>OY755216.1:24369287-24638652 GCA_963576765.1 Draba incana
TAATTCCACATTCAATTACTCCTAGCAAGGAATCTCCTGGGAAAATGTTGCAAGACAACCTCTTTCCTTGAAAGCCAATCCCCAACCTCATCATCTCATGGTTGGAAAGGCATTCTTATTGGTAAGGCCATTGGACATGCTATCAACACTAAGGTTTGACATGAGCCCTGACTATCTCTCACCATATATGGGTGGAATTTTCTGCATTTCATCAGAAAACAAAAATACATTCTATAAAATAAGCAACAGGTTTTTTTTAGCATGTCGGAAGATCCCGCATTTGGCGACCATCCTTGGATTTTTGCAGTTAAACACCTACGTGACACAGGTACAATATTAGGTTTGTTAAATAGCATGCAGTCTGATTTTGGTAGGGCATTTTTACAAAAATGTTTATATATACTTTTCCAGCGAGGTTAATGGAGACTCCCAGGGATTGGGTATTGTCCGTTGAATTGGATGTTATTCTTAACTGTTTAAATCATTTGGACATTGTTCGGAAGGTGAGATTGAGTTATATTGGAAAAGAGATTTTATATGAAAGTTATATGTATAATCGGTTCTATTAAATTTAGTAGGTAATTGCAATTATTGATGAGTACGATTCTACTGATGAGGGAGACGCTATGGTTGTCTTAAAGGTAATTGGTAATTATAATTGAGAATATGATTCAATTGATATATTTTGTTACTTGAAACGTTAAATTAATATGTATTGATGTAGGATCTATGTGGGAGAATTGGCAGATATATTCAAAAAGAAGCGTGTGTACACGCTTCTTTTGGCCCTGATATACGAGTTGGCTTAGTCGTTGTATTGAGTAATGTAAGTTTAAAATATGTTTATTTAAGTAAATGAAGTATAGATTACATTATATTTGTCTATTCTTTAGGTTCAAGTTGTAGTCGGAACTGGGTACACTTACCTCAAAATCAAGCTTGAAAACATAGATGCTATTTGGATGAAAGAATATTGTATTCCGCCACAGAACAACGATGAAGATATTGATAATATTAACGGAGACTCGTATGTCGAGGATACTTACTCTGACAAGAGTTATACTGCAGACGGTAGTGTAAAGGATACACCATCGGGAAGTGGGACGAGAAGTAGTAGTTTTGAAATCTTTATGAAGAAAAAATAAATCCATGTATTTTGGTGTTTTATAAATTATTAATATAAACAGTCTTTTGATTATGTAATATGAACGGTAAATGTTTTATTTCTCGACCACGTTGCGCGATATGGTTGGTTTATATATAATATTCCTACCGGAATAAAGAAAAATATTATAATAAAACAATCCGTCGGTAAATTTCCGACGGGTTTCCGACGGATTGTAAAACTGTCGGTAATCCATCGGTACACCGTCAGAAACCGATGTCGGCAAAGTTTGAGTGGTTACCTTATCGTCGGTGGTGGCTGACGGGACTGGTGGGGTGATATGTCGGAGGTTTGTGACGGAAATCCGACGGAATCCGTTCTATATAAGCTTCGACATTTCTTTGTTTCATCATAACGCAATTCACATTATCAAAACATTTATCAGAGATGAGTTCATATTTTTGGTCTTGGATGGACGAGCCAATGATGGATATGGGTTCGAACTTATTAATGTCCGCATACGCTCAGGGTATATGCGAGTTCATGAATTTACCGAGAAATCAAGATGCAGCCAAAAAAAGTCAGGATATCAAATGTTCATGTTCTAATTGCTGTAATATAATTAGTGTTGCGGTTCATACTGTTTGGAATCACTTATACATATATGGATTTAGGCCAAATTAAGTTAGAGATATCCAGAGCTTTAACGACGCCTTTCTTACCAAATTAAGTTAGAGAATAATTCCACATTCAATTACTCCTAGCAAGGAATCTCCTGGGAAAATGTTGCAAGACAACCTCTTTCCTTGAAAGCCAATCCCCAACCTCATCATCTCATGGTTGGAAAGGCATTCTTATTGGTAAGGCCATTGGACATGCTATCAACACTAAGGTTTGACATGAGCCCTGACTATCTCTCACCATATATGGGTGGAATTTTCTGCATTTCATCAGAAAACAAAAATACATTCTATAAAATAAGCAACAGGTTTTTTTTAGCATGTCGGAAGATCCCGCATTTGGCGACCATCCTTGGATTTTTGCAGTTAAACACCTACGTGACACAGGTACAATATTAGGTTTGTTAAATAGCATGCAGTCTGATTTTGGTAGGGCATTTTTACAAAAATGTTTATATATACTTTTCCAGCGAGGTTAATGGAGACTCCCAGGGATTGGGTATTGTCCGTTGAATTGGATGTTATTCTTAACTGTTTAAATCATTTGGACATTGTTCGGAAGGTGAGATTGAGTTATATTGGAAAAGAGATTTTATATGAAAGTTATATGTATAATCGGTTCTATTAAATTTAGTAGGTAATTGCAATTATTGATGAGTACGATTCTACTGATGAGGGAGACGCTATGGTTGTCTTAAAGGTAATTGGTAATTATAATTGAGAATATGATTCAATTGATATATTTTGTTACTTGAAACGTTAAATTAATATGTATTGATGTAGGATCTATGTGGGAGAATTGGCAGATATATTCAAAAAGAAGCGTGTGTACACGCTTCTTTTGGCCCTGATATACGAGTTGGCTTAGTCGTTGTATTGAGTAATGTAAGTTTAAAATATGTTTATTTAAGTAAATGAAGTATAGATTACATTATATTTGTCTATTCTTTAGGTTCAAGTTGTAGTCGGAACTGGGTACACTTACCTCAAAATCAAGCTTGAAAACATAGATGCTATTTGGATGAAAGAATATTGTATTCCGCCACAGAACAACGATGAAGATATTGATAATATTAACGGAGACTCGTATGTCGAGGATACTTACTCTGACAAGAGTTATACTGCAGACGGTAGTGTAAAGGATACACCATCGGGAAGTGGGACGAGAAGTAGTAGTTTTGAAATCTTTATGAAGAAAAAATAAATCCATGTATTTTGGTGTTTTATAAATTATTAATATAAACAGTCTTTTGATTATGTAATATGAACGGTAAATGTTTTATTTCTCGACCACGTTGCGCGATATGGTTGGTTTATATATAATATTCCTACCGGAATAAAGAAAAATATTATAATAAAACAATCCGTCGGTAAATTTCCGACGGGTTTCCGACGGATTGTAAAACTGTCGGTAATCCATCGGTACACCGTCAGAAACCGATGTCGGCAAAGTTTGAGTGGTTACCTTATCGTCGGTGGTGGCTGACGGGACTGGTGGGGTGATATGTCGGAGGTTTGTGACGGAAATCCGACGGAATCCGTTCTATATAAGCTTCGACATTTCTTTGTTTCATCATAACGCAATTCACATTATCAAAACATTTATCAGAGATGAGTTCATATTTTTGGTCTTGGATGGACGAGCCAATGATGGATATGGGTTCGAACTTATTAATGTCCGCATACGCTCAGGGTATATGCGAGTTCATGAATTTACCGAGAAATCAAGATGCAGCCAAAAAAAGTCAGGATATCAAATGTTCATGTTCTAATTGCTGTAATATAATTAGTGTTGCGGTTCATACTGTTTGGAATCACTTATACATATATGGATTTAGGCCGGGATATAAGGTTTGGTTTTTACATGGAGAAAGCAATTATGAATATGGTAGTAGTAGTAATGCACCTTATTTTCCGGATAGCGTAGGAGAACGTACAACGGAAGTAGATGTTGGGGTAAGTACGGTTTCGATGGTTAATGATGCGTTTAGAGAGAATTTGCAGTCGGGTGGTTATGAGGGTGATGGGGCTGAAGAACCTAATTTAGAATCTCGAAGGTTTTTTGATATGTTAGACGCATCAAAGCAACCACTATACAGCGGTTGTAGGGAAGGTCATTCACCGTTATCTTCTGCTAGTAGGATAATGAACATAAAGACTGATTACAATTTGTCCGAAGAATGTGTTGATGCATTCGCCGAGTTTGTGAAAGATGTTTTGCCATAGGATAATCTTTGTCCAGCATCATACTACGAGGTCCAAAAACTTGTTGCCGGTCTTGGTTTGCCCTACCAGATAATAGATGTGTGCATCGACAACTGTATGCTATACTGGAGAGAAGATGAGAACAGAAACAAATGTAAATTTTGCCGTAAACCACGGTTCCAGGACACAAGTGGCAGAGTGAAGATTCCATTCAAACGGATGTGGTATTTACCATTATCAGAGATGTTGAAGAGGATGTATCAATCAGAACGCACAGCTAAGGCTATGAGATGGCATGCAGAGCATAGTCAGGATGGAGATATTACGAATCCTTCTGACGCGGAAGCGTGGAAACACTTTCAATCCGTATATCTAGATTTTGTATATGAACGACGGAATGTATACCTCGGCTTATCCACTGATGGTTTCAACCCATTTGGAAAGCATGGAAGAAAATATTCTTTGTGTCCGGTCATCGTAACATCTTACAATTTGCCTCCTTCTATGTGCATGCGGTGAGAGTTTTTGTTTCTCTCAATTCTAGTTCCCGGGCCAGATCATCCAAGACGGTCACTCGATATATTCCTCCAACCATTGATATATGAGTTGAAGATGTTATGGGAGCATGGTGTTAAGGCATTTGATGTTTCAATCCACTCGAATTTCAACATGCGTGCGGTTCTTATGTGGACCATAAGCGATTTTCCGGCATACGGTATGTTATCTGGATGGACAACGCATGGAAGATTGGCATGTCCTTATTGCCAAGACAATACTTCAGCATTCCAATTGCAGCACGGAAGTAAGACTTCATGGTTTGATCGCCATAGGTGTTTTTTACCGGCAAATCATCCATATCGTTGGTCTAGAAGACATTTCAGGAAGAATTTACAAGTGTTACATGGTCCACCTCATGAGATAGATGGTCGCAGCATATTGGAACAGTTACGAGATTTTGGTGCAGAGCGAACTCCTCAATGTGGGGGTAATGGCCATCACCCCATCAACGGTTGTGGGGAATATCACAATTGGCACAAGAAGAATATTTTTTGGGATTTTCCTTACTAGAAAGACTATCTACTGCGGCATAATCTAGATGTCATGCATGTTGAAAAGAATTTCTTTGACAACATCATGAACACCATCTTAAACGTGCCAGGAAAGACAAAAGACAACTGGAAGTCTAGATTAGACTTGCCGTTGATTTGTTCAAGGGAATCTCTTCATGTTTTTCCTAATGGTAGATTGCCGATGCCTGCGTACCGGTTAGACGCTGGTCATAAGGAAGTATTTTTTGAATGGATTAAAAAAAATGTTAAATTTCCTGATGGTTACGCATCTAACCTATGTAATTGCGTGGATTCGACAGAAGGGAAGTTTATTGGAATGAAAAGTCATGATTGTCATGTTGTGATGCAGCGTCTTCTTCCATTTGCATTTGCTTATCTTCTTCCAAAAGACATCCATCAAGCAATTGGAGGTATATATATTTCGTACTCCCGTGAGTTTCTTACTAATATAATATTACTATATATGTACTAACTTGTTTACTTTTCGTTTGTAGGAGTTGGGGCATTCTTTCGAGATTTATGTTCACGGACACTAACAGTGGACGGGATCCGTAATTTAGAGGCCAACATCCCGGTACTCTTTTGTAATCTTGAGAAGATATTTCCACCGTCTTTTTTTGATGTTATGGAACATCTTCCTATTTACCTTCCACGAGAAGCAGCATTTGGAGGGCCTGTTCAATACCGATGGATGTATCCGTTCGAGCGTTACATGTTCCACTTGAAGAAAAAGGTTAAAAATTTGAGCAAGGTTGAGGGATCTATTGTTGCACAGAGCCTAAATGAAGAAGTCTCACACTTTGCCGAATATTACTTTCCATCGGAAGTTCGGACTAAGGCTAGACGTCCGGCGCGACATGATGATAGAGGTGAGAAAGTAACGTATGCCGCGGTTGTACCCGAGTTGTTTGCCCAAGTTGGTCGAGTAAGTGGAAAAGGAAAGAAACGCAGACTATCAGCACAAGAGGTCACACATTTGCATACGTATATCCTCAGAAATTGTGACGAAATTATGGAGTACGGAAGGTATATCAGTTTTTGTACTAAACTTTTGGAAATATTTGTCTTAATCTAATAAATATTTTTATGTTACAGCATTTACATGTCCCTAGTCCAAACTTACCATCCTGATAAGACTGAATCCGAACTTGCTGTCTTAAAAGATGAAGAATTCTCCGAATGGTTGAAAGATTATGTAAGTTTAATATAATTCCAGATTTCACATTTTATATGTTAATGATTACATTTATCGTTCATTAGGTATCCGAAGGTTTAGCAAGTGGTCAAAGTCTCCCGACATGGTTAGTGGAGTTTTCTAATGGTTTGCGCACAACCGCGACTTCATAACCCACGTTTTGCACTAGGGGATATTCGTTTAGGATTCGTGAGGAAGGACGACCGAGGTCAACTTCAGACTATGGTATTCCGTCGGAAATCCGTCAGAAATTCCTGACGGATTTCCGACGGAATACTCTAAATTTTATACCGCCAAAACGCATAGTTATTATCAAAAAGGCGGCATAATCCGTCGGAATTGGGCGGCAGATTCCGTCGAATTTGTTAAATATAAGCAGGCACTTCGTCTTCTCCGGCGAGAAAACGCAAAACGAAAATTTTTTAGTGAAAATCGCCGGAAATCAAGCCGGAAAACGCCGGAATACCGACGCAATAACACCAATTCTCACACTCCATCCGGATTTAACCAAACCGATATAAGTTTGTGTTTGAAAATTTGTGTAGGGAAATTTTGTTTTTAGAGATTCCGGATTCTAATGATGTTGTTGTTCTAAATTTGGATTTTGGATACTCATAGTCGAATTAGTTGTTTGAAGATGGGATTTGGTGATTGATTATGATAATTTTATGAATTTACAAATTTACGAATTTAGGGATTTATGGATTATGAGAATTTTAGGGATTTAGGGATTTTTAGAAATTTAGTAATTTAGTTATTTTTCATGTTTAGGAAAGTAATTTCGATTATAAGGAATATTTGTTGTTTTAAGGATTAAAAGATTTTACGAAATAAAGATGTTTTAAAATTTTTGGAATTTTTAGAATTTTATAGACTTAGGGATTCTGATGAATACAAAACATAATTTTACAAATTGTAGGAATTAAAAACATGATTTTAAAAATTTTAATTTAATTTTTATACGTGTTATGAAATTTTAATAAATATTACTACTTTGTAAATATCTATATAATTGTCAAAAAGTAAAAAATACTAAATTACAATCATGTAATTAATATTATATGAATTGGTTTATATGAACTAGATTTGGAAAAGTATTCAAAAATATGTATTCGTTAAATTATATATTAATTTGAAATTAAAATTTTAACTACTAATTTAATTACGAATTTTGGAAATCGTAGGGATTATCCACGATTTCATCAGAGTTTTGGGGGGAGGGGGGGTCGGAATTCTAGTCAGTCTCAGATCCCCGACACTCCCTTTTTGGATACACAACAACCGTCTCCTAATCGTACATCGACCTCAGCTCCCACAGTAATTAGCATCGAGGATTTCGTATCACAACCCGGAAGGGATCGTTTGCCTGTCCTAGATCCGGACTTGCCTCCCAACACGACGTGGTAAGTTTTATATAAAAATGTTTTCGATTTAGTTAACTTAATAAATATTTTTCCTTAATTTTGTTTAGGTTTCAATTTTCGGGAAACGGGATATCGAGGTCTATCAACACAATGCTTAATTGTTTGATAACTCGACCGTATCCCACATACTCTTCGATGCCGGTAGGCGACCGTGACAGCTGGTTTCGGTAATTTACGGTAATTCCTAAATTTTGTAATTTAGAAAATTCGCTGTTTTATTACATTTATATTTTATTTACTAATTCTTTTAAGGTTTTTTTTTCCAGCAAGAATTTAATTGGGACAGGCAGTTGACTGGTCGGGTTCGATGGGAATTCGACGCCAAGGCTGGTAGGATGTACTCGCGGAAGATGAACGAGTACAAGGACATGTGGAGACATCGCAAGATACCTCGGGATATGAAAAACAATCTCGAGTTATGGGCTCAACAAATTGCGTATTGGGAAAAGGAGGAAACTCAGTCGAGCTCTGCAACCCACTCTACGAACCGAAAGAGTGACCGAAAGGGGAAGGGACCAGCGACCCATAACCTCGGAGCGACGAGCAAGGCGACTCGTGCAGAACAACTGGTAAGTTTCTTTATTTTGAAACATTTTTATAATCGTTAACTTATTTGCTTACTTTTCAATGCTTACAGTATCAAAAGCAAGGTACGCGTCCGTCACATCTTGATTTGATCAAAGATGCGCACACCAACAGAAAGACTGGTGAAATTCAAGATGCACTTGCTCGTGAAATTTTGGAAAACGTGGAGAGGCTCGGTGAGGAGTTCATCCAATCTCAACCGATCGTCGAAGGAACTCCACCGCTCACCGAAGTTCCATTCGAGAAGATCAACAAGTTTACGTATGAGGTTAGTCACGTTTGCAATTATAAACGAATTTAAAATAACTTATAATACTTATACGTTATAACATTTATAGTTTTATTGTATATGGTAGGTTACTCAGAAGAACAAATGTCGTGTCTTCGGTCTTCCGGAAGAAAGTTCCACCTCTTCCGTGTCTTCATTCCGATTTCACGGTGATAGCGGTTTGCGGGCACAAAACACAGAGCTTCTCGAGCGGTTAAACGCAATGGAGGCACAGCGCGCAGCAGATGCAGTCCGGTTGGAGGCAATGGAGGTAGAACGCGCAGCAGATGCAGAGCGCATTCGTGGGATGGAAGAGAAGATGAACGATTTCTTCCGTAATTTTCCTCCACAATAGACTTTTAAATTTTATGTAAAACTTTATGTTTTAAATAACTTTTCAAACTATTTTAATTTATTTGCATATTTAAAATTAATTTAATTTAAAATTTTAATTAATTTTTCTTAATTTATTTTGATTAATTATAATTAGTTTTTAAAAATAAAATTTCCAAATGCCGTCGGAATTTCGTCGGTAACAGCCGCCGTCGGAAATCCGTCGGTGGCCGAAACCGTCGGAAATCCGTCGGTTTCAGCACCCGTCAGAAATCCGTCGGTTTCAGCACCCGTCGGAAATTTGTCGGTTTACCACCTGTCGGACAGCCGTCGACATCGTTTACCGTCAAAAATCCGTCGGCGGTTGAATTTCCGACGGCTTTCCGACTCATTTCCGTTTTACCGATTGTTGTCGGAAATCTGTCAATATATTCCGATGGATCTTTAATTTCCGACAAGATAGAACCGACGGTGGAAATCCGTCGGAAACACCCTTATTCCGACGGTTTAGGCCGTCGGAAAAGTGCATGTTTTCTTGTAGTGTGAGAGCATAACTAATTTTTTGGTAACTAATTTTTTGGTCAACATAAATCAAAACATAATCAATTATAGGGGTTAGTTGTGTAGTAACCAAAATCGAATTTTAAATGAAGTACATGGCTATATAAATATGAAACTTAAAATGAAAGTGAATCCTTGATTGCAATGAGTCGGAATTATTAATCTACGAGAGAATATGTTCCACATAATAAAATTCGATCCCTGAAATTATTAATCGGTATTACAATAAACCCTACAAAACCCGATACGAACTCAATGAGCAGTGAACCTAAAGAGCATAACATGCAAGTAATTCTCTCCAGGATTCACAATCTGCGATGGAAAATTCTTATGATTCACCGAATCTGGAAACCCTTGACTCTCTAGACACAACCCTCCGTATTTCTTATAAACCGCTTTCCCTTTTCCGACAACACGTGTCATCATATTACTCGTGTAAAACTGAACACCAGGCTGGTTCGTCCACAACTCCATCTTCCTTCCGGTGATTTCCTCCGACACAACTGCGGTTTTCCTCAGATGTTTTCCGGCTGTTCCGTCGATGACGTAGTTGATGTCGTAACCACCAGGTAATTCTTTGATCCTGCTTCCGATCAAGCGAGGCTCGAGGAAATCGAAAGGTGTTCCTTTGATGGGGGTGATTTCTCCGGTGGGAATGAGTTTTTCATCGACGGGAGTGATTTTTTTGGCGAGAAGCTGGATTTTGTGGGAGAGGACGTCGCCGGAGTTGTGGCTGTGGAGGTTCCAGTATGTGTGGAGGGCTAAGTTGATTGGTGTTGGTTTGTTTAGTGGCTTTGCTTCCATTTTCAGACCCAGTTTGTTTTCGCCAATCAACATGTACGTTACTTTCACCGTCACGTTTCCAGGGAAGCCTGCCAAATAAAATTACATTTTAGATGGGTCAATAACTAGTTCGAATGACACATGATAATTTCTCGATGGGAACCAAACTCAACGCATAGCAAATAGAAAGCGAACCTAACTAAAACTAAACCGAACACAAATCATACAGAACGAAGTTCGGTTAAAAGTTACTCACAATTTATTAAACCAAACTAATCGAACCGAGGCGAGCCCAAAAAAACCTTGAAATGGCCAACCCTACATAGAAGTTCATTTACACTCTTATCTTATGTTTAGTAAATTTTGCTAATCTTTTTCAGGCTATTCGTTGTACTAGATCCGAGAATTAATCAATCTACGGATACCAACCTTTTCAAAGGAGCACTAATATATACCCATGAGGCCATGATTAATTTTGAAAACGGCTACCATTGTGGTTATTGTCAGGTATACTAATATTATGGGTTGGAATTTGAATTTGAATTTTTTTAAGCTAGCCTAAGAATTTTGTATATATTACCTTCTTCACCGTCGAAGCTATCGTATTTGAAAGTAATGTGGCTATTGGGAACATAGTTTTGGACTGACCAAATCACATCGCTAAACCCCTTTGTACCACCTGAATGAACAAATAATAATTTTGTAAAATATGAAATAGAGACAAATGAAATCAATTGAAGAATTATAAAAAGATCCCTTATAAAAAGGTACCATGGAGAGTGTTTTCGCCTTCGTTGGGATCAGTTTTGTACACTTGACCATTCAACGTGAACTCAGCACCATCAATTCTATTAGCTACTCTTCCCACAATTGCCCCAAAATAAGTAGTATCATTCTAATAAAAAAAAACGAAAATTTATAGGATGTGAATGAAAAGCATAGTTTTAGAGTTAAAAGATACAAGTGGAGAACATTTTACTTTCATTCACTCAATATTTTCTCTAATCAATATTTTTTAGAGTAAATTGTTTTACTCCACTTTCCTTCAACTTTTTACGAAATAGAGGTGGAAAAGTTTTTCACTCTTAATTTTTCAGTTTTTGTCCTTTCTATTTGAATTACCTTCACTCCCATTTTTGTTACTCTCAAATGAAACCACTCACACATCTATAAATTTTTTTTTTTTTTCAATTTCCAATTTCTTGTAATATTTTAATGACGCATAACGTCTACATCACGTGAGTCGTGAGATAGTGTAATATAAAGTCAAATAAAAAAAATAAAATCCCTTTTATAATAAGATTATGATCTTATCAATAAGTGGACATTGAATAACGTGACGAACTTAAAGTAGATGCTTTTGAGATTTGAGCCGAACATCGAGTCCCAAACCCAAGTACTTGACCAAAACACATGTAATAATAAGACAAATAATTTTGTGACCAAAAAAAAAAAAAAGAAAAAAAAAAGACAAATAATTTCAGATTGAAAAGGAAGAGAAAGAAATGATATTTACCTTGTAACCATCAACACTATCAAATCCAAGAACAACATCATCTAGTTTCCCTGAAATATTTACAAGAAAAAAAAAATCAAAATCAGAAACACAGAAAAGGAAAGAGAGAGAGAGATTAGGAGAGAGAGAAAGAGAGACCATGTCTGTCTGGGAGAAGAAGAGAGGTCATGACTGCACCATAGTTAGTGAATGTAACAGATAAGTTTCCTCTGGTGAGCTTATAGCTTTGGATCTTTTCACAGAGACTATAATTAACACAAGATAACAACACCATCATAACAGATATGCCTACAACGTGTAAAGGCGACATTTGCTTCTTCACCATTTTTTACAGATCAATCTGAATTGATGAGTGGTGAGAGAGATCAGGAAGAGAGAGAGAAAGAGAGTTTGGATTTATCTTCTTGTACTCGGTGTATATATTTTTGTGTCCTATTTATATTAGTGTAGATGAGAGGTGAGAATATCATTTTTGACATTTGTGTTCGCAATTAAGATTTGGGAATTTAGAAGATTTTTTTTTTTTAACTTGACTTTTTTTTTTTAGGAATTAATTTGATTGTTTATTTCTGTTTTACATATAGATTAAAAAAAAGTATACGGAGATCTAACCAACCTTTCTTGGGAAAAAATATTGATTTACAAAAATCATCCTTAAGAAAATGATGGAAGTATCTTAAATTTCAAGAAAAAGCCTTACTTATAAGATAAATAAAAAAGATAAATAAAAAGAGAAAATTGAATCAAATTTCTGAGATCTTTTAATTGTCTTTGTCTTTTTATATAATATAGAATTGAAGATGATATTTGACTGTATTTTTGTTTTCTTTTGTTGAAATATGGAACTTCTCATTTGAATAGTTATATTCTATTTTGTATTCACGAATACACCCCGAATACTAGTAGTCTATATTTTCTTTCTTTTGATTTTTGATACCAATCTATTTTAGTATATAGGTTTTTTTCTCTTTTTATACTTCTCTTTTGTCTTGTCTTTGATTTTAATATGTTTGGTATCGTAGGCACCAACAACATCCCATGCTTAAATGCGTACGCCGGACCACTTGCAAGTTGCAACAAAGCACACTTTCCCCCCCTCTTTCAATATGTAAATTTTTATTGAAATTGGATGGGTATTGTTATTGTGTTTGAAAACTCAATTGTAGATAAATTGTTTTTCAAAGAAAAAAAGTTTTTACTTGGAAAGCCCTCGTTGAAAATTGCAACCATTTTGTTGATAAGTGAATTACCATCGAGACATTGGACTGTTAAAGCCCTTTCGTTGGGTGTCCGGTTTTGTGTTTCTGCATTTGATTCCAGCATTACATTTTGAACTTAGATCCTTCAACAGTTTCCCCCAAAGTAAGTGGTCTCGTTATTTACTTCTTTTTTTTGAAAGTAGAAGATTTGACATTGTAAATTTTATTTTGATCCAAAAAGCAGGAGCCTAAAGTAGTGATAATTAGTAAAGACAAGCATAAGATAAGGGCAAGACTAGAGTTTATTGAGCTAGAAAAAAGGGATAAGATGCATAGACTCTTCCACAAATATAGTTACCCCAACCACGACTCATTTGTCTCTACTATTTATTTGTGGATGGAAACGATAACGCCTAGAGACTTTATCATCGTTTTCTTTTCTAGAAAATAAGTTTGTGCTAACTATATACACATAAATAAATGATGAGACGCATTTAATATGTGAGAAGTATTCTAGAGTACCTATATTATAAAAATAAAAAGCATGCTCGCTCCATTGCGAGAGGGTAACTGGGCAAATTATTCGTTAGAATTGATCTGATCCGAGATCCGTTATGATTCGATCCGTAAAATCCGGATATCCGTTATGAATCAAAGCAAGGCAAATAGTAAAATCCACGATCTGTCTAAAACAAAGCAAATCACAAATACTAATTTTAAAAATCCAAATATCCGATTTAATCCGTAAATTACATATATGTACATAGAATATGATAGATCTACAACATATATTTGCATTTTTTTTAACTTTTTCAATACATTGAACAAATATATTTATAATAAATTTAATAAATGTTTCGTTGTCCATAATAAATGTTTCGTTGTCCACCATTTTTATCTTTCACTTTTTTTTTTTTTTTTAATTATATCAAATAATATTATATAGCTTATATTATTTTTTCACTAATTAGTTTAAATCTTATATATTAAAAAAATAACTTAAAAAAGATAAAAAAAATTCTCTTGTTTTTCTGTTTAAACCAAATATCCGCGAGTATCCGAATATCCGCAAATATCCGGAAAAAATCCGGATATCCGGAAAAAATCCGGATATCCGTAACTCCAAATATCCGAATTTTTCTGAAGCAAAGCAAATCGAAAAATTCAATCTCCGTGAAAAACAAATCGAATCACAAATATTGTATTTTTTCCGGATATCCGATCCGCGCCTAGGCCTAATACAATATGGTGACTACAAAACCAAAGTGCAAAGGCACAAACTATTCGAACCGGTAGCCCACTGCCACATGCTCGCTCCACCACCGACCCATAGCTGCAATCTTTGTAGTTCGATGTTAGATGTCTGAGAGTATTTCACATATATTAATAAAATATTAAATATACCATATGATTTGTATTTTTTTAATATAAATACAGAGTAATCTAGACTGAAGCTCGACTAATTTACATATACCACATAATTTATTATATTTTGTAAACTGAAAATTAAGACTACGTTTCAAATAATTACATAATTCAACACAAATATCTCCATTTCTTAATAGAATATCTATACGTCAAAAAAATAATATATATATATATATATATATATATCTATAAACATCCACTTCTGTTACAGTAAGGTTATTCTTTTCCGAGCCCATTTTTATCCCACTGTCGGAAGGTGGAGTCTATCAATATGCTCAAAACCCACTTTTGTAAAGATTTTTGCAAATATCAAATTTAAAAAGAACAAGTACGTGTAACTGTGAATGGTTCATTTCAGAGTAAAAGGATGAAAATTGGAGTAATTAAAATAGAGGGAATAGTAATTGGAGTAATTAAAATAGAGTAAGTGAGTGGAAAAACTTTCCCACCTCTATTTTTTAGTGGGAAAATTTATTAAAAAGCTGAAGGTTAGTGGAGTAAAACAAGTTACTCTAGAAAATGTTGATTGGAGAAAATATAGAGGGAACGAGAGTTAAATGTTCTCATGTACAGAGTTCAACTCCACATGTCCTCACAAATAGAAAACATTATTGAAAACTAGACAATTATTTGCAGCACTTAACCATATGTTATCACTTGCACTATGCTTGTTGTAATCAGACATTGTTGGAGACAACAATTTTGCATAATTGGGAACATTCCCCACTTGGGGGCTTCATGGCTTTGACTTCGAAATCCAGAAAAAAAAACATGTGATTCATATCTTTCATACTTGAAGATTGAAAATAGTAAGACAATTCTTTTTTTGGGGGGTTTAAATGGTAACACAACTTAAGCTTTCATTTTGTTTCAGTTGAGAGCATAACTGGTTACAAACAAGTTACATGAAAATACAATTGGTGACCTTTGAGCTCAAATAAGACGAAGGGAAAGATTGAGATTGATCAAGAGAAGAGTTCTTTTCTCAAGAAGCTTGAGCAACCTTTACAAAGACATCTTCAAGAGTTGTGTCTGCAAGTCCCCAAGCAACTACTGGAAACATCATCTTCGCCTTCTCCACCGCCTGAAACACCTCAGCAATTTTCACTTCTTGCTTTGGCAGCTCAAACTTCTGAGTCCCCGCGGTTCGGTATATCTTCTTTGCATTCTCAGAGATGTTATGGACTAATTTCTCCACTTCTTGCTCGTGTTCCTCTGAGGTTGTCACAGTCAATACATAGGATCCTCCATATCTACCCTTCAACTGTCATAAGGGTTTCAGTTAAAGCTTTCTTCTTTAGATTTTGTGATGTTTTGATACATTGAGCTCAAGTTCATGATTTAAACATTAGCTGTTAATATGGTTATTCTCTGTCTCCAACTATATAAGCATAATATGCATTTTACCTCCTTTGGATTGCCTATGCATTGCAAACTCTGAAAATTCCAAGACGATCACATAAAACTTCAGCTTCTTCCATTGAATGTGCTGAAACATAAAACCAAAGCTCAAGTATTTTTTTTGTGTGTGACTACATTAAGAGGCAGAGAAAGAAAGAGATAAGAAGCTTAAAGGACTCTACTGGTGAGTATTATCGCCCCTTTTCGCTTAGCCCGTTTCACTACGTTCCATAAACTTTTCCTCGATGCTGGATCAAGCCCTGTACTTGGCTCATCCATGTAAACAACCTTGACAAATTTCCTCAAAAGACTTATTTACATATAAGAAGTTGTAAAATACATATAATAGATCTTTAGATAGGAAGAGATGTTTTAAGTTACTTTGGGGTTCCCTATAAGAGAAATGGCGACGCTGAGCCGTCTCTTCATCCCTCCGCTGTATTTGCCAACTTGTTTGTCTCCATTTCCTCCATGGAAAAGGTTAACACTACGAAGCGACCCTTCCACAGCCTAAAACCGAAGCAAACTCACTGGTTTTTGCTTTAGCGGATAAGTCATCCACAAACGAACCAAGTTAAAACATAAACTTACTTGTGTTAAGACATGACATTGGAGATTCTTGAGCCTTCCATGAAACAGTAGATGTTCCTTTCCACTCAATTTCTCCCACAAAAGGCTGTGAATAATCAAATCAATTGAACTAACTAACGGTACAACTTTGTAGAAAAACAAAAAACAGAGCTAGAGATTATATTCATAGATTACTCGTGTTGCGGACAGACTCCAATTGCTGTATATATTCGGTCCATATCAGTTAGTACGTCAAGACCTTGGACAAATGCTGTCCCAGATGATGGTTTAATGATTCCTGTCATCTACACATAACATTAGAATACCAAAAAGGTTAACCAGAAAATGCGCGATTAACTCATTAGACAAAGGATCAATAGGTATGATATTCATACAAACCATGTTGATAAAAGATGTTTTGCCAGCTCCATTAGGACCAAGCATGCCAAAGCATTCTCCTTGAGGTAAAGCAAGAGATAATCCTCTTACCGCGACTTTCTGAGGATTCCCGTCCTTACCTGAGTACACCTTCTTCAGATTATTACATAAAACCGCGCATGTTCCAGTTGATTCAAGAAGATACTGCTCTACTCTCTCCCTCTGACACCCAAAAATAAAAAAATGCATACAAATCTTACTCAGCCTTGACAATTTTAAAACCTCAACTTAATCTTGCCTCTCTTTACCTCCTGACAAACATCTAATTTCTCCATTTCGACGACAACTTTAGAAATTTGGCTATGAGAGGAGTGATTTAGTTTCTTCTTTGAAGAGTTTTGCAGGAAGAATAATGGATTTTTCCTGGAGTAAGTGATTTGATCAATGTAATATGCTGAAACAATTAGTAACACCCATTCAATGAGCATGATAATAGTCACTTCATTCATTCCATTATCAAAATCTCTCCATCTCATTCCATCAACTCCGCGGTAATTGCCCGCAAATGCAGATTGTGATAACTCATATAGCCCGCGGTACAAAGAAAATCCAGGGTACAACTCCATTGCTATGATCCATCCTCCTAGAGAAATTCACAAAAACAAATAATTAAGCGTTTGATTCGACTAGCAAACAAGTTTGATTCGGGTTTAAGGACTTACTTGGAAAAAGAGGAACTTCCAAGAAGAATTGGAAAAGAAAGATTCCTAGGAGTCCGGTTCCAAAGACATATATGTATGCTATAACTGAATAAAATTCAAATGAAAATGTAACATTTTTTATCATCATTCGACGAATCTTGAATCAAAACCAGGATGATACTATACCTGTAGCAGTTTTAACATCTGAAAACATTGCAGAGGCTAAGAAAGCGACTGATATTTGAAGATTTATGCATATGAAGAAGAACACAAGCTGGATACTATAGTCATTAAGCCTGAAGAAGTTTAACCCTACAGCGAAATAATAGCATCAAGAACAAAGAGAGATTAGGACTAACAATGTTAAACAAATTATATAATTTTTTTTTTTTGTTATTGTTACCTATGGCTGAACCGAATATCGCGAAGCACATCATGTAAAGAATCGATATGAGAAGAAAATAGGTGTATGAAACTATCCAGTAAGGAGCATCACCAAGTCCATGCATTTTCATCATGATTCTTAACCTCTGTTGTTTCTCATAGACCAGTGTTGTCAAGATCACCTATGATATGATCCAGATAAAATTTGCGATGAAAGCCGGAATGAGGAATGTTTTAAAATGTTTCATTGGAAAATCTAAAGACTTACAGGGAATAGCAACAGAATGACCCATGTGTAGAAGAGCGGACCGATTAGAGATGCAATATCTAGGCTCAGTTTAGTCTCTGGTTTAGGCATTTCTTTGACATACTCAAAAAGTATCTTTGTCTCAGGACCTTTTAGGAACTCAAGATATGCATTAGATGCCTGAAAAATTACAATAAAAAACATAAGCTCAAGATTGTGTATTAAATAACATTTCTAAATGTTTGAATCTTATTATTGAAGGTTTGAGTAAAGGATAAAGCTAAAATGCACCAGATTGACTAAGCGAGGAACTCGAATCAGAGCCATAGGCCGAACCACTGTATCGTTCTTGTAAGTAGAGTTGTACCAAACACAAACATTGAGATTATTTCCATTTGTGTTCTGAAAATCAAAAGCTATAAAATGGAAACTTAAGACACACAACACTATCTTATAAAAGTATTGGCTTAAGATGAGATGATGATAAGAGACCTGCAGCATATTCGTTGATCTTCTCATCCAGATTTCCTTTTCGATAACCCTTGAAAAGATCGATGTTCACATCGGAAGAACTATTCCGCCACATATTTAGTCCTTGGGCACAATTTATCTCTGCAATCAAGGGAAAAAAACACAAAGGACAGATATCCTCTGTTTTAAAAAAGCATTCTTGAATACATCAAGATTACAATATTGTAATTATTGTTACACCTTTGGGGAAAGCAAGAGGTGATTGGTTAATTAAGATTGAGAAAGACGAGTTTTGTGAGCATTCATGTTGGATGTTATAGATAGGAAGATCTGAGATGAAAGCAGAGTCCATGTAATTGGTGTAGGCCGGTAAAGATGATGAGCCCTGCATAAATGAACTGTAGAGTTAAAAGAATCAAAATGAAGCAAACACACAAATTCTATTCAAGAACTTACCAAAACATAATTAGGTAAATCTCCATCAAGCTTAGATGAATCACTATACATGTTTCCCATTAAAACTGCCGAAAACAAACAATTTATTGAACATCAAAACCAAAGCAATTATTAAAAGTAGATTAATACTTTTTCCGACGGGTTGATTAGTCCCGGTGAAGAGAAAAGTCGCAGGGGAACAATGGGTCGGGTATTTGTTAGCGGCACGATATTGAGGAGCAGGGATTTGAAGTAACGGAGTCCATTGTGGTGGATTAGGAATGGCGCAAAACGCTGCTTGCTCTAATGTCGAATACCTTAGGCCACAAGTTTTCTCATTTAAACATCCGCATTGACCATGGACATCGTTATATTGAGTGTTGAAAAGCATCTGAATAACAAGGAGAAGTAGGCAGAGGAAGAAAGGGATCGCGATGAGACGAACATTGCTCCATATGTTCCGTTTCTGCATCAAACAACAAATCCGCATCATAAATGGAAGACTAAATTAAGTAAATCTCTGAGAAAATATTAGTAAACCTGGAAGACTAAATTCTTCCTAAGTAAAGCGTCGGCTTGAGTCAAGAAATTTGCAGGAGTCGAATCCACCATAATAGAGAATGTAAGAAGATTTTGATTGAGTCGAATAGTTTTGTGAAATCTATAAATGTTTACATATAACACCAAGAAGGACATATAATTCTAGTAGTTTAGCATACAGTAAAACCAAGAAATAAGGGATGACGTATATTAAGTTATTAACTGTACACGTTATCATACATGTATTGGACAATGGCACTGTGTTATACTTCGTGTAGGTCAAGTTATTAGTCTTCCTTGCATCACTCACGCAAGAAATGTACTCTTTACCAAAACCAATACAAATCATATATTTAATTAGGGAGTTCTTTCTCCATATATACAATTTGATATCAACTAAATAATTTCTTTAATATGAATAGCTAATTATCACAAATTAGGTCTTCGAATCTAGATATTCAATATATTTTTTACACTTTTTATCGCACATTTTTGCTGTGTTAATCATAACATCACAATTAATCACGTTTGTAATCTATTTTAATCTGGAAAAAAATGAAGATAGTCAATACCACAAATTTGTATCTTTATTTTTGATCATCAATACCTAAACTTTGGAGATGATGCATAAATATTGAATTTAAGATTTAATCATGATCAGTGAAACCAAATTATGAGTCATTGCATTTTTGTTTGCTTAACATTATTTTGTGTTTTGCTTTTATTTTACTTATATTTTGTTTGAAAACAAAATTATATTAATTTTTCAAATGAGAAGAAACTGTTAAAATCGAAATAGAAAAAATACGTGATTTATATGTTTTCTTCTGTATGAATATTTATCCCACATCAATTAATAAATTTGTAAGTTAACTAGAGTTTGAAAAATGCTCATAAAACAAATTGAATCTGGTAGTCCATATGTGAATTTCACATTTGATTAAATATTTGTCTGCAGTCAAAATTGATCACTGACCTGTGACCAACAGAGTAAAAAACAAATGGTTGTGAAATCTGACTATAAGAAAAAGAAAAAAAGGTGTTACATATTCCAGAATATATATACAGCAAAAAGTCACAATCACTGACTTTGAATGATATAGTAGGCTGCACAAACAAATATTGACGTATAATAATAAATCCTCAATCTAAGAAGATCAAGAGAAGACATTAAAGGCCTGACCGGTTCTAGCAACCTTGATAAAGACATCTTCAAGATTTGTGTCTGCAAGTCCCCAAGCGAACACCGTAAAGTTGCTCTTCGCCTTCTCCACTACCTGAAACACTTCCGAGATCCGAACTTCCTCCATTGGGAGCTCAAATTTCTGTGTCCCCGAGATGTGATATATCTTTTTGGCGTTTGGACAGACATCTTGAATAAGCTTCTCCACGTTTCGCTCGTGTTCTGACGATGTTGTCATCGTAAAGACATAAGATCCACCGTACCTTCCCTTTAGCTCTTTCGGATTGCCAATGCATTGCAAGCCTCCGTCTACAAAAATCCCCAATCGGTCACAAAGATATTCTGCTTCTTCCATTGAGTGAGTAGTGAGAATTATGGCAGTGTGTTGTTTGGCACGCTTAATGACAGTCCATAAATTCTTTCTCGAGGCTGGATCAAGTCCTGTGCTTGGCTCATCCATATAAACCACCTTCAAAGGAAAAAGAAAAAATGAGAACTATAGTTTATTAAGCTTGGAAAAAGCTTTAAACTCTCCAAGTGTACTATTCTCAGACAATGGTGTATACCTTAGGATTCCCGATAAGTGAAATGGCTACGCTCAGCCGCCTTTTCATACCTCCGCTGTATTTACCAGCAGGTTTGTCAGCAACTCCTCCGTGAAAGAGGTTCACATTCTTAAGGGACTCTTCCACAGCCTAATGCAAGGTAAATAACGATGAGATATAAATAGATCATCCCTGAATCGACCTTTTTGATAGATTTCAAAGTAATACAAAAGCTAGGGAAGTAAGATTGTCATATACTTGATTGAGATCATCGCCTTTGAGATTCTTAAGTCTCCCGTAAAAGAACAGATGTTCTCTTCCTGTCAGCGTCTCCCAGAGCAAACTGATATACAACAGACATAAGAGAATAATAAACAACTGTATCCTCTATAGTGGAACATTAAGAAACTATTTAACCACAAAATAAACTTATTCCAAGAATGTAAATTACTCGTGCTGCGGGCATACGCCCATGCTGGTGTATACTCTGTCCATATCATTGCAAATATCCAAACCTTGAACAAGCCCTGTCCCAGATGTTGGTTTCAGGAGCCCAGTCATCTGGCCAGCAAAAACGTAGTACAATATTACTAAGGCTACAAGATTATAATCTGAAACGCAATTCTTTGGGCGTATACTATCAAAGCTCCATTGAGCACAAAAGATTTGGGTACTGACCATATTGATGAAGGAGGTCTTTCCTGCACCATTGGGACCTAACATGCCAAAGCATTCTCCTGAAGGCACAGCGAGAGATAACCCACGTACTGCCAATTTAGGCGGGTTCCCATCTCTACCAGGATACACCTTCTTTAGGTTGTCACATACAATCGCATGGCTTGTGCTCGGCTCAAGCGTCAACTGCTCGACCTTTTCTCTCTGATTTGATCAAAATGTTTTTTTTTTTATCAGAACCAGAGTTATCAAGAGCATGTAATATACAGTATTGTGAATACTTTTGTCATACCTCCTGAGTGACATCTGGTTTCTCCATTTCAACGGAGACTTTGGAGCCTTGTCTCTGCAAACTAGGCCTTCGCAGAGAGGGGGATTTGTTGAAAGGGTTTGTCAAGAAAAACAAAGGGCTTTTGCCAGATGAAGAAACCTTATCGATATAGTATGCTGCAATGAGTGCGACAAACAACTCAACGATAATGATGTAAAAAACTTCATCCATTGCACTATCACTGAAATCTTTCCACTTCATCCCATCTTGCCCTCTCAAGTTTCCTTGGAAAGCAAATTGTGAGAATTCATAAAGGCCACGGTACAAGGAGAAGCCAGGATACATCTCCATTACTAAAATCCAGCCTCCTGGAAAAGTAAAATTTGTTTTTGCAATCGTGGTAAGTATAAACACATAAGCGAAAGTCTTTAATATCTTTCTTCAAGTTTATCTTAATAACTTACTAGGAAATGATGAATCTTCAATCAGAAACTGGAGTAGAAACAAGCCCAAAAGTCCAGATCCAAACACGTATATGTAAGCAACAACTGTAATTAAGACATAAGAGAAAGCCATTAGTTCCTGTAAACACCAACATGTTCTTGAACAAATTCAAGAAGTAGGAATTTTGTACCTGTTGCTGTCTTGACCTTTGAAAATATTGAAGAAACTAGAAAGACAAGGGAGATTTGCAGATTTACATAGAGAAAATAGAAAGTGAACTGGAGACTGTAGTCATTAAGCCGAAAGAACTTCAGTCCTGCGAGAAACCAGCAACTATTATAATCCCAGAGACGTAAAAAAAAAATTCGATATTGAAAAGCATAATGTAAGAACAGCATTGACACTGAGGCTTCAATTACCTATTGCTGACCCAAATATCATCAGGCATATAAAGTACAACATGGATATGGTAAGAAAATAGGCATAGGAAATCATCCAATACGGACCATCTCCTAGGCCATGCATTTTCATGATAATCCGTAGACGCTCCTGTTTTTCATACACCAATGACCCCAAGATCACCTGGCATACAAATGGCTCTACGTATGAAATTCATATCTTACACTGGATAGATTTCAGAAAAAGCAGGATTCTTGTCCTTTCAAAGAATTATACTCAGGGTGAATATATGTGGAGATAAAGCCTTAAATAGTCTATTAAAAGCAAACTTACAGGGAACAGAAGAAGAATAACCCATGTGAAGAAAAGGGGGCCAATTAAGGACGCAATGTCTAAACGAAGGCTGGTTTCTGGTTTAGGCACTTCTTTGATATATTCGAACAACATTTTTGTCCCCGGGCCTTGCAAAAACTGAAGGTAAGCATTTGACACCTGCAGTTTGGCAAAGTGTAAGCATCAGTTTAATCATGAATACAGTCCCAAATGGAAAAAAGCATATTGAATATGCAATACTGAAGATGTCTTGTATACATCAGCATTTCTTACCAAATTGACTGAGCGAGCAGCTCGGACCAACGCTGGAGGCCTATTTCCTGAATCGTTCTTGTATGTTGAATTATACCAGATGTGCACATTAAAGTTGTTCCTATCCGTGTTTAAAAGATCGTATGCTAAGGGAACAAGAAAGCGGACAGGAGGAGTCAGAAATCTCATGTGCATATTATGAATTGTTATAGATAAATGACAGAGAAGTTGAGCAACCTGCAGCATATTCATTTATTTTCCCCTCAGGATTTGCTTTCCGATAACCCTTGAATAACTCATCATTGACCTCTGTGGAGGTATTTCGCCAGAGATTCAATCCTTGAGCACATATCAACTCTGGTTTTGACACAAGCATTAAGTTAATGGACTGCAACAATGTCTCTTCAGAAGACAACTTTAAATGAGGACAATATATGGAACAAACAAATATTATATAGATTTCTCCTTAGAACCGCAGAAGAAAACTGAACATATCTACATTCAATAACATCTATAGGGTCCGAGTCTTAATACCTTTCTTAAAAATAAGAGGTTTTTGTCTAAATGAGAATGGCAACTTAGCGTTTGGAATGCACTGCGATTGGATGTTGTATATGGAATCATTTGAGGCAATCCCTGAATCAAGATAATTGGTGAAATCTGTCTTTGCTGCTGTACCCTGATAAAAAATGAGCTCAAGAAAGCTAAGACACAAGTTCATAGTGAAAAAAAAAAAAAAGTAAAAAAGAATTTGACAAGAGAACTTACCAAGACATTATTGGCTAAACCCTGCAAGAAATCAGAGGAGTTCACCGTAAAAGAACTAGTGAGCAGATTCCCATATAAACCTAGAGAAAACATTTCCAGAATTAGCGAAGCCCAGAGAATAAGACGACGACGACAAAGGGGGGGAGAAAAGAGGCATACTTGCTCCAAGAGAATTGTTGTTCCCAGTAAAAAGTATGGTAACAGGACAAGATCCTGTTCTTCTGCAAGATTCATCAGGTAAGCCTTTATCCAAGGAACCAAAAACACGGCTTTCAGGCCGCGGAATTTGTAACAATGGAGGCCATCGAGGAGGACTAGGGATGGAACAAAAGAATGCTTGACCAGGCTCCGAATACTCGATACCGCACCTCTTTTCGCATTTGCCGGTGTTGGGAATGCATTCTTTTTCACAACCACATCGGTTATCAGCAGAGTTATTAACCTGTGTATCGAACAGGATTTGAATGGCTACTAGAAGTACGCAGAGGTAGAAAGGGATCATAATAAGCCGAATATTGCTCCATAAATTCCGTTTCTACACAACACACAGGCGAATTAGAACTACACTCAATGATTTTAAAGAAAATTGTCACAATAACCATTAAAAACAGTGAAAAATCCTAGCAAATATTTGTGATTGTGTCGGATATTCAATAAATTAGCCATTACTTTAATTGCAGAACTGATGAATCAAGTTCCCTAAATAGAGAATAATATCTCCAAATCAAATTGATTTTTGAACGTACGTACACGAAACGAAACGAGACTCGTATATATAGAGAGACATTATGCAAAAAATTGGATTCCGTAGAAGAATGAAAACGCGAACCTGATAGGTTAAGTTTTTCCTAAGCAATGCATTGGCTCTCGTGGAGAAACTGGCAGGTCCAGGATCCGCCATTAAGGAAGAAGCTTCGGTGTTCTCTGTTGAATTAATAATTTTATTAATTCTGATTTTTGGTTAATAAAATTTAATTCTGATTTTGCTTTTAACTGTTAAGCGGAACAACAAACCACCGCCTTTTGGCTCATCATATAGGAGAACGGAGATCAGATACGGGGATGTGAAATTACATTAATACCCTTATGCACACGTTTTGAACTTAATTTTTCTCAACTATATGATTAATTTATGGGGATTTTTCTTTTGGTCAAACAACACACACAAAAAAAATGGTGGAATTCAACGAATTTAAGAAAGCGACCATAGAGGGAACTTCAATGTAAATTATGCAGGAAGCTGTGGAAGTAGTGATCCCACGACCAATGGATTCTTCAACTAGTGGAAGAGGAGAGTTTTCAGTTGCTTTATTTTTAGTTTTCATTTGGCTTTTAGAAGTATATTAGAATATGGTTAATGCGTCATCTCAGACGTAATCACGTTTGAACGTCGTAATTATTCTGTCACGTAATTTTGTTGGGTAACTTGGTGTGTTTGGTAATTTGGCTGACTATGATATTATGACCACTTATTAAAATATAAATAAACAACAACTTTCTTCAAATTCAACCAAATTATCCTATGTCGTAGTTACTTGGACAAGAAGCAATGCATGATCCGATAATAGAAACGTAGATAGATATATCTTATAATGCCATAAGAAGTCTTATTTCAGTTTTCAAACAGAAAATTTTGAACTTGATTGTTAATCTTGGACCGCTATGTACATTTTTTTCCGGCTACTACCGCTATGTACATATTTACATATTTATCCCTATATATCGCTATAGTTAAATGGATTTTTGTTATCAATTTAATTATGGAATTCTTCTCATAAAAGAAATGAAACAAACAACAATTTTAAAGTATATTTTAAAATGAATATTGCAATATTTATTTGATTTTTTTTTTTACTTTTAAATTTGAATAATTTTAACGAAATAAATCAGAATCCCAGTTAATTCTGGAATATAACAAATATTTGGCTTGTTCTAATATAACAAATATTTGGCTTGTTCTAATTCCGACACATATACATAATTAACCTCTCATATTTGGTCTTACATAAAATCATCCAAAAACAACTAAGTTATATGACAAAAAAAACTCAAGTAAATTTGGTTAATGAGTATTTCCAAACCTCTACATGGCTATCTTAGCACACACGAGCCCATACTGACGTTGAACAGAGATAAAAGAGATAAATTACAAGCTTAAGCAGATTTCAGTATTATGTTTATCCTTAATTAAGATTGAATCCTATATATATTAATTGAGGAGACACTAAAACCTCAAAATCCTAAGTATCACTCATTGAGACCTTTAGAAGACATTCTAACTTTAAAAATTATATGTGTCATGCTAAGAGACATTCTAACTTAAAAAATTATATGTGTCATGCTAAAAGTGTTTTAAGAGCTAATTATCATCCTATTAAAAAATTAAAATAATAACACATTTCTAAATTTATCAACATTACGAAACATTCTTAAAATTTCATAAAATTTTCCATTAATTTTAAATAAAATTCCGAAATAAACATTTATATACTTTCCTTCTTTTTCAAACCTAAAAATAAGACTACCATCACCACTTCCCTATATATAAGCTAACAAACACAAAAACACATATCTAACTACCACCATCTAAAAAAACAAAAACATTTTTTTCCGGTAGGAGAATCTTTAATTCATTTTTTTTCCTTTGTTTTTGACTTAAAACGTAAAACTTATTATTAAGACACTCAAAATTCAAAAATCAATCAAATAATTTTTGTAATGGACATGATTATTTATCTAATATTTTTTGTATGCATAATTTAAAACAATATATTTTTATTATACAACAAACTGAAATTTATATGCCCACGCTTGGCGTGGGTCAAAATCTAGTGATCAAAGTAATAGACCTTAAATACAATCGAACAGACAACTAAACAAAGTTTAATGTATAAACCATCATTAACCAACATTAAACCAGATGTATAACTCTAATAGAAGATTCAAGGGAAATACATTAAAACCATGTATTCTCCCTCACTCCGACATCACACACGAATCACCATCACTATCCAATCATAAACCAAGTATATCGTATTAACATCATCCTAACATACCATCATCAACATAATTCAAGAAAACACATTAAAATCCTGAGCACTTCCAGCAACCTTAATGAAAACATCTTCAAGAGTTGTGTCCTCAAGTCCCCAAGCAAACACTTTGAAACTGCTCTTTGCTTTCTCCACCGCTTGAAACACTTCCGAGATCCGAACTTGTTCTTTTGGGATCTCAAATTTCTGTGTCCCTCCGTTATGATAAATCTTTTTGGCGTTTAGAGAAAAATCTTGAACCAACATCTCCACGTCTTGCACATGTTCTAATGAGGTTGTCATCGTAAACACATAAGATCCACCATACCTTCCCTTTAGCTCTTTTGGATTCCCTATGCACTTTAACCGTCCATCTACAAAAATCCCCAATCGGTCACATAGAAACTCTGCTTCATCCATTGAATGAGTAGTTAGGATTATCGCAGTGTGTTTTTCGCGCGTTTAATTACTGTCCATAGGTTCATTCTTGACACTGGGTCGAGTCCTGTGCTCGGCTCATCCATATAAACCACCTTTTAAAAGAATAAATTTGTTCAAGCTTGAAAATTTTCAACCTCTATAGTTGGTTACTATTTGGAAAGCCAAACCCAAATCCATACCTTAGGATTTCCGATAAGTGAAATGGCTACGCTTAGCCGCCTTTTCATACCACCACTGTATTTGCCAGCAGGTTTTTTATCAACTCCTCCATGAAATAAATTCACATTCTTGAGAGACTCTTCTACAGCCTAAAAAGCATAAAATGGACCGCCCATTAATTGACACTTCTAGAGCTATATAGAAGGGATGTAAGAATGATATAACGTACTTTGTTAAGATGAGAGCCTTTAAGATTCTTAAGTCTTCCGTAAAAGAGCAAATGTTCTCTTCCGGTCAGTATCTCCCAGAGCAAACTGGTACACAAAAGAACATTTATTACACTCATTACTAATTAGTTTTTAAGTCAGAAGCTATGAAACTTAACAATGGTTTTCTCTGTCTAGTTTAACAAATTAAAATGTTTTCAAGAATTTCAATAATTACTCGTGTTGTGGGCATACACCCATGCTAGCGTATACTTTGTCCATATCCTTGCAAATGTCCAAACCTTGGACAAACGCTGCGCCTGATGTTGGTTTCACAAGTCCAGTCATCTGGAAGAAAAATAAAGTATAGCTTCTACTATTCAGGAGTATGTAATGTTAGACATCAATTAAGGACCCAAATATTTCTTTTATACTTTTTTTTTTGCTGCTGTACGAGTAATATATGCGCTACTAAATTGTTTCTGATTAGTATTCATACTAACAAAATGTTAATACGATAAATTGGTTCATATATTTTTTGGGGATCATAAAAGGTTCATTATTTGTGTGGCAGAAAAATATAGTTTGTTTTTAGGAACTTCCTCTACATTCAGTGTCGCTCTTTAATCAGAAGTTAAGTTCATAATAAAAGTTCTTGTCCAATTGTGTACTGACCGTGTTGATGAAAGAGGACTTTCCGGCACCATTAGGCCCTAACATGCCAAAGCATTCTCCTGAGGCCACAGCGAGAGACAATCCTCGAACCGCCTTTTTTGGAGGGTTCCCATCCCTACCTGGATACACTTTCTTCAGGTTGTCACATACAATTGCATGGCTTGTGTTTCGCTCAAGCATTAATTGCTCAACTTTTTCTCTCTGTTTGGAATAAATATTGTTGATAAGAACATATCTACACAAACATAAAAAATGCAAAGAATATGCAAGATATATTGTGAATCATTGTTGTCTTACCTCTTCATTGACATCTAGTTTGTCCATTTCTAAGGTAACTGCAGAAATTTGCATTTGCTTTTTTGGAGGAAGAGAAGGCTTCAAAAGGTTTCTTAAGAATGAAAGGGGGTTTTCCCGGATAAAGAAACTTGATCAATATAGTATGCTGCGAACAGGGCCACAAACCACTCAATGATTATAATGCAGAAAACTTCATACATTGCACTATCACTGAAATCTTTCCACTTCATCCCATCCCTCCCATTCAAGTTTCTCTGAAAAGCATACATGGAGAACTCGTACAAACCGCGGTATAAAGAAAAGCCTGGATACAATTCCATTACAAAAATCCAGCCTCCTGGAAAATAAGAGCAAATATTTTAGTAGAATTGTTGTGGTAATTGTTTTGAGAATATTTGTTCTTCATGTTGTTCTTGATAGCTTACTGGGAAACGATAATTCTTCTATCAAAAACTGGAAGAGAAATGCGCCCCAAAGCCCAGATCCAAAGACGTGTATGTAAGCAACAACTACAATTTTGGCATAGAACAAAAAGTGCTTCTTTTAACACCAACATGTTCATGAAATTGTTTTAGATTTTTTCAACTTTAGTACCTGATGTTGTCTCAACTTTTGAAAATGCTGAGGAAACTAGAAAGGCAATGGAGATTTGCAAATTCATGTAGAGAAAATAGAAAATGAACTGGAAGCTGTAGTCATTAAACCTGAAGAACTTCAGTCCTACAAGAAACAATAGATCTGAAATTGTGTATATCTATGAGAAAAAATAAAAACATAACATATTGCAAATCCACAATACCTATTGCTGACCCAAATACCATCAAGCTTATAATGTATAACGTGGAAATGGCGAGAAAATAGGCGTAGGAAATCATCCAATATGGACCATCTCCTAGTCCATGCATTTTCATTATGATTCTTAGACGCTGTTGTTTCTCATACACCAATGAGGTCAAGATCACCTGCATACAGATTTATACAACTATTGAAATCCCATGGATAGGCTTGTTCATTTGTGGCTTCACAATCACTTTGTTTTCTTTGAGTGTATATATGTAGGACCCCTTTTAAGACAGGGAGAAACCGTGTAATAAAAGTAAAAACAGAAGGTTTCGTAGTTTTAACTTTTAAACAAACTCAAAAACACTATCTAATTACATAAGAGGGTCCCTTAAAAGCGCATACAACTCTAAGGACATAAGTTGAATCCTAGTTTTCCGGATATTTTAGAACAATTGAATGGGGCTTTTTAAGCTCATGTCCAACTCTCCCATACGTATGATTTTGTCGGCTTTGGCTCCAACTGGTAAAGCCGCACATATTTATCTTCGAGTTCTTTCCCAAAATACCTCATACTAATTGGAGTTGGACATCTCTTATATATTAGACCATTACTATCTAAATTTCCGATGTGTGACTTAGTTTGTTATCTAAATTCACAAACCCTAGTCTTTTGGTATTCTTAGAAGCAACGGATATTTCGTTCTATCCCTAAGAACTTCAAGTGAGAACTTAGAAGATCATCTGAATAGTCTATTGAAAATAAACTTACAGGGAATATAAGTAGAATAGCCCATGTGAAGAAAATAGGGCCAATGAGAGATGCCATGTCCATGCGAAGCCTAGTTTCTTGTTTAGGCATTTCTTTCACAAAATGGAATAACATTTTTGTCCCTGGGCCTTGAAAAACCTGAAAGATAAGCATTTGAAACCTGGAATGTTTTGCAGAATTTAAGAATGGCTTTGATCAAGAAACCATTCTTAAGTATAAAACAAATGATTAAGAGAAAACACTTAATTAGTTTCTTACCAAATTGATTGAGGGAGGAACTCGGACTAACTTTACACGTCTATCTTGTAAAACGATCTTGCTTGTAGAGTTATACCAGATGGTCACATTGAAGTTGTTCCTATCCGTGTCCCAGAGATCATATGCTAATGAAAGCAGCAAATAAAAGAGTCAGGAAAATGAAGGTAAACACATAAACAAATGATAGAGAAGTGATATAACCTGCAACGACCTCGTGACTTCCTTGCCCAGAGCCCTTGAAGATCTCATTGTTGACCTCTATGGAGTTATTTCGCCATATATTCAATCCTTGAACACACCTCAGCTCTGCTTTGGATACATCAACCATTAACTTAACCATTATTTTCCCTTTTTAGTGTTGTTGACTTACTATTATTCGTTTTAAGTGTCTACTAATATGTCTTATCTAATGTTTCTTTCGACTTATAGTGTCTTTTAATTTCACTACAATTTAGTCTAAGAAGAAAAGAATGTAGAGACGAAAAATTGATAACTTTTGCATTAATACACACATAATGAACGTATCATTTTCCCCTCGATTTTGCCAATAAAGAGTTTCCAGTAATTGTACAATAACATGATGACATATGTTGTCAATAATTTACGAAACGCGTAAAAGTTCCTAGAATTGTGGTGGTAAACCAAAATTTTGTGAAGTTGATACCTTTATGAAACTCGAGCTGTGGTTGTTAGAATGAGAGTGGTAATGTAGAATTGGGTGGAGTGCACCGAGGTTGGATGCTGTAGATGGGAAGATTTGAGTGAAACCCTAGATCAAGATGATTGGTGTTTTCTGCCTCCGATGTTGTACCCTGAATGTATATAAATATTCATGAAAAGTCGTGAGTTCGAACAAAACTAACGTAAGAAAGTACATATTTCTAATAGTAAGAACGTCTATAATGCAAAACTTGCCAAAACATTATAGGCGACATTACGCAAGAAAAGATCAGAGGAGTTCGCCGCGAAAGAAGTAGTTAGTAGATTCTGAGATAAAGCTAATGAAAAAGTAAAGATTAGTGGGAGAGCAAACAATCAAACATTATAGAATTAATCAAGAAAACTAAAAGAGGATTTGATATTAAGAAGGCATACTTGCTCCAAGGGAATGGTTATTCCCGGTAACAAGTATAGGTACAAGACAAGATCTTGTTCGACTACACGAGTCACTATCAGCAAAATGCGGAATGTGTAACAATGGAGGCAATGGTGGAGGGTTGGGGAAGGCACAAAAGATGGCTTGGTTTGCAGATGAATATTCTAACCCGCAACTCTTTCCTTCGCAATTACCATCTCCATTTCTGTCGACGCATTGACAACCACATCGATTATCGGTAGAGTTATTAACTTGTGCATCGAACAGAGATTGAATGACCACTAGAAATACACAGAGGTACAAGGGGATTGCGATGAGCCGCACACTGCTCCATATGTTCCGTTTCTACACCAATGAATTTAAAATGATCATCAAGATATGAATATATATAATTACTTCTATTGTTTGGCCAAACCTGATAGATTAAGTTTTTTCTGAACAAGGCATTGGTCTGAGTCAAGAAACTTGCGGGAAGATGATTTGCCATCGATGAAGCTTCTGTTTCGGACATGCTGCGAGCTCAGTTGGTGAATGACTATAACTTTCATATATTTACCGCATTTATTTCCACTTGAGAATTTTTGAAGTTGTTGCCATTTATGATTTTGTCTTAATACTTTATTACTTTTGATTTTTTTTTGCAACAAATTGCCATTGTCTAAGCAATGAGATATCCATAAAACATTAATATATATCTTGCGCATCAAAAATATATTGTCAGATGTATCTTGCGCATCAAAGATATATTGTCGGCTGATTTCGTTGACTATAGCCTTTATAACGAAGCGGAACTGTCTCTCACGTTAAAGAGGGATTAAACAAGAAGTCATTTAAAAAAAAAAAAACTTCTGGATTATTATCAAGAATCAGAAACTACTACAAGAAAACAGGTCGTTAGTCACTCCGGAAAGAGTCACAAAAGAGTCATTTGTGATTAATTAGCGACTCGAAAAATGGAGTGACAATAGTCGAATCGCTAATTTTTCGAGTCGCAACAGAGTGGCTAATTAGCGACTCATCTGTGACGATCATTTTGGGTCGCTAATCAGCGACTAATATGTGTCTGTTAACCGTAGTCGCAAATTTGTGACTAATGAGAGACTAATATAGGTAGTGGCTAATTAGCAACGAAATAACCACTATTTTGTCACTCTATGAAGATATAAGTTGGTCACAAATTAGTCTCCATGGTGTCACTTATTAGCCACCAAATGTCACCCAAATTAAATTTTGTGTAATCTAAAAATGTTTGATTTGAAATGTAAACAAAAGAAAATTTATTTAGCAAAATAAGAATCTTGATTTTGTCTAATACAATTGAAATAAAACATTGATTTTGTCTAAACATCAACAAGTCTTAACTAAAAAAATACATTAGATTAACTTAGAAACAAAGAGAAACCTACAAACGGACGGACTCGTTCAATGACCGGAGCTGCTTCGGGAGTTAAGTTTGAGGTCAAAACTGCGGTTGTTGAGGAAGACGGACACTCAGCAATCTCATCATCAGTTCCTTTCTCGTAGGTTGCCTAGAAATGCCATCACGGTACAACAAGAGACAATGAACCCACAGCCTGCAAATAAAAGAGGAAAACTAGAATCAACACTTCGCTTTCAATGGACAGAATATAGGCAATCTATCTATTTAAGAAGACTTCTTATCAACACTTTGTTTTAAGTGAAATATCATTAACCTGCGAAGGACCATCCTGATGAAATATAGCATAAGAAAGTTGTAAGTGAGAAAGATTCAATGAACAAAACAGATTCAATGAACAAACCAGTCACAACCAATACTACAACTTAGGAACAAAGAACCAGACCATATTAAAGAGAAGGTTAATGCGTGTCACACCTTGTTCTTCGTCAACATTGTCTGAGTATCAAGTTCTTTTGATTAGACAAACTCAGGGATTAAGGCAACTGCAAAAAAAAAAAAGGTTACAAGCATTGTCTGATGCTGGTCACATATATACATGAGTGAGGATAAGAAACTATAACAGAATCCAACAAGTGCTTTTAGGCAAGACTAAAACCTTGAACACCTATATGCTTTCAATAAAGATCATAACCAATCTTTCTTTAAAGGCATTACCTTCTTCTTCAGAGCCTGATAGCTTTGGTTGAGGCATTCAGACAACGGACCAGTAAATGAAATCAAGTAGATCAACCTGAAAATCAAACCAAAAACAATCAAACTTTACAGAATCAAGTGGATCAAATACATAACGGAATTCTAATAACTCACCGGATTTGCCACATTTGCAAGAACTTGAGCTGAAGAGACCACATTCGACGATTAGCTCTCTTATGCCATTCCTGCACTGTCCAATATCTCTCTAATCCTAGCCAGTAAACATAGCCAAAGATAATTGTAAAGGAGTACTACAAATATATATAATAAGAAAGTTTTAAAACTTATCTTATGAGTTCTTCTGTTTTGGTCTTTAGAGTCTCCACATTAAGAGATACAAGAATGTTTTCCGCATCATCCACTCTCTTGTAAATCTCTTCAACTCCAGCTCCTTCTAGTCGAGCTGAACTTCTATGAGGTGTCTTTGAGATGTCTGATAGTAGCTTTTGAATCAGAAGAAATCGAACCATTACACAGAGAGAGAGAGCTCACAGATTTGTTTTCTGGTCTGTACTTCAACAGAACCTTGAAGAGATTCGTTGCTGCAAATTACAAATACAAAACACACTAAGAATCTGATAATTCAAAGATACTGATGTAAATATTGAAGAAAATTTAAATAACCGAGATTCTTGTCGAGGGGTTTGGTGAATTGGTTAAGAGCTGGTGGAACCTTCAATCTCTGCTCAAGGTTCAGCGAGTGAGGCTAACATTGAAAGATTCAGCGAGTGAGGCTCTACAAGTTTCGATTCGGAAACAGAGATGAAGATTGTGAAGATTGTGAAGCTATGAAATCAATTTAAGAACCCTAGCATTGTGAAATCAAGCAAAATTGAGGGATAATAAGATCGAGATTTACGCTGAAGAGTGGAGGTAGTAGCAGAGACGATGGATTGAGTTGGGGTTTGATTATCTTTCATCTCAACGTCTTGAGTCATCTTTTTCTCCAGAAATCTCAGTGTTCTTCACAAAGAGAGATACAAATCGAGGAGAGTAAGGGCTTTTGCAGAAACGAGGAATTAATAAGTAGTGATAAATCGTATTTGAGATCTTTGGTTGACAAGAGAAACATGATGATTTGGTGGATTAAGCGTTGAATCGCGATGAGGGTCGAGAGAGAAAGAGAGAAAGAGAGAAAGAGGGTCGAGAGAGAGTAAGAGGCTAGGGTTTGAAAATGAGATTTGGGAATTATAGATCTCAAATATTTGTTATCCCGGCAAAATGAAACCCAAAATAATTTGAGTTTCAATCCAATTTTTTCAAATTTTTTAAACCAAAATATTTGGTGAAAAAAACGAATCTGGACCGTTTATTTAGAGTAAAAAACGAATCTGAACCATTTATTTATTCAGAATCATTGTCTCTTTTTTTCAACTTACTTACCAAAAATAGATTTCGTACAATGGCCCACAATTCGGAGTGACTGAAATATGGAGTCGCGGAGTAGTGGCTAAATAGTCACTAATTGATGACTAATTTGCGACTCAGTTACAAGCCTATACCCTAAACCCTAAAAATTTGGATCAACCACAAAGACCATATTCCTTTCCAATCAATTTCCAATGTATTTCTTCATTATTTGTTTGGTTTTATTCATTTAAACACTAGTAATCAAAAATGTAGAATAATTTTCAAAAAAATGAAATGGAAGAGTTTAGTTATATAGGTTTTGATGTTGATAAGAAACCATTTGTGATGCAAAATTTTAGGAAACTTTTTTTTTTGTTTTTTTTTTACTCCTACTGTGTATTTACTACACACTTATTACTTGAATAAGATGTAAATACAAAATTAACTTATATATTTACATTATGGTGTTTAATTTTCCAAAAACATACATGTAGTGGGTAATGAGTCACAACAGAGTGGCTAATTTGCGACTCCTTTGTTACTAATACGCGAAACCCTGAAACATTGCAAAGTAGTGGCTAATTAACAACTCTTTTGCGACTCAGTTACAAGTGGCTAATTTGTGACTCCGTTATGTGTCACTAAGGAGTCGCTAATTTGTGACTCTGGTGTCAGTCGCTACGGAGTCGTAAATTTGTGACTCTTATGCGACTCCACCAAAACATACCAATCGGTGTCGCAGATTAGTCGCAAATTTGTGATTGGTTAACGACTACGGGATGGAGTCGCAAATGAGCGACTAATTTGTGACTCCGTCAAAAAGAGTCACACGTTAGTCACAAAAGAGTCACAAATGAGTCACAAATCTTTGTGACTAACTTGCCACTCGGTAATTCGAGTGGCTAACGACCTGTTTTCTTGTAGTGAACATAAGCAACGCTAAACATCAATACCCAGTGACAAGGGACAAAAAAGATGTTAAAAAGAAGCATCTCGGAGAACTCTCTTGTGCAACCATGATGGTCCTCCGAGGACGAGGTATGAAATATTCCGTCACGACGAGCAACCCTCTTAGCAATTTCACGAGCAATTAGCACCTATCGACTCAGCCTCGACAGAGCAAGACTCACAACTGGACCTAAGTATTTTGATGTGCTTAAGCAAGACCCGAGACGGCAGCCATTCTGCTGGTTTATTTAATGCTTCACAATCCAAAGTAAATAACACATCGAAAACCCCTATAATCACGTAAAGTCTATCAGAAGTCATTTTTAATTCCTTGAAAACAGAAAATTACACGAATGAATATTAAAATTTTCAAATGTTGATATAAAATCTCATATATTATTTCCATTAAATTGTAACACCAGTCACCCTAACTTGGTGGAGACGGCAAGTAATCCACTATCTTAACATCTCAGTTCCAACATCTAAATATTACTTTTCCGAAATTCAAACATTTATTACTTAACTTAACATCTCAGTTCCAACAACAACGTTTAAACCAAAACACTGAAATAACTATGAAATCATTCGAAAACAATTGAAACCGTCTTAAGCAAAAACAGAACAAGTATAAAAGTAAATACATTCCCCGAATCCAGCAACCAAACAATCCCCGCCTTGAACCTTTCAAGCTCTCTCACATGAAAAGGAGAAAGAGAGAGAGAGAGGTGAGTAACTAGGTTACTTAGTGAGAATGGTCATGTCTGCCCACATGACTCTCAACATTACTAACCAACATGCAACAATCATCATACTTAGCAAAACAAGTCACTTTAACACGAAGCAAAAATATCAACACAATATTTTTAACCCTCATTAGCACATATCTATATTTCAACACGAAAGAAAAGTGGTACGCCACCTTTGGCTTGTCAGCCAATTTACGGTTTCAAGCTTTAGCGGAATCGCCATGTATTCTCCCTCACTCCGACATCATACACGAATAACCATCACTATCAAATCATAAACCAAGCTTATCATCCTAACATCATCCTCATATCATCATCAACCAACAATCATCACCATAAAAATATTCAGAAAAAATACATTAAAATCCTTAGCACTTCCAGCAACCTTAATGAAAACATCTTCAAGAGTTGTGTCCGCAAGTCCCCAAGCAAACAATTTGAAATTGCTTTTAGCCTTCTCCACCGCTTGAAACACTTCCGAAATCCGAACTTCCCCTTTTGGGAGGTCAAATTTTTGTGTCCCTGTGACGTGATATCTTTTTGGCGTTTGGAAAAATATCTTTAACTAACATCTCCACATCTTGCTCATGTTATGATGCTGTCGTATCGTTCAAAACATAAAATCCACCATATCTTCCCTTTAGCTCTTTCGGATTCCCTATGCATTGTAACCTTCCATCTACAAAAATCCCCAATCGGTCACAAAGAAACTCTGCTTCTTCCTTTAATGAGTAGTTAGGATTATCGCAGTGTGTTGTTTTGCTTGTTTCATGGATGTCCATAAGTTCATTCTCGAAGCTGGATCAAGTCTTGTGCTTGGCTCATCCATTAAACCACCTTTTAATAGAATGGATTTGTTAAAGCTTAGAAAACTTCAACCTCTATAGTTGGTTACTATTAGGAAAGCCTAGCCCAAACCCATACCTCCAGGACTTCCGATAAGTGAAATGGCTACGCCTTAACTGCCTTTTCATGCCACCACTGTATTTGCCAGCAGGTTTATCATCAACTCCTCTATGAAATAGATTAACACTCTTCAGATACTCATCTACAGCCTTATATGCATAAAATGGGTCAGCTATGAATTGACATTTCTTAAGTTAGAAAAAGGAAAGTAAGACTGATATAACATACTTGGTTAAGATGAGAGCCTTTAAGATTCTTTAATATATATTGTTAAGTCACTACAAGAAAACAGCAAGAAACCGACGGAAATATCCGTCGGAAGTCTGTCGGAATATGCTTTTTCCGACAGATTTCCGACGGATATGTCCGTCGTTTCTATTTTGTCGGAAATAGTAAGTCTGTCGGAAATCCGTCACAAATTTCCGACGGGTTCCGATTACATGTAAACCGACGACTTTCCGACAGACTTCCGACGTATTTATTTCGGACAGATTTCTGACGTATTTATTTCCGACAGCTTTCCGACGGATCGATTTCCGATGGATTTCCGACGTAGTCGTAGAAATTATTAAAAATGATAATAAATTAAATAATAATTAATTTAATATAAATTTAAAATTTAAAATTTGAATTATTTAAATTAAAATAAAATTAAAAGTAGAAATTAAAATAAAATTAAAAGTAGAAATAAAAAGTAATATTGTTTTACAAAAGCGTTGAAAATAAAAATCTAAATGGTGGGCCCCGAAAAATCTGGGTTGCGCCCCAAGTACTCCATCATCCGTTGCATCATCTCCCTCTCCTTGTCCCGCTCGGCTCTTTCCTTCTCCCGCTCGGCTTCTATGGCCTTCTGTGCATCTTGTATCTGTTGGACCGTCGTCTTCAATTCTGAAATTTCGGCGTCCTTCTCCTGCATCTGGGCTCTCAGCTCGGATGACTCGCTGTAGTAACGAGGAGACCCCGATGATCCTGCATCGTCGGGAAGACCATAAATCCGCTCTTTGCTCTGCGGAGCAACCTACGGAACAAATTAAATTGTAAATGAAAAAGACTTGAAAACTATTTTAAATTTTACATACCTCTAAGACGAATTGGTTGATGATGTCGTCCGGGGCTTGGGTGAGGGGAGGGGTTCCGTCGATGGATGGCTGAGACAGAATGTACTCGTCTTCCATTCTTCGGACGCTCTCCTGAATCTCCTTAGCTACCGGATCCTGGACGACACCATCCTTGTCGGTGTGTGTTGCTAGCAGAAGTTCCAAGTTGTTGGGTTCCCGACCCAACTTCTTAGCCTGCAGTTGTTAGATATTTATTTGATAATATAAATGTATAAAACTAAAAAAAAAATTAATAAAATCAAGACGTACATAAAAAACTTACCATATCCCTAGCCTTTCTCTTCTTGCTGGTAGCTCCAAGGTTGTGGGTGGCTGCACCCTTGCCCTTGCGCGTGCTGTTCCGGTTGCTAGAGGGTTATGTAGAGCTCTCCTTGGTAGCCTCTAGTTGCCAATATGCGATGAACCCGTTCCACAACTCCGTCTTCTCTTTCATCTCCTTTGGCACCTGACCGTGTTGCCACTTATCCTTCCACTCGAACAGTTTCTTTGAGTAGTGCACTCCTGCATAAGAGTCGAATTCCCTCCTGACCAGAGCGGTCAAGTGTGGTTCCCACCTAAATTCTTGCTGCAAAAAGAAACATTAAATATAAATAATAATAATTTAAATGAAAGTAAAAATTGTGAAAACAGATGACTTACCGCAAATTGGCGAAACCACATTTCTTGATCCTCCAGTGGCATGGCGGTGTACGTCGCATAAGGACGGCTAAGCAAAGAGTTTTCCATCTTGTTGAGGGACTTCGAAATTCCGCTGCGAGAATCACCAAACCTACGGGAAAAATGTAACAATATAATAACATTAGTCACAATTAATTAAATTTATTAAAAAAAAACAGAAATGAAACAAAAAACTTACCATCTGTCTCTACTGAGCTGGTCTGGATGGAGATTAGTCAACCTCTCTCGTCCAGGAAGACCCATGAAGTCCTCGACGCTAATCTGCGACGGTGTTGTGGTAGCTAGTGGTGTCACCGGCGTCTGTAGAGGTGTAGACGACGGTGTAGGTGTAGACGTCGAAGTCGAACAAGGTCTACTCACACGACGACAACGTTCGCCGCTACCAGATGCAGCAGCGAAACCACCGTAATCCCTACATTTATATGAAAATATATTTTAAATATATGAAAAATCTATTTTTTTCAAATAATGGTAAAATTATTAAAAAATTCTAAAATTCTTAAGTAATTGTTACATAATTAAGAATTCTCTAATCCTAAATTAATACTTAAAATTGTTTAAAAATTAGTTAAAAATGCAAACAATTTTATAAAAATATAGCCAAATTATATTTTCCCTAAGAATTATAATTATAATAATTATAAAACTTATAAAATTTATAATTATAATAATTATAAAAATTATAAAAATTTCGAAATTGGTTAAATATATAATTATAAAAATATAATGGTTTAAAAAAACATTGCTTTAAATTTCCAAAATTCTAAAATTTAAAATTAATCCTTAAAATTGTTTAAAAATTAGTATAAAATGTTAAAACATTTTTCCAAACTAACCAATTTTGTTTAAAAATGCTAACAATGCTTAAATCCTAATTCACAAACATTTCTTAAATTTCCCTAAATTCACAAACTAATTGACAAACAAATTTCCCTAAATTCACAAACTAATTCACAAATTCTACAAATTAATTCACAAATTAATTCATTATCTTCAAATTCTAATGTATTAAAATTCTAAAATTGTAAATAAATCCTAAAAATTGTTTTAAAATTAGTAGAAAATGCTAGAAATATTTCCAAAAATGTATAAAATATATTTTTCCTAAATCTAATTATATATAAATTAATAAAATATATATATAAATTCAAAAATTTATTTATTTAATTAAAATTTTATAATATTAAATTTCTAAAATTCTAAATAAATCCGTAAAATAGTTTAAAAATTATAAATTCAAACCGTAAAAAAATCTATAAATTTCTAAAAAATCAAACATTTTCCTAACCCTAAAATCAAACTTCCCTAATCCTAATTCACAAAATCAATCCCTAATTCAAAAAATCAATACCTAATTCACAAAATTTCAATCCCTAATTCACATACTCAATTCCTAATTCACAAAATCAATCCCTAATTTACAAAATCAATACATAATTCACAAAATCTCAAATCCTAAATCAATTCCTAATTCCTCAAATCAATTCATATACTTACAAATGGGAAAGAAGATCCGCCATAACAAATCCGGCGAGGAGAAGGCTGCGGCGACGGCTAGGAGGAGCGGCTGGCGATCGACTGTGGCGAAGAGGAACGGAGGGGCTGCGGAGAGGAGGAGCGGCGTGGCTGTGGCGTGGCTCGGGGACAAATTCCGGCGAGTCTAAGGGGCGAAATCGGCGGTCGGACGCAAATCGCGATCGGAGGAGGCGATCGGAGGAGGATTTCTACGCGTGGAGAAGAAGAATAAGAAGACGACGCGTCTGTTAATAAATTATAATTTCCGACGGATTAAAGGCTGTCGGAAATCCGTCGGGTTTTAATTTTCATTTCGCGGGTAAAATTTGGCACATCTGTCGGAAATCTGTCGGAAATATATATATTTCTGACAGATTTCCGACAGATTTGTGGTTTAAAGCTTGTTAACGATCCGTTTTCGTAGTTACAAGGGAATAGCATGATTGGAGCATGATTTAGAAGATTAAATACTTGATAATATTATTGTTACTTTCAAATTCTAAACATTTGGTTTTTTTTAGGATTTTTTCGTAAAGATCTATGCTTATGTATATGTAACTGTATGAAATGCTTTTGGTTCAAACATGAGCAAATCGCAAATCATGTTCTGTATATCATCCACAAGGTTATTTGTTCAATTGTCTTTTACTTTAGCTGTTAGAATTGTATGCCGAGACTTTGTCTTCTCGAAATTCAGGAATTTGACCCCAAAACCCTAAATCTGTCAGAATTCTGTCGAAAAAATAGATATATTTCCGACAGATGTAATGGTAACACGTGTCGTCTTTTAAGGTTAGCATGATATGAATATTGCGTCGGAAATCTGTCGGAAATATACATATATTTCCGACAGATTTCCGACAGATTTATCAAAAAAAAAAAAAAAAACAGAAGAGCCAGTGTCGATTGACAACCCTATACCGTCGATCGACACATGTTTTAGCAAGATATACGCAGATGAATTTTTTATAAGAAGATTATATACATATCCGTTTCTGTCAGAAATCTGTCGGAAATATATATATATTTCCAACATATTTCCGACGGAAAATCATTTTTTTTTAAAAAAAATAGAAAAATATAAATTATCTGAATTTCTTGTTTATGTTAACAGATACAAACATATAATGTAACTAATCTGAGTCTGAGTCTGAGTTTGATCCTTCCGAAGGAATTGTGTCTTCGTCTTCATCAAATTATCCAACTTCTTCTTCTGATTCTGAATGTACGATATTATCACCAAATTCAGTGAAATCAACAAAAAGGTCCACCGCTGAAGAATGATCAACTGGAGCCATCAGAGTAATTCTAGTTGGTTGCATAGCATCTTGCTCAGCAACTCCATATAGTCTCCCTCTTTGATTAATTGGAGTCAATGTAATCCAAGGATCTCCTCGATGTGTTACCCTAGGGTAAGAAATGTAGCATACCTGAAACAAACATATTTAGTTTAGGCAATTACAATATCATTATTTATCTATAACGCACGTATTATAAAATTTTAAAATCAAACCTGGTCTGCCTGTGATGCTAGGATGAATGGGTCATACTTTTGCAGTCTCCTAGAAGAATTTACCTAGTATCATATGAATGTCTAATCTCGACAGTACAACTATCTCTAGAGTGAATACAAGTGTGATTTCAGGACATTCCCAACAATCTCCCACTTGTACTGGAATCAACTATTCCCATAATCCCTTCGTCTCTATATCTCGATATGACATAAGGCAAGAACAGTGTCATCCTTATTACAACCAATATCACGTTCATCGAACTCCGATTTATACTGATCAAAAACAAACGACTGACAATCACCTCGTTTGAGCGCGGCCACGCATTTCTCAGTATCAAATCTTCGATGGGCCCTGAGATATTTATCTCCTGTTATATAGGAGGGACAAATCCCATCTTGTTCCATCCCTGTTCCTTCACATACTTCATGATACGCCCAATCAATGCCTTTATAGTCACCTGCTACGGGTAAGATTTGACAAAGATGTAACGGACCAATTCATATGTAAGAAATCATGATGAACTCAGGTCTAAGGACTATACTCATAGTCGTAATGGGAAACTCTTATGACACTTATATAACTATCCTGTAGAGTTCCCATTAGCGGGTCATGTCCGATCATATGTTCTCTAACATATATCTATGTGATTGACTTTAATACTCTTATTAATGACTCCATGAAACTTAGTCATCAGTCACCTCACATGCCAGTCTCACACGGTTGTTAGTGTCCCACTTTAACAACCTTGACCAGGGACAAATTTAATCTATGTCATTTATCACTTATAGGGTTTCATGATCAAGTCCTCAACTTGATGACCTATAGAAACACCATAAATTACTTTGGGACTATTATTCAATTATCCAATAATCAAATAATACATGAAACAATTTCATTATGACATAACCAAAGTATGTCTACATGAATATCATAACATAACTAAATCCGTTACAACTCCCACTAGAATTAAGATCACATCTTAATATATCCTATACCTACAGCAGGAGGGTGAAACTCATGCTTAGGTTATGGGAGAGGCTGCGGTGCTCTGCTTGGAACCCTTTCCAACAAACCGCACCGCAGTATAGACACAAGACATAATCAGGTTCCTACCATAAATTGTCTTTGTCCGTCTAACCACTCTCAACAGAAAACATTACTTCCTAAGTTCACCAAGCTCCTATCCTTAGTATTTCTCAAATACTTGAGAATATTCTTGGTAACTGTCCAGTGACTTTCACATGGATCATATTGGTATCTACTCGTCATGCTTAAAACACAAGCAATATCTGGACGAGTGCAGGTCATGGCATCCATGATAGGTTCCACTGCATACGCCTGGGAATCCTACTCAAAAACTTTCTTGCTCAGCCATTGTCTAGGAACACTGCGTCTTGCCAAGATTAATGCCATGAGACATTGGTATGAAGCCCTTCTTGGAATCATGCATACTGAGTCTGTCCAAGACCTTATCACCATAAGAATCTTGACACGATCCAATTAGCCTACCCAATCTATCTCTATAGATTCCTATTCCAAGAATGTACGCGGCTTCTCCCATGTCTTACATTGAAAAATAACTTCCGAGCCAAGTCTATAAGACTAAAGCAACGGAACATCATTTCCGAGAATAAGTATGTCATCTACATACATAATGAGAAATGCAACTCCCACTAGTCTTCTTGTAAACACACGGTTCCTTTTCGTTCTTGATGAAGTCAAACCTTTTGACAGCTTTATCAAAACGAAAACTTCAACTCCGTAATGCTTGCTTCGATCCATAAATGGATCGATGAAGCTTGCATTCTTTCCCAGCATTACTAGGATATGTGAAACCTCAGGTTGTGTCACGTACACACCCTTTTCCAGAATTCCATCACGGAAAACTGTTTTCACATCCATCTGCCAAATCTCATCACCATGATAAATGGCAGTTGCTAGGATAATCCGAATGAATTTAAGCATAGCGCTGGGGAATAGGTTTCTTCATAGTCATACCATGAATTTGCTTGAAACCTTTAAGCACATGCCAAGCTTTGAATATCTGGATATTCCCATTTCGGATCTAGCGGCTCCAAGCCACTTATCGGAGTCCGGGCCCAACACTGCTTCTTTAAAATTCACAGGCTCGTCATTGTCAATGATCAACAAGTCATGACAATCGGATCATTACGAATCCTTTCGGATCTGCGAACTTCAGGCACCACAGGTGTAGGTTCTACAACTCTTTGTAGATCCAGCTACTGCTCTTCCTTAACAGGTTGAGCAATCTCCTGTGACTTTCGAACATCTTCGAGTTGTACTTCACTCCCACTGTTCTTCTTGGAAAGACAATCTTTCTCAAGAAAACATAGTTCTTAGCAATAAACACTTTGTTCTCAGAACGGTTGTAGAAGTAGTAAGCCTTGGTTTCCTTAGGACAACCAATGAAGTAGCACCTATTGGATTTGGGTGTGAGCTTGTTAAATGTTTTACATAAGCCTCACAACCCAAATTTTCTTGGAAAGACAAATTGGAACATTTCCAGTCCACATCTCATGTGGTGTCTTTTCAATTGATTTTGATGGAACCCTATTTAGTGTAAACTCAGACATTTCTAGAGTGTATCCCTAAAAGAGATAATGGAAGATCTTTGTGACTCATCATTGATTGAACCATATCCAATAAGGTCCGGTGAGCTGTGAAACAATTCCACACTCTCTCAGATGATCACTTAACTCTTGACTTAAGTATTCTCCTCCGCGATCTGATCGAAGAAGTATTATCCTCCGCGATCTGATCGAAGAGCTCTAATACTATTGCCCATTTGTTTCGGTACTTCATTTTGGAACTCTTTGAACCTTTCAAAGGATTCCGACTTGTGTCTCATTATATGAACATATCCATACTTACTGAATTCATCAGTAGGGGTAATGAGGTACTGAAAGTTTCCTCTAGCACTTGTGCTCATCGGGCCGCACACATCTGTATGTATAAAACCCAATAAGTCATTGGCCCTTTCATATGGTTTGATAAAAGGCCCATTGTCATTTTGCCCAATGAGCAGGATTCACATTTCTCACATGATTCACAATCAAATGAGCCCAAAATCCCATCACTATGGAACTTTTGAATCTGCTGAAGCCCAAAACGACAATGCTAGAGAAAATTGGGTTCTTAGTCATTTTACTCGAACAGTTTGGTATTTATGTTATATACATGCATAAATTGGTTTAAGACATAAAACCCATTCTCTAATGGGGTGCTATCATACAACTTCTCATTAAGATCAAAAGAGCAACATTTGTCTTTTATCAAAATAAAATCACTCATATCCTTATAAGAAAATGAAATGACATTTCTGCTCATAGCAGATACATAATAGCAATAATATAGTTTCTAAAACCAAGCCCGAAGGCGACTACAAATGGAAACTTCCTACAGCTAATGCAGCAACTCTTGCTTCATTCCTGTTGAGCATCTCCACTTGTCCCTTCTTCAACGTTCTACTGTTGCTTAGGCCCTGCATATTTAAACAAGCATGAGCTCCACAACTGGTATCTAATACCCATAAGATAGAACTTGGAATAACACAAATACCTGAATAAGGAGTGTCATACATCTCCATTATTTCCATAGAATCTTCCATGTATTTCTTGCATTTTCTCCTCCAATGCCTTGGCTCCCCACATTAGCTGCATATATCATCATCAGATGGGCCGGACTTGGGTTTGGTGGGAGACTCGGGCTTATCCTGATTCACAATCTGGACGGCCTTTCTCTCACCCTTGTCTTTACCAGGTTTCTCAAACCTTTTGCCCTTCTTGATATTGAGCTCAGCTGTCTTGAGCATATCATGCAGTTCAGTCAACGTCTTCGTCAAGACATTCTTGATGTAGTACTTGATGAACTCATCATAGCTCGTCGGCAGTAACTGCAGAATGATGTCAGTAGCCAACTCTTGGCTAATAGGACAATCCAGTCTCCTCAGGTTATCAATATAACCCATCATCTTCATGACATGAGGATTCACTGGAACATCCTTTGGTAGCTTGCACTTAAATAGAGATTTAACCGTCTGGTATCTCTCATTTCGAGTCTGCTCCTGAAACACAGCTTTCAGGCTAGTGACTATCTCGATAGGCGATTCCACGTTCTCATATTGCCCCTGCAATTCAGAGTTCATGGTATCCCTCATCAGACGGCTCACATCGACCACATCATAATAATGCTTATTCCAAGCATCATATACAGCATGTGAGGCATTGGACCTTAGTTTCTCGGGGAGAGCTTTCTCAAGGACATAGTCCTTTCTCTCCTGCTTGAGAACGATTCTCAAGTTCCGATACCAATCAAGGAAGTTGGATCCATTTAACTTGTCATTCTCAAGGACGGATCTCAACGAGAAAGAGTTCTGATTAGACATAACTGTAATAAGAAAAGGAAAAATCAGTTATGATATTCAGGAAATGAGAAATCTTAACAATTAAGAAAACTCGCATTATATTCAAAACAATGTTTCCTCAAATGAATATAATGATCCAAGACCCATATTTCACCAAAACTCGAGCGAGCCACTGGCTGTCACTCAAATCTTAGCTATTTAGGTAAGCAACACTTTGCTAATCATATCCAATATGACTCTTGGTTGTATATAAGACATCTTATGTTTTATCCACCTGATGTCTATGGGCTCAGAACTTCTGATAGCCCACTCAAGTAAACCAATCTCTTTAGTCATGTAATAGTTGATGTCATGCACTGCAAGCCCATCAACACAATTACCTACTGCCTTACTCATGTAACTGCGGACACCTTGCACTGCAAGCCTATCACGCAATGAAATGAGTCTTGACAGCTGACAAGATCGGGAAGACATCCAGAACACTTGATATTTAGTCGAGGAACTGAACATTTATTCCTTAATACATATCATATATGCATTCAGGAACCCAATCTCATTAAATCTGGTTCGGTTATTAGATTTTAGGTTCACTAACCATAATCTTAGTAGGCTGTCGATCGACACTACCTTAGTGTTGATCGACACTTACCTTTCTGTTACAGTTCATCGAAAACCAATCAATCCAATTGAACCGATTTCGATAACCAACAGAACCAATTCAATAACCGGTCAGTGTCGATCGACACAACATTTGTGTCGATCGACATAGACTAAACCAAATCCAATTTTTCGATAACCGGTCAATCCAATTGAACCGGATCGATAACCGGTAAATCTAATTGAACCGGGTCGATTACCGGTCGGTTTCGATCGACACAATAATTGTGTCGATCGACGCCAACCAAACCGCAGCAAACCAAAATTTGCCGGTTTAATCGATCTGATAACCAAGCGCGATAACCGATTCAATCCAATTGAACTGGTTCATCAATCGCAAGGAAAAATCTATCATGTCGATCGACACAACTATTGTGTCGATCGACACAACTAGGGTTTTCTAGCCGATATGAACGCAATTGACAAAACAATTTTTCTAGGCCGTGTCGATCGACACGAGCAGTTCTGTCGAGCTGATCAATTCATAACAAAACGATTTTGACATAAAAATTCGATCTAGCAAACTGAATTCTCTTAATTCAATCAATGTTCTAGCAGATTACATGTTAAACCCTAAGGCTCTGATACCACTGTAAGAATTCGTACAGGTTTTACCGGATTAATCTCTATTAATCAGCCTAGGATCTAGGGTTTGTAAACAATGAATCTAATAGAACAGATCACGAATATACCTGGAGATTAGCAGCGGAAGATGAACAGGTAATTGAGATCAGTAGCGTATCAAGTGTTGCGCCTCTACCGATAGTCCACACGCACACAAACTGGAATCCGCAGGGATGCTAGTGCCTGGAATCAGAACTCTCTGGGATTCTACATTTTTAGAGGCGGCTGTGAACTTAAGCTTCTTTGGTTTTCGTGCCTCATATCCTATATATAGGCACGAGCCAAAAACCTAATTGACCAGTAAATAAACCGGCTCAAATTAAGTCATTAAACCGAAATCCCTATTTCGATTATTGGCCCGTGTCGATCGACACTACTCAGTGGTGTCGATCGACACCTTCTTTAAACCACGATTATAATGTGTATCAAATACACATGTCGATCGACACCACTCTATAGTGTCGATCGACACCTCCTCAAAAACATGATTCTTATGTGTATCAAATACACATCATTTGATCATTACACTAATGATCATTCCCACATAAAGTAAATCCAGTTTGCTTAGGTGTGTGACCCTGTAGGATCATATAATACTAGCAATGAGTTCATAACTCATAGATCATCAGCGGCTTCTAGCAAAACGTCATGACCACCTAGTATCATATGAATGTCTGATCTCGACAGTACAACTATCCCTAGAGTGAATACAAGTGTGATTTCAGGACATTCCCAACAATCTCCCACTTGTACTGGAATCAACTATTCCCATAATCCCTTCGTCTCTATATCTCGATATGGCATAAGGCAAGAACCGTGTCATCCTTATTACAGCCAATATCACGTTCATCGAACTCTGATTTATACTGATCAAAAACAAACGACTGACAATCACCTCATTTGAGCGCGGCCACGCATTTCTCAATATCAAATCTTCGATGGGCCCTGAGATATTTATCTCCTGTTATATAGGAGGGACAAATCCCATCTTGTTCCATCCCTGTTCTTTCACATACTTCATGATACGCCCAATCAATGCCTTTATAGTCACTTGTTACGGGTAACGTTTGACAAAGATGTAACGGACCAATTCATATGTAAGAAATCATGATGAACTCAGGTCTAAGGACTATACTCATAGTCGTAATGGGAAACTCTTATGACACTTATATAACTATCCTGTAGTGTTCCCATTAGCGGGTCATGTCCGATCATATGAATGTCTGATCTCGACAGTACAACTATCTCTAGAGTGAATACAAGTGTGATTTCAGGACATTCCCAACAATATTGGCATCTAAATTGCGGATCCCCTCAACTGTAAGTGTCCTCGTACATAAATCCCTAAAGAAAGCACCAACTGCTGCAATAGATTCGTGGACAGTTTGAGGAAGGAGATGGGTAAAAGCAAATGGATGAAGCCTCTGCATCAGTACATGACAATCATGACTCTTCAGTCCCAAAAACTTTAGGTATCACGAGTCTACGCAGTTAACCAGATTAGCTGCATATCCATCAGTGAATTTAACTTCGTCTTTAATCCACCAGAAAAATTTTCTTATCTTTTGTATTTGCAATCGGTACGGAGGAAAAGGATATGTACCATCGGGAAGACGATCAAGATAATCACGGTAGCAAATCTTTGAAACATCCATCCTAGACTTCACATTGTTTTTTGTGTTTCCCGGGATGTTTAACACCGTATTCATGATGTTGTCAAAGAAGTTCTTTTTAATATGCATCACATCGAGGTTGTGCCTTAATAAATGATCCTTCCAATATGGCAAATCCCAAAATATACTCTTCTTGTGCCAGTTGTGAGCTTCCCCTACACCACAAAGAGGTTCATGCCCATTACCCCCACAATCAGGAGTCCTCTCAGCACCAAAATCTCTCAACTGCTCCAATATAGTACGACCGTATATCTCATCAATTGGAGCATCAAACACTTGTTTATTTTTCTTAAATAATCTTTTAGACCGACGATAGGAATGGCCGTCCGGTAGAAACCTTCTATGGCAATCAAACCAACATGGCTTTCTTCCATTCCTCAATTGGAAAGCGTCAGTGTTGTCTTGGCAAAAAGGGCACGATAATCTTCCATGAGTAGTCCATCCAGATAGCATACCGTATGCTGGGAAATCGCTAATAGTCCACATAAGGACCGCACGCATCAGAAAATTTTGCTTCCATGAAACATCAAACGCTTCGACACCGTGACTCCATAGCATTTGTAACTCATAAATCAATGGCTGGAGGAATACATCAAGTGATCTCTTCGGATGCTCAGGGCCGGGAATAAGAACGAAGAGGAATAAAAGCTCTTGACGCATGCACATACCAGGGGGCAAATTGTACGGTGTTAAGATTATGGGCCACAAAGAATACTGCCTTCCATGCTTCCCAAATGGGTTGAAACTATCCGTACTTAACCGGAGGTATACATTTCTTGACTCGTATGCAAAATCCGGATACAACATTTGAAAATGTTTCCACGCTTTTGCATCTGAAGGATGTATAATCTCTCCATCTTGACGATGCTCTGCATGCCATCTCATTTGTTCTGCCGTTCGCGCAGATTGATATAACCTCTTTAACCTTGCTGTCAATAGTAAGTACCACATACGTTTATATGGAATTGGAACTCTCCCACCAGTTTCCTGATATCGTGGTTTACGACAAAATTTACATCTTCTCCGGTCTTCGTCTTCTCTCTAATATAGCATACAGTTGTCGATGCATACATCTATCACCTGATACGGCAGACCAAGACCAGCTACAAGTTTCTGTATCTCGTAGTATGATGCAGGTGCCTGATTATCTTCAGGCAAAATATCTTTCACAAAATCTGCTATCGCATCAACACACTCTTCCGCCAAATTGAAGTCCGTCTTAAGGGTCATCAGTCTACTAGCAGTTGATAAAGGGGAATGTCCGTCTCTACACCCATGATATAATGGCTGCTTCCCTGCGTCTAACATCTCAAAAAATCTTCTAGCTTCTTCATTTGGTTCTTCTACTCTATCCTCCCCTATTACGATCGATGGCATATTCTCTCTAAACGCATCATGAACCATCTCAGCGGTATCTACACCAAAATCTACTTCCGTTCTATGTTCGCCAAAGCTATCCGTTCTATGTTCACCTAAGTTATCCGTTCTATGTTCGCCTAAGCTATCCGCAACATATGGTGCACTGCTACTACTAGCACCATCATTATTAGTTTCTCCATGAAAAAACCAAATTTTGTATCCCGGCATAAAACCATTGGTATACAAGTGATGCCAAACTTGTTCTACATTAACATTACGCGCATTGCAACAATTTAAACATGGACATTTTATCACCTTTCGATTCCCGACAACCGCCATGAACTCGCATATACCTCGTGCATAACTTTCATTTAATGTCTTCGACTCCGGATCATACATCTCTTCATCCATCCACGATCTATAATATCTAGAAGATGACATCTCACTCTCTTAACGATTTTTTCTAACAAATGTTTGGTTGGAAGTTGTTGTTGTTTTGTGAGGGAATGAAGATGTGTGGAATCATATATATAAATACGCTGCCCGTCGGAAATCTGTCGGAAAAGCGTCGGAAAGCCAACGGATATAATAACGACTATATAACAGCTATTTTTCCGACAGATTTCCGACAGCTAGTTGGGTGTCTGTCGGAAATCTGTCGGAAACTATTAAAGGTTCATATTTTCCGATGGATTTCCGACAGCTTACCGGAATCCCCTCCGGCGTCGGCACCGGCTAGTTACACGGTCCAATAATCCAACCGATTTCCGACGGTCTTCTTGTCCGTCGGAAATAATTCCGATAGATTTCCGACGGAATTGGAAAATTTCAGTTCCGTCGGAAATCGGTCGGATTACCGTCGGATTTGCGGCTGTTTTCTTGTAGTGAGTTAACACAATCAATCAATTACTAAGGATAAAAGAGAAAAAAACTGAGCGTCTTACTTTCAAGTGAATCTTTGTACTTCTTGATCTTTCCGTCTGGAGTGAAAAGATACATACAGTTTTTAGAGATAGTTTTAGTCAGTTTGAGTTCTTAGACCATGATCAATGGTTAGAGAGCCACTTGGTCTCTACAAATATATTTTTTAAATACAATAAATAATTAAAATCTTTGAATCCAATTGTATAACGACACGTGGCAAAAGTCTCTACAAATGTTAAAAGACGTCGGTTCAGCAAGCGACCGTCGCTTCACCTGGTCTCTTGTTTTTGTATTTTATTTTAATTTTTTAATATTTAGAGACCCATGAACAAACCCACTTTATATACCCTTTTGATCATGCTCTTAGAGCACTCCCAATGGTAAGCAAAAGTGGGTCTCATAAAGCTATAAATTAATAAAAAATAGATCTGAAACACTTTTTCGGCTTGAGCCGGCTCAACACAGAGAGCTTATTGAGACTGTCTCAAAGCCGGGTGGCAATTTGTGATTGGCCAGAAATCAGTTTCGTCGTGTGGAAAAATAAAATTTGTTTCATTTGCAAAATTCTGAAATTATCTTCTTCTCTCTCGTCGGCGATTTGTTCCAAAAGATGGATTTCAATTCCGACGACAAAGCGATTCTCCTCTCTCTCCGGCGTTTGTTCACATATCGGTCGATATCTCTTCCTCTTCTCTCTCTGATTTTGTCAATATCTCTTCCGATTTTATTGATAATCCACCGTCGGAATTTACATGAGTGGTTTCCCTACGGAATCCGATTTCGATTTCACTACCACCGATTGCATTAGATTATTCTCCGATTACGGCGATACTCTATTTTGAGCTTGCGTCAGATTATTCTCCGATTTTGGAAATCTCCAATGAAATTCGATTCCACTGATGACTTATTGCATCAAAGTGTTTTTGTTTAGGCTTTTGGGTTTTGAATGTCTCTTCTACTGATGTGTGTGACTGATCAGTCCTTGTTGTTATGGTGACAAAGGGTGTCTCTTGTTTAATTTTGTGTGTCTTTTGATTACTACTTAATCTAATTGTTGTTGTGTTTATTTGAGCAAGTGACATTATCAGGGATATTGAATTCCATTGATGGGTTATGGTCGAGTTTTGGAGACGAGAGAATCATTGTGTTTACGACGAACCACAAAGAACAGCTTGATCTTGCATTGTTACGGCCTGGAAGAATGGATACGCATATCAACATGTGTTATTGTACAGGGTTGGGATTTAGGACATTGGTTTCTAATTACCTTGGTTTAGATGGATTAAACCATCCTCTTTGTGAAGAAATCGAGAAGTTGATCGATTGTATGAAAGTTTACTCCTGCTGAGTTAGCTGAAGAGTTGATGCAGGGCGATGATACCGATATTGTTCTTCGCAGAGTGATTAGCTTTGTTGAGAAGAGGAAGCTTGAGAGAAGCAAAGGCAATGACAAGGACAAGGACAAAGATAAGGAAGAGGGTTCTATTTGTAAAGAAGTAGTGATTAAGACAATTGATGATGACAAAAAACAGAGTAATAAGAAGAAGAAGAAAAGTGGTAAACGAAATGGGAAAGGGAAGAAATAGATTGTAATAATAATGAGTCAAATAAGAGAGATCTTTGTACAATAAATTTGGTTGTGTTGGTAAATGAAAGCTTGTTAACATTAAAGCTTGCAGAGGTCTTTGCAGAGGTAATTATCCAATTTTTGTGTTTGTTTCCAAAATTTTCATAAAATCTAGCTTGAAATCTTAAAATCTTGAATCTTTTAAATCGGGAATTTGATTTTTAGGTCGATATTAACGTTTTTGGTCTAGTATCTACAATCTTTGCTTTGAGATCACACAACAACAACAACAATTTCGGCCTAAAAATGAATTTTGACTGTCGTAGTATATAGTCTTTATTACGTTTGCTTATAAGTTAATTATCATGCTAACAACAAAGTGGTCTTTACTACAACTGCGAACAATGTGATGGTTAATCGATCTCGAGTTCGTGAAGAAATAATTCATCCACAATTGAAAAACGATTTGGTTGAACATATTTGGTAAAAATATGGTATAAGTTAAGAATAGAGCCGACTTAATTGTTTTGTTCATCATGCATTTATATGTTTTTCTATATTTTACGTTTTTACGGAATGTAATATTTTTTTTTTTTTAAATCTCATGTTTTAATATATATATTACTTAATAATTATCCATTTTGCAAAAAATTATAATTTTTTTTATGAGACCAGTGTCGGTCTCACTACTGGAGACTGATTTATTACCGGTCTCTTATTGAGTCTCAAAAAATTAAAAAATTATTAAAAATAATACTAAAATATATTTTGTGAGACCACAATGGGCTCACCATTGTGCATGCTCTTACTTTGTGACAAACTCTATCAGTAACACAGTTAGTTCAACTTTGTAACCATTTGAGTTGTTCCTGCAAGATAATAAACAAAATTAAAAGAAAGAACAAAAAAAACAATCCCCATTTCATCAGTATAGAAAACGCAGTGTACCTTAATAAAAAATTTCTTCCTCAGCCAGTTTATGTAAAATTCAGTCCATGTGCTTACTGGTAGCTCCGAGATAGTAATTTCTAATTGACTTACATGACTAAAAGTTCCAGAAATTTTGTAAGAGACAAGCCCATCTTTTTCTTTTCTAGAAACATGTCCCTTAAAATCGTTGTACGCTGCTGCCATAGGTTTCAGATCGTCTCCATTAAAAAACCGCTTTACATTCTCGGTAACATCTTCCACGCTGAACTTTGGGACAAAAGTATAACATCTCATTCTAATTCCTATACGGCTATTGATAAGTATTGTCGGGAGAATGGGCAAGAACCTAACACAGTCAATTATTGTTAGACTCTTAAAAAGAAAAATACAAAGATGCTTTTGTTATTAATGAGATCAAGTTGGCTCTATGGTGTTAATCCCATCACTAGTCAACCAATTTAGCAGGATATCATTTGATTCGGGAAACAAAGTCCTTGCATCAGCAACGAGAGAAACAAAAATATATCTAGCTTATGCGTGGTCCTCTCCACCCTACGAGTAAGACAATAAGAACACTTGGGACAACAATACTTATTAGTTTATCTAAAATCAATTAATAGAGTTTTCAATATACTGACACGATGCTTGTTTCAAATTGTCTATGAGAATCATGAAGCAGTGACGGTCAAATCATTTTGGATGCCCTATACATATATGTAAAAATTGCTATATTCGTACGTTTTCCAATACCGTAAAAATTGTAATCTAAATAAAAAAAATACATTAAAACTCCATTAAACCGTTTATATTTCCAAATAGTTAGTAAGAAATAAATAAAAACAACAAAATATAATTTATTTTTGAATATTGCTCTCCTTGTATTTTTGCCAGCAAAATCATTAATTAAACTCACGTTGTCGATTTTTTCAACCATCTATATTTCAATAGATGGCAAAGCTGACTCATTCAATCTCTCTTGTCACATGGTATACCGCAAATAATTTTGTTATCAGCTTCAACTTCGAATTTTAACTAATAATTTCAAATGAATAATTAACATGTCCCATAAACATTAAAAAAAACATTTGAAAAACAAAATCTTATGAATAATATTATTGTAGAAAAAGTATATAATTTCCTTTAATTATGGTTATAACAAAAATTTAACTAAAAAAACCCTCTAAATTTAGGGCCCTAAGCGGTGGCTTCACTGACTTGTTCTCTAGGTTGGCCCTGGCTATTTCTATTGTCATGGGCGTTCCAGTTTTTTTGGCATAGTATGGAGACCTAACTGTTTGTTATTCGTTCTTTATATTAGCTGAAATGGAAGGAAAACATGTAGCTTAGGATACAGTAAAACCAAGAAATTAGGGATGACGTATATTAACTGTACACGTTACTGATATGTCATACAGGTATTGGACAATAGCACTGTGTTTTCTTTAGTTCTATCTCGTGTAGGTCAAGTAATAATAGTCTTCCTAGCATCACTCACCCAAGAAATGTACTCTTTACCAAAACCTATACAAATATGCATATAATAAGAAACAAAATATTGGTTCCTAAATTTGACAGTCCATATATGAATTCTGCATTTGACTAAATATTTGTCTCCAATATAAATTGATACTGACTTGTAACCAAAAGAGTGCCAAAAACAAATGGTTGTGAAATCTCACTGTAATTAAAAAAAAAGTGTCATATATTCACATGAAAAGTCACAATCACCGACTTTGAATCATATAGTAGCTGCACAAACAAATATTGACGTTGGAAGTATAAAAACCCCAATCTAAGAAGATCAAGAGAAGACATTAAAGGCCTGACCGGTTCTAGCAACCTTGATAAAGACATCTTCAAGATTTGTGTCTGCAAGTCCCCAAGCGAACACAGTAAAGTTGCTCTTCGCCTTCTCCACTACCTGAAACACTTCCGAGATCCGAACTTCCTCCTTTGGGAGCTCAAATTTCTGTGTCCCCGAGATGTGATATATCTTTTTGGCGTTTGGACAGACATCTTGAATAAGCTTCTCCACGTTTCGCTCGTGTTCTGACGATGTTGTCATCGTAAAGACATAAGATCCACCGTACCTTCCCTTTAGCTCTTTCGGATTGCCAATGCATTGCAAGCCTCCGTCTACAAAAATCCCCAATCGGTCACAAAGATATTCTGCTTCTTCCATTGAGTGAGTAGTGAGAATTATGGCAGTGTGTTGTTTGGCACGCTTAATGACAGTCCATAAATTCTTTCTCGAGGCTGGATCAAGTCCTGTGCTTGGCTCATCCATATAAACCACCTTCAAAGGAAAAAGAAAAAATGAGAACTATAGTTTATTAAGCTTGGAAAAAGCTTTAAACTCTCCAAGTGTACTATTCTCAGACAATGGTGTATACCTTAGGATTCCCGATAAGTGAAATGGCTACGCTCAGCCGCCTTTTCATACCTCCGCTGTATTTACCAGCAGGTTTGTCAGCAACTCCTCCGTGAAAGAGGTTCACATTCTTAAGGGACTCTTCCACAGCCTAATGCAAGGTAAATAACGATGAGATATAAATAGATCATCCCTGAATCGACCTTTTTGATAGATTTCAAAGTAATACAAAAGCTAGGGAAGTAAGATTGTCATATACTTGATTGAGATCATCGCCTTTGAGATTCTTAAGTCTCCCATAAAAAAACAGATGTTCTCTTCCAGTCAGAGTCTCCCAGAGCAAACTGATATACAACAGACAATAGGAGAATGATAAACAACTATATCCTCTATAAACTATTTAAGCACAAAATAAACCAATTCCAAGAATGTAAATTACTCGTGCTGCGGGCATACGCCCATGCTGGTGTATACTCTGTCCATATCATTGCAAATATCCAAACCTTGAACAAGCCCTGTCCCAGATGTTGGTTTCAGGAGCCCAGTCATCTGGCCAGCAAAAACGTAGTACATATCACTAAGGCTATACAAGATTATAATCTGAAACAAAATTCTTTGGGCGTATACTATCAAAGCTCCATTGAGCACAAAAGATTTGGGTACTGACCATATTGATGAAGGAGGTCTTTCCTGCACCATTGGGACCTAACATGCCAAAGCATTCTCCTGAAGGCACAGCGAGAGATAACCCACGTACTGCCAATTTAGGCGGGTTCCCATCTCTACCAGGATACACCTTCTTTAGGTTGTCACATACAATCGCATGGCTTGTGCTCGGCTCAAGCATCAACTGCTCGACCTTTTCTCTCTGATTTGATCAAAATGTTTTTTTTTTTTATCAGAACCAGAGTTATCAAGAGCATGGAATATACAGTATTGTGAATACTTTTGTCATACCTCCTGAGTGACATCTGGTTTCTCCATTTCAACGGAGACTTTGGAGCCTTGTCTCTGCAAACTAGGCCTTCGCAGAGAGGGGGATTTGTTGAAAGGGTTTGTCAAGAAAAACAAAGGGCTTTTGCCAGATGAAGAAACCTTATCGATATAGTATGCTGCAATGAGTGCGACAAACCACTCAACGATAATGATGTAAAAAACTTCATCCATTGCACTGTCACTGAAATCTTTCCACTTCATCCCATCTTGCCCTCTCAAGTTTCCTTGGAAAGCAAATTGTGAGAATTCATAAAGGCCACGGTACAAGGAGAAGCCAGGATACATCTCCATTACTAAAATCCAGCCTCCTGGAAAAGTAAAATTTGTTTTTGCAATCGTGGTAAGTATAAACACATAAGCGAAAGTCTTTAATATCTTTCTTCAAGTTTATCTTAATAACTTACTAGGAAATGATGAATCTTCAATCAGAAACTGGAGTAGAAACAAGCCCAAAAGTCCAGATCCAAACACGTATATGTAAGCAACAACTGTAATTAAGACATAAGAGAAAGCCATTAGTTCCTGTAAACACCAACATGTTCTTGAACAAATTCAAGAAGTAGGATTTTTGTACCTGTTGCTGTCTTGACCTTTGAAAATATTGAAGAAACTAGAAAGACAAGGGAGATTTGCAGATTTACATAGAGAAAATAGAAAGTGAACTGGAGACTGTAGTCATTAAGCCGAAAGAACTTCAGTCCTGCGAGAAACCAGCAACTATTATAATCCCAGAGAAGTAAAAAAAAAATTCGATATTGAAAAGCATAATGTAAGAACAGCATTGACACTGAGGCTTCAATTACCTATTGCTGACCCAAATATCATCAGGCATATAAAGTACAACATGGATATGGTAAGAAAATAGGCATAGGAAATCATCCAATACGGACCATCTCCTAGGCCATGCATTTTCATGATAATCCGTAGACGCTCCTGTTTTTCATACACCAATGACCCCAAGATCACCTGGCATACAAATGGCTCTACGTATGAAATTCATATCTTACACTGGATAGATTTCAGAAAAAGCAGGATTCTTGTCCTTTCAAAGAATTATACTCAGGGTGAATATATGTGGAGATAAAGCCTTAAATAGTCTATTAAAAGCAAACTTACAGGGAACAGAAGAAGAATAACCCATGTGAAGAAAAGGGGGCCAATTAAGGACGCAATGTCTAAACGAAGGCTGGTTTCTGGTTTAGGCACTTCTTTGATATATTCGAACAACATTTTTGTCCCCGGGCCTTGCAAAAACTGAAGGTAAGCATTTGACACCTGCAGTTTGGCAAAGTGTAAGCATCAGTTTAATCATGAATACAGTCCCAAATGGAAAAAAGCATATTGAATATGCAATACTGAAGATGTCTTGTATACATCAGCATTTCTTACCAAATTGACTGAGCGAGCAGCTCGGACCAACGCTGGAGGCCTATTTCCTGAATCGTTCTTGTATGTTGAATTATACCAGATGTGCACATTAAAGTTGTTCCTATCCGTGTTTAAAAGATCGTATGCTAAGGGAACAAGAAAGCGGACAGGAGGAGTCAGAAATCTCATGTGCATATTATGAATTGTTATAGATAAATGACAGAGAAGTTGAGCAACCTGCAGCATATTCATTTATTTTCCCCTCAGGATTTGCTTTCCGATAACCCTTGAATAACTCATCATTGACCTCTGTGGAGGTATTTCGCCAGAGATTAGTCTCTAGAAAAAGCGATATAGATCACGCCCGAAGGAATAAGACGACGACAACAAAGGAGGGGGAGAAAAGAGGCATACTTGCTCCAAGAGAATTGTTGTTCCCAGTAAAAAGTATGGTTACAGGACAAGATTCATCAGGTAAGCCTTTATCCAAGGAACCAACAACGGAGGCCATCGAGGAGGACTAGGGATGGCACAGAAGAATGCTTGACTTGGAGATGAATACTCAATACCGCACCTCTTTTCGCATTTACCGTCTCCAGTTAGGTCAATGCATTTTTGATCACAACCACATCGGTTATCAGCAGAGTTATTAACCAGTGTATCAAACAGAATTTGAATGGCTAATAGACATACGCAGAGGAAGAAAGGGATCAGAATAAGCCGAACATTGCTCCATAAATTCCGTTTCTACAATCAGGAAAATAGTTGTTTAATTTGATTGAAGAACTGATCAATCAATTTCCCTAAATAGAAAATACCTCTCCGAAGCGAAACGAAACGAGACTTGTATATATAAGAGAGAGAGATAGTTTACTCATTATGTAAAAATTGGATTCCGTAGAAGAAGCGAAAACGCAAACCTGATAGGTTAAATTTTTCCTAAGCAATGCATTGGCTCTCGCCGAGAAACTGGCGGGACCAGGATCCGCCATTGAAGAAGAAGCTTCGCCCTTCTCTCTTCTTCTGATTTTATTCTTTCCGCTCAATTATTATTTTAACTAATTAATCTTCTGATTATTTCCGCCGTTAAAATCAATTTGAATTTGAATTCTGATTTTGCTTCAACTGTTAAAATGAACAGCAAACCACCGCCTTTTGGGTCATATAAGAGAACGGAGATCAGATACGGGTATGTGAAATTACATTAATACCACGCTTACTTTGTATATTTTGTGTTAAGTTGATTTTTCACAAATATATTTACTAATGGGAAATTGGGTTGTATATACAAGAAAAAAATTATAATTAACAACCTAACCAAATACCCTAAATTTTGTGGATTTATTTAATTTTGGTTAGTTTTCCAAATTTTTTTTTTTAGCTAGTGAGCAAATTCACCATTATTAATTTCTGAAAATTTTTCTTTTGGTGAAAAAAAAAAAAAAAAATCTTTAGGTCAAACAACACAAAAAAAGAAGAAGTGAAATCCAACGACTTCAAGAAAGCGACCATGGAGAAAACTTCAATGTAAATTCTTTAACAAAAAAAAAAAAAAACTTCAATGCAAATTATGCAGGAAGTTGTGGAAGTAGTGATCCCACGACCAAAAGATTCTTCAAGTAGTCCTTTTTTTTAGTTTTTAATTGGCTTTTAGTATATTATAATATATGATTGAACGTCGTAATTATTAAACTAGTCTGTCACGTAATTTGGTTGGGTAACTTGGTGTGTTTCGTAATTTGGTTGACTATGATATTATGACCACTTATTAAAATATAAATGAATAATAACTTTATTCAAATTCAAACAAATTTATCCTATAATTTAATGGATTTTTTTTTGGTAGTGAACCGGGAGCAAGCTCCCAATAATTTATTAAATAAAAATAACTAAACACATACTTGTTTTGTTCGAGATTGTCCGGAAATATCCTCGTTCAAGATCAAGTTTACATCTGGGGAACATTATGAAATACATGAAAGCCCAAAAGCAAAGAGAAAGCATAGTTTGCTAATCCGTCCGCAAGACGATTAGCCTTCCTATACACATGTAACACTCGGACTCTCCAGTCCTTCGATAAAAAGCTATGGCACAATCGTACCAGGAAAGACAGCGGATGAGAATCTCCAATCTCTGTCACCAAAAAATCTACTACCATCTTCGAATCAACCTCCAACTCCAAACACCGAATCTGCTTCTCCCAAGCAATATACAATCCATAATAGACTCCCCATAACTCCGCTAGATGCGCTGAACATCTACCAATATTTAACGCGAATCCGCCACACCAGTTACCATCCGGATTCCGCAGCACTCCACCCGCTGTTGCTAATCATGGATTTCCTCGGGAAGCCCCATCCGTATTCAACTTGACCCAACCCAAACTTGGAACCTGCCACTTAATTAATTTTTCTACTTGCTCCACTCTTTCTGACCGGTTACCAAACTTCGCCGTAGCGGCAGTCACCTCCTTTCCCATATCAACAATCACTTGGACTCTATCCCAACACACCTTATTTCTTCCAAAAACATTCGCGCAACGCCATTTCCATCACCACCAAAACCCAATCGCAAACATCGTAGCCCATGGAACTCCTCTCTCCACACTATGCTCACTAAGATTAGTGAAAAACCACTCAAATAAAGTCTGATTGAAGAAGTCACGCTGCCATCGTCTAGGGACTAACCGAAGCCATATTCCTTCCATAGCCGGACAATCCCTAAGAACGTGTAAAATCGTCTCCACGCCCTCTTTACACACTTGGAAAATCCCCGTATCACTCAAACGACGACGATGGCGCTCATAATTCGTCATGATAGCTTGATGAGAAACTAACCAAAAAAAAGTGCGGATCCGTTCCGGGGCTGTAACTCGCCACATTCTTTCATAAAACCTGCTCATATTCGGTCGAGCCACTATCTCTCTAGTTAATAAAGAGTAAGCTGAGGACACCGTGAACTCACCATCTACGGTTTCACCCCAAGCCAACCTATCTTGAGAACCTGTCACCGTATCAACAACAACGGCCAGCAAATCCAACCGAATACTCTCTGTCACATATGGGCTAATTCGGTCAACATCCCATCCTCTACCATTCACCCATAAATCTGCCACTTTAGCATTCTGAAGCTCAGCGGGGATATTTCCAATGGTGAACTCACTTATGGTATTATTCGAGATCCATTTGTCCAACCAAAAGTGAATTCTCCTCATAAAAGAAATGAAGCAAACAACAAATTTAAAGTGCATTTAAAAATGAATATTGCAATATTTCTTCGATTTTGTTTTTACTTTTAAAATTTGAATACTTTTAACGAAATAAATCAGAATCTCAGTTAATTATCTGGAATATAACAAACTAGAGATTTGCCCACGCGTTACGTGGGTTTAAAATTAACATGATAAAATATATAATAATTTATAATCTATTGATTAATTGTGTATTTAATATTACATAAATTTGATATTTCTAGTAAATAATTAATTAGGTAGAAAAAAAAATATGTACCAAATTGTTATAGATATACAATGTTATATGAAACACAAAATAAGTCGTTTGTAAAATTACCATGTAGAAAACATATTTTTGGCACAAATCCCTAGCTATATTGACTTTCTTAATATTTACTACGGTTTTTTTTAACAAAATATGATTTATCGTATTTTTTTCATCCATCAAACACATTTGTAAACAAACTATTGATTAGAGAAGTTGTAATATCATTTTGATTCTACCAAGATATTTTTATCATCTCAACAAAGAAGTCGGAATGCATATTTGTATCTGTTTCATTAATATCTTGACTCGTAATGAGAAAAATTTATTATACTTTTGTCATATTCTTTTTTTTCGTTTTATGTATTTTTTGTCTTTAATATTCATGAAATGATTCTCCTTTCCTAGAAGTACAATTTGTGGTGGACTAAAATTTTTTTTTCCGAGAGTCTTAAGAATCCGTTTAAAACTTTTATATCTCACAATTCTCAAATTTAAAAAATTTGATTGTGAAACTGATTTTAAAAAATGTGAGGATTTTTGGAAAAGAAATATTAAACCTAAATTTTTCTAATCATACTTTAGCATTTTAACAATCTTAAAAGTCTTAAAATCTTTTTGGAACAATTACAAAAATACCACTTTTGATATGCCACTTTACAAATATGCCACTGTTTGATTATTTTCTTACCAACATGCCACTTATAAATCCATTTAAAATTTTTATATCTCACAATTCTCAAATTTAAAAAATGTTTTGATTCCTAACAAACCTTAAACCCAATAAACTAAACCATAATATAACATAGTTAACTCATTCATAAATGATTTTAAAATTTGGAAAAAGTGATAGTGGCATTTTTGAAAAGTGGCATGTCAAAAGTGGCATTTCTTGAAATTTCTCATCAAACAATGAAACTTAAATTAATATTAAATCGAATAGAAAATGACTTAAGATCAATTATTCTTAGGATATATTGTCACTTTATCAGCTCTTCAAATCGACTATTCACAAAAAAATCTTCTTTTATGATATTAATATTGGGTCACAACTAGCCAGTCCATTAACCTAATTTCCACATATATAGGCAATAGAACTCAATCTCAGGTGTAATGGTCTCTGCTCCAGTGGACTTACCTCCTGCCTTTAGACTAAATTTACTTCACCACGAGAAAATCTTGAAACAATTGTTTTGTTGATTTTGATATGAAAATCAAAGAAATTTGTTTCTCTAGGTGTCAAGTTATAACGAAACACGTTGAATCGGCATGAAGAAATAATCATGGTATACCAATTCAAATGGAATGTGTTCTATAATTCGGAGTCTCATAAATTTGGAAAATGAATAAGTATTGGTCATATGGATTATTTAATCTTTTTCAGAGTGAACTCTTTTTTTTTTTTTTTTATTACATGCCTCTATGGTCAATACCGAAATTTCATTTTTAGTCTGAAGATCTAACCAAGACAACAACAACAACAAAAAATGACATTTATCTCTTACGTTTTGTCACCTAAATGCTTAATTTCAAGGCACCAAGGTTTATGATTGTTTTTGTTATAATAAAAAGGATCAATTTGATTCAGTTTCGTCAATTTGATTCAGTTTTGAGGGCATGAAATGCAACATAAAACCTCAAGAATTGAGTCTGCCTCACTTCACATTCTACTGTAGATCCAGGATTTGTCTTCTTCAACACATCAACATAATCAAATAACCTAGTAAATGACTCTTCCTGCTCCTCATCAAATATTCTGAGACACCTCAGTCTTGTTCTCTCACAAATTGTTTCTGCCACGTTAATGTTGCGTCTCAAAAGCTTCTTCTGTAACTGTCTTGCAGATATATCAGGGTTTAGTTTGAATTCCTCAATATAAAGCTCTGCCAGTTTTGCATTGGTGAGCAGTGACACCTTTCCTTGCCATGTACATGTATGTTGATCATTTAAAGACCTAACAACTACTCTAATTGAACTACTGTTGATTGATGCATAAATCCTCCATGGATATTTCTTGTTTGAGCAAATACCAACAACCCTAGTCTTATCAGATTTCTCAAACTTGATATCTCTCCTCTTCTTAACTGCATACCTAGTTAGTGCAGTTTTCAAAGCCTCTATAGACTAATAATGTTGGCCCAACTTAAATTTCCTAAAGTTGCTCTCATCTAGAATGTCAACCATGTCATTCTCATCTTCACTACTACTTTCATGAGGCTCCACAAACTCACCAACAACCGCATCAGCATCATCATTATCATTCTGGTCCTCAGCATTATCCTCCTGGTCCTGAACATTATCCTCACCATTCGCCTCATTCTCTTGAATATTATCCTCACCACCATTCACCTCATTCTCGTGACCACCACTCTCCTCATTCTCCTGCTCATCATCAGTACCATGCTCATCATCACTACCCTCCTCCTCTTATGATTCTGACCTCAAACTCTCATCATCTGAACATATATTTCCTATTCCTAACCTAGCAGCTTTATGTCTACCTATGTATGGATCATCAACCCTCACAACATACAGAGTCATAGCTCCAGTTATTGTTGCTTCATCCACTACCCTCTGCATGATTTCATCATCCTCTATCTCCTCTCTCGTATGACATGTTGGAGGAAACCATGACATTTTCCTCATGTTCTCACCATACTCTAAAGCTTCCTTTATGATTACACACACAGACTCTCTGGTAGAGCTTTCAACAGACATGCGTCCTACTTCATATATCTCTCCACCGAAATATCTACCATCTTTAGACCAGTAACCTCCAGCGTACAAGAACAAATCAAATTTGCAAAAGAGTAAAAGCTACTGTTAGTTTAACCAAAATCGAAAAATTACAATGAAAATAACAGGTTAAGAGAATATACCCTTTTGGTTTCTCCATTGACGACTTCCACAACAAAACCAGAAGGAACAAATATCAAACCTAGAAGGAACAAAGAACAAACCCAGAAGAAAGTACAAACCCGAAGAAACAGAGAACAAACCCAACCACATAACAAACTTCTCGATTCGTTGTGAAGAACAAACCCTACCACACAAATCGATAATCTGTTTACCAAATTTCGCAGAAATTCAACAGCTTAAACCCTTAATCGATTTATATCCTACACCCGACACAAACCCAGAAACCTTAATCGATTGGGAATCGATTTCACCAAAATCCGAAGCACAGAAACCAAAAGATTATTATCATCTCCTTCGTACCCGCAATCTCTAGAGAATCGATTTCACCACCACGATTTCCCCTAAATTTTTCCCGAATTCGATTTTTGTTGAAACTTAAAGAACCCTAATCGCAAATAAATTTCCCGAATTCGATTTTTGTTGTGTTAAGTATACACAAACTTCGTGTTGTTTTTAATCAATGAAAACGACACGATTTTGCACACTTCCTGTTGTTTTTAAGACTCCCAAAACGGTGAGTTTCATCCACCGTTACCTATTCCACCACTGTTACACTCAGCCACGTCATCGATATAGCAGAGGGTTATATTGCGCTTTGACCAAAACATGAAGGGTTAATAGGCGAACCCTAGCCATTTTGATGGTTTTTTAGCAGAAAACCCTTTAGTTAATGGAATATAAATGGCATTTTCACCATTTAACATAACACTTGAAGTTCTAAACGAACATTTTATTGAACGATTTCTGAAAGAGTTTATATATTAAATTAACACTTTTAAAAAGTACAATAAGAAAAAAAAATTTTAATTTCTCCCACGTTAAAGTGTCAAAAGTCAAAAAGGTTTTGTGAGAAATATTCTATCGTGTCAATTTTTTTTAAAACTTTCTCAAATATATTATTAATTTCTGGGAATTTTTCTTTTCGTCAAACTTCAACGAATTTAAGAAAAATTTTTATGTAAATTAACAAAAAAAAGAAGTGAAATTCAGCGAAAGTAAGAAAGCGACCATGGAGAAAACTTCAATGTAAATTATGCAGGAAGTTGTGGAAGTAGTGATCCCACGACCAATAGATTCTTCAACTAGTGGAAGAGGAGAGTTTTCAATTGCTTTTTTTTCGTTTTTATCGTGTCTTGCTTTATTTCGAGTTGGAAAAAACCAAAGTTTGAATTTTTTTAGCTACCATAGTTAATTATTTTGTAGCTATCTTAAATGACATGAATAATACTCCCTCCGTTCCTTGGAGATTGATTTTCTAGCATATTTTGGTTGTTCCACAAAGATTGATGTTGTAGATTTTTTATACTTTTTTAATCAATTTATATTTAACAAATTGTAAGTTCCAAGAAATAATGAATGAGACTATTTAAATTTAGAGAATAGCTATTGGTTCATTGTTATGAAAAATGTTTATTGCAAAAAGTTACATTAATTACTAAACACAATTTATTGTTTCTTAATTTGTGTGAAAATGCTAGAAAATCAATCTTCAAGGAACGGAGGGAGTATGAATCTTCACAAATTCCAAATACTCCCTCCGTTTGTTTTTAAATGATGTTTTATGGGTTATTTTTTGTTCACAATAAGTGATGTTCTCACTTACCAATGCATAATTAATTGGCTTTTAGTATATTTGACTCTTGAAATCCTGCAGATTGAATTTTTATTGGTTGAAATGGCTTGGATAAATAAAACTTAATGTTTTATTTCAAAAAAAAGATAAATTTAATGATTTCTTAATAAGAGTGTAAAAACCTTAAACATTAGTTAAAAACAAACGGAAAGAATATTAGTTTGGTTTTGGAGGATCCTCGATCATCGTTGACCACAAGCTTTAAAGTTTCATAGCAAAAGAATTTTTTTTTTTAATAGTTCCCAACCATGATTGAGGATTTTAAACCTAAACCCAAACTAGTACTAAAATATTGATTATTCAAATAGCGAACCTACATCTGATCTATAAGATCGCGTTTAACCGCCAAAACTATAAAATCTACTTTACATCAAAGCGGAAAACAAAACTTTTTTTTTCCTTTTTCTTCTTTTTGTTCATACACATCATCTCTTTTCTCATGTATCGATATCGTCATTACATACCCCAAAATCTATATACCCACAGTTTACATAAAAAAATGTTATACTTAAATCATCCAAAAATAAACAAGTTGAAGAAACCTCAAAGAAATTCACAAACTAGCATCCAATTTTCAATAATGTACCTGAGTATTCTCAAACCTCTCTACATGACCATTTAGCACACACGAGCAAATATGTTTTAAAAAAAAAAGATTCAAGAAAATACATTAAAGTCCTGAGCATTTCTAGCAACCTTAATAAAAACATCTTCAAGAGTTGTGTCCGCAAATCCCCAAGCAAACACTTTGAAACTGCTCTTTGCCCTCTCCACTGCCTGAAACACTTCCGAGATCCGAACCTGTTCTTTTGGGATCTCAAATTTTTGTGTCCCTCCAATATGATAAATTTTCTTGGCGTTTGGAGAAAAATCTTGAACCAACATCTCCACATCTTGACAATGTTCTGATGAGGTTGTCATCGTAAACACATAAGAACCACCATACCTTCCCTTTAGCTCTTTTGGATTCCCTATACACTTTAACCTTCCATCTACAAAAATCTCCAATCTGTCACAAAGAAACTCTGCCTCTTCCATTGAATGAGTAGTGAGGATTATTGCAGTGTGTTTTTTCGCTTGTTTGATGACTGTCCAAAGGTTCATTCTTGAAGCTGGATCAAGTCCTGTGCTTGGCTCATCCATATAAACCACCTTTAAATATAAACAAAAGAAACAATCAGATGAAACTATGGACTTGTTAAAGCTTTGGAAGCAATTAGATGAGTCCAAATAAGGGGTTGTAAAATTGTCAAGAGAAGGGTAAGACAATGCTGCGTACTACTAACCTTAGGACTTCCAATAAGTGAAATGGCCACACTTAGCCGTCTTTTCATACCTCCGCTGTATTTTCCAGCAGGTTTATCAGCAACTCCTTCGCGATTTAGGTTCACACTCTTAAGAGACTCTTCTACGGCCTAATATGCATGAATTGATGTTTTGATACTTTAGGAGTATAATACAAAAGCTAGATTGTATTAAATATGCTAGTAACGTATAGTACTTGGTTGAGATCAAAGCCTTTGAGATTCTTAAGTCTTCCGTAAAACAGCAGATGTTCCCTTCCTGTAAGTGTCTCCCATAGCAAGCTAGTACACAAATAGAGACAAGAAGAGAATGATGAACAATTAGATATATGTTCTTCAGTATAGTTGAACAAAACAACATGTTTCCAAAATACTAATTAATTACTCGTGTTGCGGACATACACCCATGCTGGTGTATGCATTGTCCATATCCTTGCATATGTTTAAACCTCGAACAAAAGCTGCCCCAGATGTCGGCTTTACGAGCCCAGTCATCTAGCCAGAAAAAATACAGTAAATATTACTATGAAATTTTTTAATTAGAAGCTAAGCACAAAAGATTTTGTGTCCATTTGGGTACTGACCATATTGATGAATGAGGTCTTTCCTGCACCATTGGGACCTAACATGCCGAAGCATTCTCCCGATGGCACAGCAAGAGATAACCCTTGAACTGCCATTTTAGGCTGGTTCCCATCCCTACCTGGATACACCTTCCTCAAGTTGTCACATATAATCGCATATCTTGTGCTTGGCTCAAGCATCAATTGCACAACTTTTTCTCTCTGATTGGCAAAAAAAATTCATTTTCATAAAAACATCTAGTAGAACATGTACTATCATATTGTGTATCCTTTTTTTTTTCATACCTCTTGAGTGACATCTAGTTTCTCCATTTCTACGGCAACTGCAGAGCTCTGTTGTTGTAGACTAGGCATTTCTTGAGAAGTATAATTTTTGAAAGGTTTTTTCAAGAACAAAAAAGAGTCTGTCGCCGATAATGAGCCTTGATCAATATAGTATGCTGCTACTAGTGCGAAAAACCACTCAACGATTATGATGTAGAAAACTTTATCCATTCCACTACTACTGAAATCTTTCCACTTCATACCATCCCTCGTACCCTCACAGACATACTCAGAAAACTCATACAAACCTCGGTATAAAGAGAAGCCAGGATACAACTCCATTACAAAAATCCAGCGTCCTGGAAAAATAAAGTAAAGATTATATATTAGCATTGTGATCAGTTTTGAGAATATATATGTGTTGTTCAAGTTGTTCTTCATAGCTTACTGGAAAATGACAAATCTTCCATCAGAAACTGGAAGAGAAACGTGCCCAAAAGCCCAGATCCAAAGACGTATATGTAAGTAGCAACTACAATATGGACATAAAAACAGAACTTGTTTCTGTTAACACCAACAATATTGTTCTCAAGCAAAATAGGAAAACGTTTTGACTTTGGTACCTGAAGCTGTCTCAACTTTTGAAAATGCTGAGGAAACTAAAAATGCTATGGATATTTGCAAATTTATGCAGAGAAAATAGAAAACAAACTGGAAGCTGTAGTCATTAAGCCGGAAGAACTTCAATCCTGAAACAAACTATAGCTGCTAGAGAAGGTATCTTGCTCTACAGGAAATTAAGAAGATAAGATGTGGCAACGATACAGTACCTATTGCAGACCCAAATATCATCAAGCATATAACGTATAAAGTGGAAATGGCGAGAAAATAGGCGTAGGAAATCATCCAATATGGACCATCTCCTAGTCCATGCATTTTCATTATAATTCTTAGACGTTGTTGTTTCTCATACACCAACGAGTTCAGGATCACCTGCAAAGTAACTAATTAAACACATCCATAATAGGCTTGTAAGAGGCTGAAGCAGTCCACTCAATATGAACTTACAGGGAACAGAAGAAGAATAACCCATGTGAAGAAAAGTGGTCCTATGAGAGACGCTACGTCCACATAGAGCCTAGTTTCTAGTTTAGGCATTTCTTTGACAAACTCGAATAACATCTTTGTGCCTGGCCCTAGCAAATACTGAAGATAAGCATTCGCAACCTGCGTCCAAGTGTTTCTCAGTCTTAGAAAAGGTTTTGATCAAAAGACTTGTCCTAAGTATACAAAAACATAAAACATTTGGTTTCTTACTAAATTGACTAAGCGAGGAACTCGGACAAGCTTTACGTATCTCTCTAGTAACTTGGTCTTGTATGTAGAGTTATACCAGATGGTCACATTGAAGTTGTTCCTATCCGTGTCCAAGAGATCGTATGCTGATGAAAGCAACAAGTGAAAATATAGAGAACCAAAAATTCCAATATAGTAAACACAGAGACAAACCAAGTGTAGCTAGTCTAGTGTTCTTAGTATGCCTCCAACGGAGGTTATGCTCTGCATCCTATTTCGAACAGAGGATTCTGAATATTCCCCGAAAAAAAAACACACACACACACACAAACACAAAACACAAATGAAAGAGAAATCGAATAATTACCTGCGGTGACCTCATTGATAATCTCCTCATGATTTCCTTTCTGATATCCTTTTAATATCTCATGATTTACCTCTATGGAGTTATTCCTCCAGAGACTCAATCCTTGAACGCATCTCACATCTACTTAGATACAACCATTAAGTTAATTGATACAAACTTGGAATCTTAAAACATATATGAAACTTAATATACCTTTCTTATACTTGAGTGGAGATTGTCCGAATGAGAATGAAATTGTGGTTTTTGGAGGGCAATGAGGTTGGATGTTGTAGATGGGAAGAAGTGAGTGAATCCCTGGATCAAAATAATTGGTGAAGCCTGGCTCTGATGATGTACCCTAGTATATACATAAATATCCATGATAAATAAACGGAGAAAATAGAGTTGATGATAATTAAAACAACCATAATTCAAGCAAAGAAGAACTTGCCAAGACATTAATGGCTAGATTACGTAACCAGAGCTCAGAGGAGTTCGCGGTGAAAGAAGTAGTAAACAAATTTCTAGACAAAGCTACAAGAAAACAAAAGGATTAGTTTCTTCCCATGGGAAACAATGGGGACAACAAAAAGAGGTAAACAAAATTTAAGAGGCATATACTTGGTCCAAGGGAAGGATTAATCCCAGTAACAAGTATAGTTACAGGACAAGATCTGGTCCGTGTGCAAGAGTCAGGAGAAAGCGGAATAGGTAACAAGGGAGGCAGTGGTTGAGGGTTGGGGAATGCACAATATAATGCTTGCTTCTGAGATGAATATTCTAAACCGCAACTCTTTTTTTCGCATTTCCCATCTCCATTTTTTTGGTCAACGCATTGACAACCACATTGATTATCGGCAGAGTTATTAACTTGTGTATCGAACAGAGCTTGAATGCCTAGTAGAAGCAAGCAAAGGTACAATGGGATAACTATGAGCCGAACGTTGCTCCATAAGTTCCGTCTCTACATTACATATATATACAAATGATGTACTGATTTAGTAGAAAAGTTTGTTCCAAGATTAAGATTAATTTAATTACATTAATCTTGCAACTTAGTATCAACACATGTATTTTTTGGAAATTTGTACAAGAAACAAAAAGGCTCATTGGGATTTCAAATATCATATACCTGATAGGTTAAGTTTTTTCTGAACAAGGCATTGGCCCGCGTCAAGAAACTAGCGGGAACAAGATCCGCCATTGATGAAGCTTTGGTTTCTTGTTATTCTTTCTGTTTTAGAGTAAGAGTCCTTAACTTTTTTATGCCGGTAAAACTACTAAGAGGGATGAGGCGAACTATTTAGTTGGGTGAGTTTATTTTCCTTTGCTAATTACAAGTTGTTGAGGGCATTAAATATAGTCGTATAGTAATAACTTCATTTGTAATTATTTCAACGAACGAAGTAACGAACCACTTGTATTTTATTTGCAAGAAGTATTCCTGGGTGCGTGCTCCAATAAAAATTTAAACCTCCCATGTGTAGAGAAAGGGTTAAACAAAAAAAAAAAAAACTAATTTATAGCTTTATTAATATAAGATCATGAACGGGGAAACATCGTATGTAATCACAGTAAAAAAGATTTAATATGGAGGTAATCCACGACCCACGGGAACGGTGTAAAGGATATGTAACTAGTGACTTATAAGATCTAATAAAGAAAAAAAAAATCTTATATGGTTTTACCGTGTTAAGATCCTACATACCTTTGCCTTAAGTGTATTAAACATGTCAATTGATTTTTTTTTTCTTTTTAAACATCTTTCATCAGCAACTATGAAGAAGTGTGTAAGTGATCCTCATGAAGGATTGGTACAAGAAAATTAAGAAGGTAAAACTTAGATACAAATGTTACATTTTTTTTTTTGAAACAACAAATGTTACATTTAGAGAAGAGGTTTAAACCCACTAATCATGAGTTTGTAAAATGACTATTGATTTATCTCAGTTTTCTGTAGACCCACTAAATGGATACTCTCACGTTCATACCTTTTAAAAGTAAAAGATCCCACATCGATTGTAGGAGGAAGATTGAAGAAAGCATCTGAATCTATAAATAATAAGCACCCCTTCTCCGTAACTTTCTTAAAGGCTAAATTAGGCAATAAAGTTGAGACTAAAATACCTTCAAATACTTTACAAAATAAATCAGCGATTCGAAGATTGGCTAATAATCCCGGCAGGAAAGCTCCAATCAGCGATTAACCGGCCGGAATGAAGCACTCGAAGGATCCATTCGAAGTAGCAACTGAGGAGGAGCAAGAGAAATCACCGGTTGACTGCGAAGATAGTAGTGATGATGGACGACGAATTGAACACCGCCAGCTGAAGAAACGTAAAACCTACCTTGTTGCTGAAGCAAAGAAGAAAATCGAAGAAGAAGAAGAGGATATGGAAGAAGAAATTGAGGTCACAAAATACCAAACTAGTGCTAATCCTGTGAAGGAGGCAATGATGCAGAAAATTCTAGCTCAATTCACAGAGGAACAAATGAGCAGATATGAAGCTTTTCGTAGATCTACTCTTCACTTGAAAAAGTTATTAGAGAGATTATTAGGGAGGAGTGTTAAATCTGAAGAGCCAATAAAAATCGTCGTGAGTAGTATCGCGAAGATGTTTGTTGGTGAACTTGTCGAAACAGCTCGGATTGTTATGAGGGAAAGGAAAGAATCAGGACCTGTTAGACCTTGTCACATTAGAGAGTCTTATCGAAGACTTAAGCTCCAAGGCAAAGTCCCTAAAAGATCCGTTCCAAGGCTTTTCCGCTAGTAGTAGTACAATTATAAAGACTATTAGCTATTCAGTTTTTTTTATTGCAAGTTTGTACGAATCATTCTCAAATTCGCAAAATATTCACAAACTTGAAGCTCATTTTTAGTATTGTACATGAGTAGTTTCGAAAACTTATGTACATGAGCACACACGAACAAATATATCGAAATATACAAACATTCAAAAAAAGACATTAAAGGCCTGAGAAGTTGTAGCAACCTTAATGAAAACATCTTCAAGAGTAGTGTCCGTAAGTCCCCAAGCAAACACTTTCAAATTGCTTTTCGCCTTCTCCACCGCTTGAAACACTTGCGAAATCCGAACTTCCTCTTTTGGGAGCTCAAATTTCTGTGTCCCTGCGACGTGATATATCTTTTTGGCGTTTGGAGAAATATCTTGAACTAACATCTCCACATCTTGCTCATGTTCTGATGCTGTTGTTATCGTCAAAACATAAAATCCACCATATCTTCCCTTTAGCTCTTTCGGATTCCCTATGCATTGTAACCTTCCATCTACAAAAATCCCCAATCGGTCACAAAGAAACTCTGCTTCTTCCATTGAATGAGTAGTTAGTATTATCGCAGTGTGTTTTTTCGCTTGTTTGATGACTGTCCATAAGTTCATTCTCGAAGCTGGATCAAGTCCTGTGCTCGGCTCATCCATATACACCACCTTTAACAAAAAACAATTAGACAAAAAGAGGATTTTTTAAACCTTGTAAACTTCAGCTCTCTAAGAGACAGTTAAGAGACAATGACATGTACTAACCTTAGGACTTCCGATAAGTGAAATGGCTACACTTAGTCGTCTTTTCATACCTCCGCTGTATTTCCCAGCAGGTTTATCAGCAACTCCTCCATGAAAAAGGTTCACACTCTTAAGAGACTCTTCTACAGCCTAATATCGATGCATCAATTGACGTTTTGGTACTTAAGGAGTAATGCAAAAGAGAAATAGTATCGACATTTTCGTACTTGGTTGAGATCAAAGCCTTTGAGATTCTCAAGTCTCCCATAAAAGAGCAGATGTTCCCTTCCTGTCAGGGTTTCCCAAAGCAAGCTTGTACACAACAAACAATAAATGATGAATAGTTATTGTCAATTAGACAATACAATGTTTCAAGAAATTAATTAATTACTCGTGCTGCGGGCATACGCCCATGCTGGTGTATACTCTGTCCATATCTTTGCATATATCTAAACCTTGAACAAACGCTGACCCTGAAGTTGGCTTCACAAGCCCAGTCATCTGGCCAGAAAAGTATACGGTACACCTTTTATATGCTAGACAGAGTTTTTTTCAAATGAAAGTGCAAAAGATTTTCTTTCCATTTGGCTACTGACCATGTTGATGAAAGAGGTCTTCCCGGCTCCATTGGGCCCTAACATGCCAAAGCATTCTCCCAAAGGCACAGCGAGAGATAACCCTCGAACTGCCATTTTAGGAGGGTTCCCATCCCTACCAGGATACACCTTCTTCAGGTTGTCACATACAATTGCATGGCATGTGCTCGGCTCAAGCATCAATTGCTTAACTTTTTCACTCTGATTGGAACCTAAAAAAATTATCATAATATCTAGAGAACCAAACAACATGGAATGGGTTTTGAATTCTTTTGCAGTACCTCCTGAGTGACATCTAGTTTCTCCATTTCTTCGGAAACAGCAGAGAACTGTTTTTGCAAGCTAGGCCTTAGTGGAGAGGGAGATGTCTTGAAACTGGTTTTCAAGAAAAACAATGGGTCTTTTCCGGATAATAATATCTTATCAATATAGTTTGCAGCAATGAGTGCAACAAACCACTCAATGATTATTATGTAGAAAACTTCATTCATTCCACTGTCATTGAAGTCTTTCCACTTGATCCCATCCCTCCCATTCAAGTTTCCCCGAAAGGCATATCGGGAGAACTCATACAACCCACGGTATAAAGAGAAGCCGGGATAAAGCTCCAGAGATATAATCCATCGTCCTGGAAATATAAAGATTTATTTCATTTTTGCTTAGTTTCAAGAATAAACAAGTTGATCTTGATGACTTACTAGGAAATGATATATCTTCGATATGAAACTGGAAGAGAAATGCCCCCAAGAGTCCAGATCCAAAGACGTATATGTAAGCAGCAACTAGGCTTTGGCCATAAAACAGAGAGTGTACCTTTTAGTAACAACATTTTCCAGAGCAAATTCGAAAACGTTTTGACTTTGGTGCTACCTGATGCTGTCTCAACTTTTGAAAATGCTGAGGAAACTAGAAACGCAAGAGAGATTTGCAGATTTAGGTAGAGGAAATAGAAACTAAACTGGAAGCTGTAGTCATTAAGCCGAAAGAAATTCAGTCCTGCAAGTAACTATAGATGTTATAATAACAACCCCAGTGAAGAAAAGAAAACTTGATCTATCTAAGAAAATAAACATAAGATATGGCAACAAATCATTACCTATTTCTGACCCAAATATCATCAAGCATATAATGTAAAACATTGATATGGCAAGAAAATAGGCGTAAGAGATCATCCAATACGGACCATCTCCTAGCCCATGCATTTTCATTATAATTCTTAGACGCTGTTGCTTTTCATAGACCAATGAGGTCAAGATCACCTGCATACACCATGATAGGGTTTTGAGAAAGAAAATTGGAAAATGTCTTCCAAGATATACAAATGATCATTTATTGGGATGAAGATATATATAATGAGCACACATACTGGAAACAGAAGAAGAATAACCCATGTGAAGAAAATGGGACCAATTAGAGACGCAATGTCTAGACGAAGTTTAGTTTCTGGTTTCGGCATTTCTTTAACAAACTCAAACAATATCTTTGTCCTCGAGCCTTGCAAATACTGAAGATAAGCATTTGACACCTGCAGTTTTGCAGAGTCTGAGAATCTATTCAATCAAGAAAATAGTCCTAGAAATAAAGAGTATATTGCAATGCAAAGAATGCGTCAATTAGTTTCTTACCAAATTGACTAAACGGGGAACTCGGACCAACTTAATAGGCCTATTTCTTTTTTCATTCTTGTATGTTGCATTATACCATATATTCACATTCAAGTTAGTCCTATCTGTGTCCAAGAGATCGTATGCTAAGGAATAAAACAAAAAACAAAGCAAAAAGAACAGAAACATTCAGAAATCTCAAATGCAAATTAAGCATTTTAGATCAATGACAAAAAATTCAAAAACCTGCAACAATCTCATTTATCATCCCATCAGAATTTCCTTTCTTATAACCCTTGAAAATCTCATCATTGACCTCTCTTGAGCTATTTCTCCAAAGATTCAGTCCTTGAACGCATCTCATCTCTGCTTTCGATAAACAAAAAACAAATTATGTTAATCTACTACAAGAGTATTTCTTGAGATGATACTTTGCGTAAGGAAATTATATTGAAGCAAGAGATAGTATGCTTAATAAACTCTGAATATTCATAAAAGAAAGGAATGTGATCAGATTTTAACTACTTTATACCTTTTGTAAAATTGAGAGGCGGTTGTCCGATAAAGAATGGAAACGTAGAGTTTGGAGGACACTGAGTTTGGATATTGTATATGCTAGGATCCGAGACAATCCCGTCATCAAGATAATTGTTGGCTGTTCCCTTAAATGTTGTAGCCTTAAACACCATTTCAAAAAAAAAAAAAAAAAAAAAACTAAGACAGAGAGATCCACACATTTCATAATCTCAAGAGACTAGAGAACTTACCAACAACACACTATTGGCTAAACTAAACAATAGGTCAGAGGAGTTCACTGTAAAAGAGCTCCTGAAAAAATTCCGAGATAAAGCTGTAGAAAACACAAAACATTAGTTACCGCGAAAAACGATGTAGAATATTGCCTTAAGAAGAAAATTTCAAAGAAGCATACATACTTGCTCCAAGGGATTGATTATTCCCAGTGAAAAGTATAGTTACAGGACAATTGTTTTTCCGCTTGCACGAGTCATCGGTGAAATTGGCCTCGATAGCACGAGCCTGAGGATGCGGAATGAGCATCAAAGGTGGCCATGGTTGTGGATTTGGAATGGCACAAAAGAATCCTTGTTCTCTGGTAGAATATTCTATACCACAGATGATTTTGCATTTTCCGTCTCCGATATTGTGACGTTTATCAATACATGTACACCCACATTGACTATCCGGTGAGTTATTAACCTGTGAATCGAACAGAGTTTGGATACACACAAGAACTATGCAGAGCTTGAAAGGGATCATGATGAGTCGAACATTGCTCCATATGTTCCGTTTCTGTAAAATAAAAATAAAAAACACAAAGAAATTTCCCAATTTATTGTTATATAACCAGGAAATTATATAACTACATTGTTACAATATGAAATTAGAGTATCAAAATTTATCAGACTACCACCAAAAAGCCTAGAAATATTCTCTTAAGCCTAGAAGTTTACTGTAAAAATGATCCCAAAGCACAATCTACTAGCATCATGCATGTATGGTATCATTTTATGGATTTCCTAGGGGAATACGAAAAGGCGTACCTGGTAGGTTAAGTTTTTTCGAAGTATGGCATCGGCTCGGGTCAAGAAGCTGGCTGGACCAGAATTCGCCATTGGTGAAGCTTTGAGAGCCTTCCCTTCTTCTTTATTCTTCTTCTCTGTTTATTGCCAAATACTTTTGATTGCGAAAGGGTTTATTGTGTGTGTGTCATAATCGGACAGAATCTATGGACTCGAATTACCATTATACCCGTAAAACTGTACTTTTAATTTTCGGTTTTTTTTGGAAGTAAAATGTATTGTAATTTGAATTTTTTTTTTTTCCAAATCAAAATCAGATATAATTAATTACTAAAATTAATAGTACTACTACTACACTAACTATAATATCTTAAATTAAATTAAATAACCATCCAACAATAATCGTTTTTATTATTCATGTATCTAACTAATGTACTATAAATAATGGGGAAATTTTAACAATGCCACGTTTGAATTACATTCTTTTAAGAATGTATGTCACCTTGATTGACACTGTTACAAACAGTGTCATCGTATATATTGCCCAATTGCAAAATTACCCCTCTCATAAACACGTTTTTTCTCTCTCTTCTCTCTCTGCAAAAACGGCGAAACCCTAATCGACGATTACAAATTTAGATCTAGATCTACGATTGAAATCTGAAAAAGGTACAGATTGATCTAGATCGAGATCTCCGGTTTGATTATCGAAACTTTGGTGTTTGATTATAGGAAATCTGAGTAAAAACCTTTCTAAATTTCGTCGATTCTATGATTTTTGATTTCAAACTTGGTAAACTGAAGTTTGAAATCAGAAATCACATAATCTAAGTAATCTAGAATAAAATGTAGCCTGATTGAAATCAAAAACCATTATAAATTGCTTTAGATTTCGTCGATCTATGGTTTTTTTTATTTTAATCAGGCTATATTTTGTTCTAGATTCCTTCAATTCAGTGAATTTTGATTTCAAAATTGGTAAATAGCTTTATATATTGTCCATGCTATGGTTTTTGATTTCAATCAGAGTATATTTTGTTCTGGATTTTGTCGATTCTAGTATTTTGGAACTCTGTACATACATTCACTAGTCGTTTTAACAAAGTTTAAAGAAGTTTATGAGGTTTTTTAAATAGCATTATTTAACAGTGTTCTGGATCTTTGTATTCACTAGTTTTTTTTAATAAATTTATAAAATATTATGAGGTTATTTAATGTTTGCTTAAAATAGTGTTATGTGTCTTGTAAACAGTTTGAAACGATGAGTCAAGATATCCCTGACTTATTGGTGATACCATACCAAGTATACAAGCCTGGGTCCGAGCCAGATGATGCAGTGATTGTTCAACAACACTCCAATCTGAAGTTGGTTCACACTGTGAAAGAAATACTAGGGCATAAGTTGTTCAGTAGGATTGAGAATAGTTTTTTCAATCCTATTGTAACTCTTGCTAACCGTGGAATCAAATTTTCCGGCCAAACCTTCCATTATCTGATGCACAGAAGGGTGATCACCAAAGGAGAAGAGATCTGGTTCAGAATTGATTGCCAACCATCTCGATTCTCCAAGAGAAAATTTTATTTCACTACATGTATATAATCTTCTTTAAAAAAACATTATAATGTAATTTAAAAAAATCTTATAATCTTATAAAAAATCATATAATCTGCTTAAAACTTTATAATCTACTTAAAACCTTATAATATCCTTTATGCCTTATAATCTGTTTTCTAATCCTCATAATGTGCTTATGTACACACATGTCTTCACTGAGAAGAAATTGTGACAGACAAATAGAGGAAAGGCAAAAGTGTAGACAAAAGTCTTACCTCTGGATGAAATGAAATAAGATTTGTACACAACGATCTTGTGAACATGTTGAAAACAGAAGATATTCTAGACGATGAAAAGCTTTGCCTTGGTGAAATTGTGCTAGTGGAAGGCATTTTGATGGGTGTCGGTCCGACATACAAGATTCCTCACACAAGACTGTGTTTTGCTGGAGATTTCGATATCTACTATTGTCTACCTTGGGGGGAACATGCTTACACCATTTTCTACAACAACATTACAAAAACTGGACCGAAATCCTGGGTGAAAAAAAAGCGGTATGATGTGAAGGGATTTGTCCTCGCACTACACTTATGGGCGTTAACCACTGTTCCAATCTTTGGCACGAGATTTGCGCAGATGATTCATGGCTCAGAGAAAGTGTTTCTTTCCTGTTTGAGATGGCAAAGCACTAAACACTCATTTCATCTTCTTTTTATCGCCTATGGCTTACATGATCGAGATCCTTGTGCTTTCGGATTGAAAATTATTATTCTTTTGTTTCCTTTACTTATTGTGTGTTTATTTAGTAGTAAATTTACTACATTTGGATTGTGTTTTGAATTTCTTTTCCGTTTTTTGACTGTCATATCTTGGTTTTTCGTTAACTTTGGCATTTGTAAACTCAATTTGTGTTTAAGACTTGGTTTTTTGAATAAATTTTTTTGTCTTTTGATCATTTTTTTTTAAGTATAATCATAATATTCAGGTATTTGGGTTATACCCGAACCCACTACAACCTGATCTGTACCCGACCTAATTATGTGCTATATCGGAATGGGTTTTATATTTTTGAAACGGATACCCGACGAACATAACTACCCACCTCGAACCCGAATGGGTACCCATGCCTAATTTGAATACCTAAAGTTAATTGAGTTTAAATTTAATTATTATCAAAAAAATTTACACCACATTTATAAATTGAATTCTTAAATATTCTAATTATTGTATTTCTTTGTTTATACCCCGGTTAGAAAGAACATTGAGGTCAAATGTACATAACCCATTACCCAATGTTTTTTACCAACTTTCCAAGATTGTCTAAGTTTCTATATATTTAATGGTAGTAATTATATATTTAACGACCATATATAATTATGTTTAGTGTTCCTAAAAACATTACTTTACAATTGTAATAACTCATATACTATATACAAATCACATAAGTTTGTGTCAATTCATATTTGATTTTTACTAATATAATCGCTCTTTTTCTTTTATATTTTAATAAATATATGTAAATATTATACAATTTATAGAAGATTATTGATTCATATGTAATATAGAATAGATGATTACGAAATTTGTTCTACCTCATCATGGGCTAATGTATTCCAACATAACATTTTCGATTAAAAACACATATTCATAGCTAACAAAAGTACGTCAAGAAAGAAAATTAACTCTTTATATAGATACAAAAGACAAATGTAAAAAGAAAAAAAAGATGATAAGTAATCTTAATATAGAAAGAGGTTGTATGATAAAAGAATTATTTTAATATAAAATTTTAACCAGTTATTCAGATAACATAATTTATTCAATTGTCAAATTTATATAGCTAACAAAGTTGTAAATAAATATATCTATTTTCAAATAGTAACCATCGATATTGAAATAGTTGAGAACCACTTTATATTTATATGTCCATGCAATATAGAAACTAATTTAATTTCAAGTGAATTATTATTTTTTTGTTTACAAAGAATTAATTGTTTTTGTCAAAAATAAATAATAAGATAAAGCATATTGTGTGCATCTAAATTTAGTAAAATTTTAAAACAAAAACCCATGCATCGCGCGAGCCATATTCTAGTTTTACTCTTTTTTTTTTTTTTGCTAACTTGTAAATATCATATAAATGATGGTTGATTCTACAAAAAGTAGAATCTAAATCTATACAACCTTGGAAAAAAAAAAAAAAACAAGGATGTATAATATATTGGGCTGTTTAGACCCTAAGACAACCATTGACAACTGTAATTGGGAAAGCCATTACCTAATCCAATGTTGTTGCATCAGATTAGCAAATCTTCTTCTATATCTTCTTGCTAATCCAATTTCACATATTTTTATCTTATATTGAGTATATTCCTAGGGCGGAAAATATAACTCAACAGACAACAATGGAACTTCATCAAAAACAATTACAAGGAGTTGAGTGGTCGTGGGTACGACCCTTTTTGATTTGAGAATTTGAATTTCAATATTCTTTTCATAATAATTTTGGTATTTTAATGGATTTGAAAATCCATATAGGATTTACAAATCTTTGTGATTTCAACTCTAACATATGGATTTTGATTAGTATTTGAGAATAACAAGGTTTTCCAATGAATATGAGAATAACATAGAAATCCTTCCAAATCCACTAAAATCCATTTTTAAATCAAATCTATAAGTAAATACGTAGGATTGAATAAGATGTGATTTTAATTTGTATTTGAGAATTATAAATTGAATTAGAGATGATTTTGATTTGTATTTGAGAATCGTAAATTGGATAAGACATGATTTTAATGAGGATTTAAAATTGATTAATTGAATAACATAGGATTTGACTAGGCCCTCAGGCAACGCTTAGACGACCGCCTTGACCGCCTAAAATCGCATCGATTTCGTTTTACTGCATTTTTCCAGTTTTTAACTACATAAATTTAAATTTATAAGTTTTAGTTCCAATTTCATAGTTATAAACATTTATATGTTATTTGGTATGAATTAATTTTATATAATTTTTATCTAATATATCTTATTTGCAATTTATCTATTGCAAACGTCTAAAACGCCTAAAATCGCCTAAGTCCCGATTAAGCGTTCTAGGCGCTAGGCGCTTAGCGCCTAGCGCTTTTTTAACATGCCAAAAATAGGTATCTAGATAAATTAATAATATTAACTGTATGTATGTTCGATATAATAGTTAGCTATTAAACGAACCCAAAAACCGAACCCGAACCCAACCCGAAAAACCCGGGTTCGGATCGGTTTCGTGTATTGGGTAATACATGATTGGTTTCTGAAGTTGCCGGGTAGCGGGTTCAGTTTCGGTTTCGGATATTACCCGAGCTACTCGTGGATACCTGATTAAACCCGAATATATATAAGCTTTTCCATTAATGTTCATAACCTTTCGTCTTCTCATAGGAAAACCCTACGGCACAGAGAACAAAAATGACTCGACTCTTCAATTTTCATTATTCACGCTGGAGCCACTTCGAATTTCCAGATCGAGATCGTCTCCTTCGTCGGAGGCATCAATAAACCATTCACAGGTTCAAATCTTCTTCTATTTTTGTTTAATTTCTGGGTAATTTGAATTAGCAAGGAATCAATTTTGTATATTTGAGATTTTGATATTCATAAAATGGAAATCCGAGTTTATATCTGTTTATAATCTGATGATATTGTGATAAATGGATGCATGTTTTGATGAATTTGATTCGAGTTTGCTTATAAGGATTCATTACATGAGGAATTTGTGTTTGTTTCAATTTTTTTGATATATGTTTATATGTTTGATAAACTTATGATAAACTTTTCATAAACTGATTTGATAGATGGCTTCTTCATCATCACAAAATCCAAGAGACAAGGGAAAAGGCAAAGAAGTACATGAGGAGGTTTTGACACCAGGAAGTGGAAAGAGGAAAGAAACTCCTTCTGGAGAATCTTCACAGCCTCAACAACCCAAACCGAAGAAATTATTCAGTTCAAGGTCACCTCATTGGGAACATTTCACCAAGAAGAAAGACAACCCCAACAAATGTAACTGCAACTACTGTGGAAGGCCCTTGTCCTGTCCTTCAAAGCAAGGGACATCAGTTCTCATTAATCACATGAAAACCTGCAAGGAGTACGAATCATGGGTAGATGGTCAAGGAAATATTCAACGAGTCATCAATGAAGAAGGACAGTTGATGCAAGCCCAGGTTTCAGAGACTGTGTACAGAGAAGCATCAAATGAGTTGATGGTATTAGCAGAGTTACCACTCTCATTCGTTGAGAGTGTTTCTTGGAAATACTTCTCCAATAAGGTAAGTTGTATTCTTTTAATTTTGTTTATTTTTTAATAAGTGTATCTAACTAAGAATTTTTGTTTGTAGATCAAGATGTACACTCCTCATTCTAGAAGAACTGCTACCAGAGACATAGTGAAGTTGTATAGGGACAAGAAAGCAGAACTTATGAGCTTGATCTCAAGTAACAAACAAAGAGTGTCTCTCACAACAGATATTTGGAAATGTGAACCTACATGTAAGTACATTTGTGTCTCAATGTTGATTTCTTTTCTTTATATTTACTTGTTATTTCAAAAATCAGTTACTGTAACTTGTTTTTCTGTTATGTGTGCAGCTGCAAGTTATATGGTGGTTACATGTCACTACATTGATTCAAACTGGAAGTTGCAGAAATACTTGATAGCTTTCAAAAACGTCTCAGATCACAAAGGTCAGACTATAGCTGATATTCTTTTAGAGGTCTGTGTAGAGTGGGGAATAGATAAGATATTTACTATCAATGTGGATAATGCAACTGCTAATACGTCTGCCATTAAGAAGTTTCATACTGAATTTGAGAAAAAATCCCCTGAGGCATTTGTATTAGGTGGTAGTCATTTGCATATGAGATGTGCTGCTCATATTATTAATCTCATTGCAAGGGAAGGATTGTCTGAAATAGGAGATAGTGTTGATGCAATCAGAAATGCAGTTACATATCTAAGAGCATCTACCAACAGATTGAAAGCTTCTGCATTGAAACTAGATAGAGTAAGAGTATCTCGTGGTAGTCTGCCTCTTGATGTGTCCACTAGATGGAATGCCACTTTCTTGATGTTATCCAGAGCAATTCAGTTTAGAATAGGATTTGAGAAGATGGAAGAAGAGGATAAGTTGTACAATGACTACTTTCTAGAAAATGTTAATGGGATTAAGAGAGCTGGATCTCCAACTTTCTTTGATTGGAATGCAGTAGATAGATTGGTCAAGTTCTTAGTCATGTTCTACGAAAGTACTTTGATAGTATCTAGTTCTACTAAGGTTAATGCTTACAAGTGCTATGGTGTGATTGTGGATATTGAGAGGAATCTGAAGTCAATGTCTGTGAGTTATGATATTGAGTTGAGTTTGTTAGCTGCTGATATGCTAGAAAATTTCCGTAAATACTGGGAAGGGATGAAGAACATAAACAAGATGTTAGTTCTAGCTTCTGCATTTGATCCTAGGCAGAAATTGAATTATGCTAAGCTTTGCTTTGATAAGTTCTATGGAAAAGATAGTGCAGAGTCTACTGGAATGTATGAATCAGTGTACTCACTTCTTAGTGAGATGTTCAAGGAGTATAATACCCGTTATAGCAGTAGTTCTTCTCCATCCATTGTGGCTTCACAGAATTCCCTATCTAGTCAAACTGAGTCAGCTAGTGTGCAAGAACCAGTAGAGGATAAAATGGAGTTGAGTTATGGAAACTTTGTATATGAAAGGATAGATAATGTCTACAAAGAGTTGATCAAGGAGACAGGGGTTGCTGATCCTAGAGATGAATTGGAAATTTATCTCAAGGATCCAGTGGAGAATCCAGTAATAATGATGGGCTCAGATTGGAATTTGCTCTCATGGTGGAAAGTTAACAGTGGAAAATATCCTGTTTTGTCTGAAATGGCCAAGGATCTACTTGCCATGCAGGTTTCTACAGTGGCATCTGAAAGTGCATTTAGCACAAGTGGTAGAGTATTAGAGCCGTCTAAAAGTTGCCTCACTCACTTTCACATTGAAGTGTTGTTGTGTCTTGAACAATGGCTGAAATGTCAAATACGCTTCAATGGAACATCATTGATCACAAATGAACAACTCCTAGCTGACATTGAAATGTTAGATAGCATTCAGGAAAGTAAGTGCTAATCTTTTCCATTATCTTTCACTTTACCATTCTCTTATTATTTCAGATGCGGTTTTGATAACTCCTTTACTTGTTGTTTGTAGTGTTTGAAGATAACAAACTTGATGGTCCTTGAATTTTGATGGCTCTTGACTAGTATCCGAGTAGAATTCAGTGTAAGCATCTAAATCACTTTCACTCTTCCTCTATTTGTTGGTTACTGTCTCATTGTCTAATTTCCATGTTTCATTTTCACTTTTTCAGTATGGAGAATCATTTTCATGACCAAGAAATGTTTACTTTTGCTGAAGTCAGTTTCAACTTTGGACTTTCAAGAACATTGCTTTCTATATTTCTTTAGCTACTCTTTCTTTCATTTTGGATTTTCAATTATGGAGTTTTATGCTTGAAGAACTTTGGTTTTGTATGCTTAATTAGATACTTGGTTTGAGTTTATGGAGTCTGAATTTTGGTTTCGATTCCTTGATATGCCAATTATGTGTTCTTTTACTTAGTTAATTTTGTTAAAAATATCAGGTTTTTGGTTTTAAATTGGGTAGTTCGGGTTTTTCGTGGTTTAAAACCGAAAAAACTGAAAACCGAATGGTATTAACCGAATACCGAATATTTTTCGGTTTTTACGGGTAACACGAAAACCGAACCGAACCCGAGTATACACGAACCAAAACCGAACCGATAATTCTAATAACACGAATGAGTTTTATATTCATCAACCCGTAAACCCGAATACCGAATACCGAATAACCCGACCCGAAACCCGAATGGGTACCCGAATGCCCAGGCAATAGTATTTCCAAAACTAAATCATTGTTCCATCATTTACTTTTGTTATTGTCCATCAATTACGTAACTCGGATTCATGACATTATTACAAATTCCAAACATTCGGTAGTTGTAATTTAAGTCATTGATTACGTCTTCATATCGTAGGCTTCATAGAAATTTAGTCGCTAACCATTATTGGAAACAAAAATTAATTATATATCTCTGTCAAGTATCAGTTCATAGATGGAGAAGTTTTGTACGGTCAAAAGAATGATGAAGTTTGGTTTGACTAAAATAAAAAAGAGAGAAAGGAAACAGAAGAAAATTTCACCACAATAAACACATATTAAAATCATATTTTCTGTTTGACAAATAGATCGACGCATTCTTTGACCTTCAAATTAATTATTAAGAAGTTTGAACATAGACAGTTGGACTATTCCATGGTCTGAAGGATCAGTGTATCACTAAATTACATGCATAATATTATGCTTGCTTCTGAGATGAATATTCTAAACCGCAACTTTTTTTTTCACATTTACCATTTCCATTTTATCGGCAGAGTTATTAACTTGTGTATCGGACAGAGCTTGAATGCATAGTAAAAGCAAGCAAAGGTACAATGGGATCACTATGAGCCGAACGTTGCTCTATATGTTCAGGCCCGTGCCTAATGGGTTGTCAAAATTACGTTGGCCTTAGGGTTCCGTATAATATATAAATTTTCGGAGCCCCAAAATTTTAAAAGTTAGTAGTAGTCTAGTGGTTTAAGTCAGTCAAACATTTAAATTATAGGTCCGAGTTCGAAACTTTAACTCAAAAAGACCATTTTTATTAACTCGTCTTGAGCATATACAAGTCTAGGAACGGTACTGCATATGTTTCGTCTCTACAATACAAGGGGGTCACAAGTACTCATTTAGTAGAAAAGTTTGTTACAAGATTAAGATAATTATAATTACATTAATCTTGCAACTTAGAATCAACAAATGTATTATTTGGAAATTTGTACAAGAAACAACTTAAAAGCTCATTGTGATATCAAATATCATGTACCTGATAGGCTAAGTTTTTTCTGAACAAGGCATTGGCCCGCGTCAAGAAACTGGCGGGAACAAGATCCGGATCTTTGGTATCTTGTTATTCTTTCTGTTTTATAGTGATGAGGCGAACTATTTAGTTGGGTGAGTTTATTTTCCATTGCTAATTACAAATTGTTCAGGGCATTAAATTTAGTCTTATAGTAATAACTTCATTTGTAATTATTTCAACGAACGAAGTAACGAACAACTTGTATTTTATTTGCAAGAAGCCAAGAAGTAGTCCAGGGTGCGTGCTCCAATAAAAATTTAAACCTCCCATGTGTGTAGAAAGGGTTTAAAAAAAAAAAACTAACTAATTTATAGCTTTATGAATATAAGATCATGAACGGGAAACATCGTATGTAATCACAGTAAAAAAGATTTAATATGGAGGTAATCCACGACCCACGGGAACGGTGTAAAGCATATGTAACTAGTGACTTATAAGATCTAAGAAAGAAAGAAAAAAAAATCTTATATGGTTTTACCGTGTTAAGATTCAACATACCTTTGCCTTAAGTGTATGTATTAAACATGTGAATTGAATTTTTTTTTTTTTTTTAACATCTTTCATCAGCAACTATGAAGAAGTGTGGAAGTGATCCTCATGAAGGATTGGTACAAGGAAATTAAGAAGGTAAAACTTGTTAGATACAAATGTTACAGTTTTTTTTTTTTTTTGAAACAACAAATGTTACATTTAGATAAGAGGTAAACCCACAAATCAAACGTTTGGAGTGGGTACATCCAAGACTTAAGCTCCAAGGCTTTTCCGCTAGTAGTAGTAGTAGTAGTAGTAGTAGTAGTAGTAGTACAATTACAAAGACTTTTTATGATTCCAAATTTGTAGGAATCATTCTCAAATTCACAAACTTGAAGCTGATTTTTAGTAATGTACATGAGCAACTTCGAAAACTTATGTACATGAGCATTGTACCACACACAAACAACTATATCGAAATATACGAGCACTCAAGAAAAGACATTAAAGGCCTGAGAAGTTGTAGCAACCTTAATGAAAACATCTTCAAGAGTAGTGTCCGCAAGTCCCCAAGCAAACACTTTGAAATTGCTTTTCGCCTTCTCCACGGCTTGAAACACTTCCGAAATCCGAACTTCCTCTTTTGGGAGCTCAAATTTCTGTGTCCCTGCGACGTGATATATCTTTTTGGCGTTTGGAGAAATATCTTGAACTAACATCTCCACATCTTGCTCATGTTCTGATGCTGTTGTTATCGTCAAAACATAAAATCCACCATATCTTCCCTTTAGCTCTTTCGGATTTCCTATGCATTGTAACCTTCCATCTACAAAAATCCCCAATCGGTCACAAAGCAACTCTGCTTCTTCCATTGAATGAGTAGTTAGTATCATCGCAGTGTGTTGTTTTGCTTGTTTGATGACTGTCCATAGGTTCATTTTCGAAGCTGGATCAAGTCCTGTGCTCGGCTCATCCATATACACCACCTTTAACAAAAAACAATTAGACAAAAAGGGGATTTTTTTTAAACCTTGTAAACTTCAGCTCTCTAAGAGACAGTTAAGAGACAATGACATGTACTAACCTTAGGACTTCCGATAAGTGAAATGGCTACACTTAGTCGTCTTTTCATACCTCCGCTGTATTTTCCAGCAGGTTTATCAGCAACTCCTCCATGAAAAAGGTTCACACTCTTAAGAGACTCTTCTACAGCCTAATATCGATGCATCAATTGACGTTTTGGTACTTAAGGAGTAATGCAGAACATAAATAATATCGACATTTCCATACTTGGTTGAGATCAAAGCCTTTGAGATTCTTAAGTCTCCCATAAAATAGCAGATGTTCCCTTCCTGTCAGCGTTTCCCAAAGCAAGCTGGAACACAACAGACAATAAGAGAATGATGAATAGTTAACTGTCAATTAGACAATACAATGTTTTCAAGAATTTAATTAATTACTCGTGCTGCGGGCATACGCCCATGCTGGTGTATACTCTGTCCATATTATTGCATATATCCAAACCTTGAACAAACGCTGACCCTGAAGTTGGCTTCACAAGCCCAGTCATCTGGCCAGAAAAGTATACGGTACACCTTTTATATGCTAGACAGAGTTTTTTCAAATGAAAGTGCAAAAGATTTTCTTTCCATTTGGCTACTGACCATGTTGATGAAAGAGGTCTTCCCGGCACCATTGGGCCCTAACATGCCAAAGCATTCTCCCAAAGGCACAGCGAGAGATAACCCTCGAACTGCCATTTTAGGAGGGTTCCCATCCCTACCAAGATACACCTTCTTCAGGTTGTCACATACAATTGCATGGCATGTGCTCGGCTCAAGCATCAATTGCTTAACTTTTTCACTCTGATTGGAACCTAAAAAAATTATCATAATATCTAGAGAACCAAACAACATGGAATGGGTTTTGAATTCTTGTGCAGTACCTCCTGAGTGACATCTAGTTTCTCCATTTGTTCAGAAACAGCAGAGACCTGTTTTTGCAAGCTAGGCCTTAGTGGAGAGGGAGATGTCTTGAAACTGGTTTTCAAGAAAAACAATGGGTCTTTTCCGATATAGTTTGCAGCAATGAGTGCAACAAACCACTCAATGATTATTATGTAGAAAACTTCATTCATTCCACTGTCATTGAAGTCTTTCCACTTGATCCCATCCCTCCCATTCAAGTTTCCCCGAAAGGCATATCGGGAGAACTCATACAACCCACGGTATAAAGAGAAGCCGGGATAAAGCTCCAGAGATATAATCCATCGTCCTGGAAATATAAAGATTTATTACATTTGTGCTTAGTTGCAAGAATAAACAAGTTGATCTTGATGACTTACTAGGAAATGATATATCTTCGATTAGAAACTGGAAGAGAAATGCGCCCAAGAGGCCAGATCCAAAGACGTATATGCAAGCAGCAACTAGGCTTTGGCCATAAAACAGAGAGTGTACCTTTTAGTAACAACATTTTCCAGAGCAAATTCGAAAACGTTTTGACTTTGGTACTACCTGAAGCTGTCTCAACTTTTGAAAATGCTGAGGAAACTAGAAATGCAAGAGAGATTTGCAGATTTAGGTAGAGGAAATAGAAACTAAACTGAAAGCTGTAGTCATTAAGCGGAAAAAAATTCAGTCCTGCAAGAAACTATAGATGCTATGATAACAACCCCAGTGAAGGAAAGAAAACTTGATATATCTAAGAAAATAAACATAAGATATCACTACAAGAATACAGGAGGTTTTGCGACGGAAGTTTGCGACGGTTTTAAACCCTCGCAAATTTGCGTCCAATTTGCGACTAGTTTGCGACGAATATTCTTAATAACTCGCAAAAACGTCGCAAATTTGCGTAGGAACATGACGACGCAAAAACCTCGTCAATTTGCGACGGTTTTGCGACGCTTTGTTAGTTTGGACGCAAAACCGTCGCAAATTTTGCTAGGTGTTTGCGTCGACTAATAGGTTGCGACGGTTTTGCGTAGAGTTTTACGTTTAGACGCAATATTGTCGCAACATTTGCGTCGAATTTGCGACGTTTTAAGGGTTGCGAGGGATTTGCGACGAAAGTAAGTTGAACATGTTTTAATTGATTCTCACTTGTTTATGAGTGTAATATTTTAGCCGCAAATCAGTTGCAAAAGTCTTGAAAATTCGTCGCAAATTAGTCGCAAACTGAAATGAACATTCTATAAAATCCACATTAATTAATTATATACCTCACATTCTATAATTCAACAAATATGGATAACAATCGAGCTTTGATTCCGGGTCCGGCTGGTGTGAGACAAGCAGAAGAAAGGGCAAGGAAAAGACTTGAAGAATCGATGTTGGAAGAATGCAATTCTTATGAGAGACATGTACAGATGGTTAACTGTGTTGTTGAGGCAGAAGATCCAACGTTCACCGATGTCCTTTGGAAGACGACAATTGGAAATGTCAACAAATTAACAGGTATAATATTATTATTAATATATATTGGTAATTACTAATATTTCAAAGTTTGTATATATATAAGAAACAGAAATAATTATATATATTAGTATATTGTTTACTTGACATTTAATTATATTTTACTTGTTCTACGTTGAATATATACAGGTGGACACACACGTGGGTGGACACTGGTAAAAGAGTTGCATAACATTAAACCACAATGGTGTCACGTACCATATGTGATAGCAGTGATTTATAAAATGGAACCTAATGGATTGGGGGACGCGATGGTCATGCTAAAGGTAAAATGTATATATAAGTTATAAGAAAAGATGTTTTTAACAAATTATATATTTAGTAATCGATAAATGTTATTTGTTTTCCTTGAAGGATCCTACCGGGACTGTACAAGCGAGCATTCATAGGTCCGCCATATCTGATAACAAATATGGGCCGCACATAAAGGAGGGTTCGATATTGGTGCTAAAGGAGGCTGTAGTTGTTAAGTTTGATAGGGCGCAAACCTATCTTAACATTATTCTAAACAACATAAGCAATGTAAGTTAAGTAGAATATATATTTTAAAAGTATTGTATTAAGGATATATCCTTACACATAAATAAAGTTTTTATTTCACAGGTTATATCTAAAGAAAACATGGCTACAGCGTTCATAGAAGAAGGTAGTAGGAGTCGTGTGCATCGAAATCCAAACAATTGACAATCCCAGGTATATGATGAGGAAGGGTCGACGACGGATGATGGTGAAGAACTTGATGATGAGTAAAACATTACGTCATCAATAAAAGAAATGAAAATAAAAATGTGTTTATCTTAGCAGTTTATTTGTATTACGTTTTTAAGCAATAATGTACGTACGTTTATGAACATCGATGTTAATGTTAAAATATCATAATATTATATTAATATAAGTTTCCAAAAATTTACTTGTAACCCTAACACATTAACTACTAAAAAAATAAAAAACAAATTAAATCTTAACTTACCAAACTATAAATTACTTTAGTAAAAATACAAATTTGCGACGATTTTGCGTCGACATGTACGTTTGGACGCAAAACCGTCGCAAATTTGCGTCGCATTTGCGACGTTTAAATGTTGCGACGGATTTGCGACGAAAGTAGGTTCAACACGTTTTAATTGATTCTCACTTGTTTATGAGTGTAATTTTTTTGCCGCAAATAAGTCGCAAAAATGTTGGAAAAGCATCGCAAATTAGTCGCAAAATGAAATGAAATTCTATAAAAACCACGAATATATGTCATTAATGAACACAACAGAAAAACATTTCTTTCAACAGAAATAAAAAATTCTTAATCATCAAATACTATGTCTTATCATGAAATATACACGATTCAAGGATGGATGTACAATCGTCGTGATCCAGAAACCGGTGAAGTGACAAGAGAATTTAGTGAAGGGGTTGACCAGTTTTTGAACCAGGCGGTAAACAACCAAAGGGCGCATGCTGGAATAACCTATACCGGTAACGTAAAGATTTTTTGTCCTTGCGTGAAATGCAAAAACTTGACACCACATGATACTCAAACTGTTTGGAAACACTTGTTTACAAAGGGGTTTTTACCTAACTACTATGTTTGGTTTTCGCATGGGGAGGATTTTGTTGTTGATGTTCCGGGTAGTTCAAGTACGAGTTATCGTGGGAATATAGAAGGTGTTAGTAATTATGAGGATAATAATTATCAGTATGGTCATGATAATTTTAATGAGTCTTCGTATGGAAATACTGATGGGAATAGGTCTAATGACATGGTTAATGATGCATTTCAAGAAACTACTGGCGCATTTAGTGATAATACTTTTGAAGAACCAAACCCGAATGCTAAAAATTTTTATGATATGTTAGATGCTGCTAACGAACCTATCTACGAAGGATGTAGAGAAGGGCTATCAAAATTGTCCCTAGCATCTAGGATGATGACAATTAAAAGCGAGGATAACCTTAGTGAAAATTGCATGGATAAATGGGGTGAATTGTTTAAAGAGTACTTACCAGAGGGTAATAACTCTGCTGAGAGTTACTATGAGATACAAAAATTGGTAGCAAGTCTTGGATTACCGTCTGAGATGATTGATGTCTGCATTGATAATTGTATGATTTTTTGGAAAGATGATGCTCAGCTGCAGGAATGTCGTTTTTGCTCTCATCCAAGATATAAGAAGACAAGTGGTCGAAGGAAAGTCCCGTTCAGGCGTATGTGGTATCTGCCAATAACAGATAGGCTGCAACGATTATATCAATCAGAGCAGACAGCAGGGGCAATGAGGTGGCATGCAGAACATAATTGGGAGGATGGGGTAGTTGCTCATCCATCAGATGCAAAGGCATGGAAACACTTTCACACGGTACATCCTGACTTTGCTGTAGAACATAGAAATGTGTATTTAGGTCTTTGCACTGATGGGTTTAGTCCTTTTGGTATGTCTGGTCGGCAGTATTCGTTGTGGCCAGTCATAGTGACTCCATATAATCTCCCGCCGGAAATGTGTATGCATAGAGAATTTTTATTTCTAAGCATTTTGGTTCCAGGGCCTAAGCATCCAAAAAGATCACTTGATGTATTCCTACAGCCTCTTATACACGAACTAAAGCAGTTGTGGCATGTTGGTGTACGCACGTTTGATTCGTCAAGCCGTCAAAACTTCAACATGAAGGATGTCCTTATGTGGACGATAAGTGACTTTCCGGCGTATGGCATGCTTTCTGGATGGACAACGCATGAAAAGTTATCATGTCCTTATTGTTTAGATAAAACCGAATCATTTCAATTGTCAGCGGGAGGGAAAGCTTGCTGGTTTGATTGTCATCGTCGTTTTCTTCTAAGGGCTCATCCTTATAGAAAGAGTAGAACGTTGTTTCGAAATCGAGTTGTTAAAACCTCCCCCTTGGTTTACCTCTCAGGTGAGGAGTTGGAAGAACAAATTGATGGATATGGTACACAGGAAACTGTAAAAGTTGGAGGTAATTGGCAAAGTAATCCTGCAAATATGCCTGTTGGGTATGGGGTATACCATAACTGGCATAAGAAAAGTATATTCTGGGAATTGCCTTACTGGAAGGATCATCTGTTGAGGCACAACTTGGATGTCATGCATGTGGAGAAAAATTTCTTTGAGAATATTATACACACATTGTTAAATATTGCAGGGAAAACAAAAGACAATCGGAAATCTCGTCTCGATCTCGCGGCTTTATGCATAAGGTCAGAGTTACATCTAACAGGGGATGGTAGGGCACCTATTTCCAGTTTTCGACTATCACCTGCTGCGAACAATGCTTTGATTAACTGGGTTAAGGAGTGGGTGAAGTTCCCAGATGGATACGTGTCCACTTTTTCAAGGTGTATTGAACAAGGGGGAAAATTTTCTGGGATGAAGAGCCACGATTGTCATGTGTTCATGCAACGACTACTCCCTTTCGCCTTTCAAGAGCTTTTACCGCAAAATGTCCACGACGCAATAGCAGGTGTTACGTTTAATCCTTGTTACATTAATATTATATTTTGTAAATGTATTAGTTAATAATTAACTTACTCCGGACCGAATTGCCATTTCAGGTATTGGTGCATTTTTCAGAGACTTATGTGCTAGAACCTTAATGAAGGACGAAATCTCGAAGCTGAATTCAGACATACCACTCACTATTTGCAACTTAGAGAAGATATTTCCACCTTCCTTTTTCGATGTCATGGAACATCTGGTTGTACACTTACCTCATGAGTTTGATTTGGGTGGACCAGTCCAATTTCGATGGATGTACCCCTTCGAAAGGTTCTTCAAACATCTGAAGATGAAGGCAAAAAATCTCGCAAGAGTTGAGGGATCAATCATTGCTGGAAGTTTGACAGAGGAGACATCGAACTTCTCTACTTACTACTTTAGCCAAACCGTGAAAACTAAAAAAAACCGTCGTAGACGATACGACGATGGTGGGGTTGGCCGAACATATCACTTAGAGGGTGTACCAGATGTTTTTTATGATGTTGGTTGAATGGGTGGAAAGGTGAAGGAAACAACGTGGTGTGATTTCAAGCATATGGAAGCTGCCCATACGTATATATTGCTAAATTGTAACTACTTTCAGCCATATGAGAGGTATATATATATATATATATATATACATATATGAGAATATATTATTTAATATAAATATATATATACATATACACATCTAATTAACGGGTGTACGTACATGCAGAATGTTAGATGGACAAATACAGGAAGCTTTTCCTGATCTCAATGATGCAGAAGTCCAATCTTTCCTAGAACGTGATTTTTCTGCCTGGATGCGGGAGAAAGTAAGAAACATGCATATTGTATATTAATAAATGTATATATATATATATATATATATATATATATATATATATACATGTATATATATATGTAGATGTAATTAATTATGTATACTAATTAATTAATTATTTCATTTTGAGAATAGGTGGCGAAAAGATCTCGCCACAGTTGGCCTTTATGGGTACATGAGTTTGTTTTGGGGCCGATTGCAAGCATAAAAACGAGTAAGATGTATTGTACTCGCGGCTTTATTTTTCACACATTTGAACATGGCCACAATAAAGCCACTGCAAATTATGGTATTCATGTCCCTGGCGATACCAACTTTTATGGTATTTTGAAAGAAATCATCGAGATTGAGTATGCTGGTATTTTGAACTTGAAAAGTGTATTATTTCGTTGTGATTGGTTAGATCCACACATTGGTGTCGGGGTTAGAACCAGCAAATTTGGAGTTGTTGACGTAAAAGGAAATAGGAGGTACACCGACAAATTTGAGCCATTTGTTTTAGCATCTCAAGCAGAGCAAGTAGTCTTCATTCCTTACCCACGCACTCGTGTACGACGGGATCAAGATTGGCTATCTGTGATAAAAGTTAACCCAAGGGGTCGAATTATCGGTGGGTTAGCAGCTGATGCTGATGATCAACCCCCAGTGCAACCTGCTAGAACCGAAGAAGTTTCAATCCCAACGGAGGTAAACACTAATTTGCCAAGAATTGACCCACTCCACAATGGTCTTGATGTGATATTCGAGGATTCGGTTGGAAACGAAGATGAATTTGATGAAGACCACGAAGAAGAAGATCATGAGGAGGAAGATGAGAAGGAAAATGAAGGGGGAGTAGGAACTTATATTTATGATAATGAAGAAGAAGATTAATGTATCTGTAGCCTGTTTTGGTTCAATGTATCTTTTCCTGTTTTACTTTTCCTCTCTCATTTCTTTGCGAAGAACTTATATTTATGATAATGAAGACGAATATTAATAAAAGTAATTGCGAAGATTAAATTTATTTCTACTAATTACGATATATTTTATAATTAATATAAATTATATATTGTTAATAATCATTTTTTCTTCTATATTTCTCCATTTTTCATTTATTACTTAACATAAAATTAGATGAATATTTATATATTCAACCTAACAAAAAAAAAGCAACACAACACAAAAAGAAGATGTTAAGAACATGTAGCCCAAAAACTACATGTTCAGGGTTTAGGGGTTAGGCTTTGCGACGATTTTGCGACTATTACGTCGCAAACTCGTCGCAAAGCCTAACCCCTAAACCTTGAACATGTAGTTTTTGGGTTACATGTTCTTAACATCCTTTATTGGTTATATTAACAAAAGGGTTAGTAGTATAACCAATACAAACTATGTTGTTGAAATTATGACATCAATCTATCTATAAAAGAGAGACATTTTAGACCCAAAAAAGCAACACAACACAAAAAGAAGATGTTAAGAACATGTAGCCCAAAAACTACATGTTCAGAATTTAGGGGTTAGGCTTTGCGACGAGTTTGCGACGTAATCGTCGCAAAATCTTCGCAAATGATAATACGTTGCGACGATTTTGCGACGATTACGTCGCAAACTCGTCGCAAAGCCTAACCCCTAAACCCTGAATATGTAGTTTTTGGGTTACGTGTTCTTAACATCCTTTATTGGTTATATTACCAAAAGGGTTAGTAGTATAACTTATATGGGTCAAATTTCCCTTTTGAACCACTCTCTCAAACAAGAGATCGATTGTAGTACTTAGGGTATCGAATCCTCAGAGAATCAGATTGCACAATAGATTTATATGTTCGGACTAAACTAAGCAGAAAGAAGTAAGTAAAAACAATTGCAGAAATAATAAACAGAATGATTGTAGACTTTAAATTCAATAAGAGGAAAACGCTAAGCTTTAGGGAATTCGCAGGAGGAAATCCAAGTAGCAGAATAAAATCACTTTTGGGATAAGTTATGATGCGCAATTCTTGAACTCGAAACACTGTTTTAAAGTAAATCAACTATCGTTGCAAATACTATCTATGCTTAAACCCTAGACAACCAACTATCGTTGCGAAATCAAATTGATTTAAACAAGCAATTATAATCAGGTTCGATTTGTTCACAGAGATTCAAAGCCAACTGTCGTTGCGAATCGAATCTCTGTTCACCTATGATTCAATTCTAGTTATTCAATAATGATGTCTCATCTATTAAACAACCCTAGATATCCAATTCAGCGCTAAATCAGAATTCAATGCAATCAAGGTGAAGAATATAAATAAATATGATGCAAATCCCAAAAGTAATTAAACTCTACAACTCTTCATAAATCCTTTGAAAAACCCTAAAACCTAACAAGGGAATTACTCAGACATAGTAATGTAAGATAAAACCCTTTGTATTAAAATCTCTTAGAAAGTAAAGCATAGCCTAAACAATGGCTGTAAATACGTATATATAAGGTTCTGAACCGTCATAAAACATAAAAGTAAACATCTGGAGTCTTCGAGCTTCGAACGGGCTTTTCTGATGAAAATCTGGCATGTGATGAACACGTGTCGATCGACATAGAATGTGTGTCGATCGACACGATACTCTCTGTCGAAAATTCTTGTCTTCAGAAATGTTCGTGTCGAGCGACACAAACAACCTCGTCGCTTGACGCTGCTCTGAATTCTTCAATCCGAACTTGCATTTTTGCCACTTCACTCCGCGAATGCTCCAAAACCTCCAGTAAACATCTTTTATGCTCCAGACGGTCCAGTTCCTGTAAAGACACTAAAAACACCTGGAAAACACTAAAAGACTCTAAAACATGGACTTATATCGTGGTTGAAAACCGGTAAAACCACGATATATCAACTCCCCCAGACTTAGCTTTTTGCTTGTCCCTAAGCAAAACAGTGTAATCACTCCTTTAGAAACCACATTCCTCAAAGTTAATACCTGGTGATACTTCGATGTGTCCCTAGAAGCTTAGCAATTCTCCAGTTTGATTCCAAATCCCTTAGAGAAACTCAGACCTTCAGTCGCAAACCCCTTTCATTACTTGGATGCGGTCTGATCGAGGGAATATCGATCGCTGGACCTTCTAGATTCTTTCACTTCCTCTAACACTTTCCTGCGTTTCACCCTCTCTCTTCCCTCTGAAACTGTATCCAATTAAGGATATCATAGAGACGCAATGCCTTTTTGTTGATTGATTTTTCTGCGATGGCGGGTACCTCAGCAGAGGGTCCTTTACCACCAAAGCTTGAAGCTGCATTTTATTCTGGCATGCTTGCACTTTTCTGCTTGATTTTTTTATTTCCTTGGCATCTCTATGATCACTAGATCAGCTCTCATTACTGTTGTTCTTGTGGAGACAGGGTCATGAGGCTTTCTTTTTTTTTGATCTAGGACAGTTGAATTCGTCATTCGGGAAGAAGTTTCAAGAGCGGTCCTTCCTCGCTTTCAAGTGTTGGAAGCTGAATCAAGTCTTGCGATTTACCAATGCCCTTGACGAGAGATTAAAGATTCATTAGGGGCGGGGTCTTTGACATCCTTTCTGAGTTCTCCAGAAACCTGAACTCGCTCCAGAAAACCGATCCCTTTCCAGTTACCCACCTTGTAAAACCGCTGATCAACTTGTATTGGAAATGGTTCGTCGAGTGTTGTTCAAAGCAAGTCTAAAGGAGAGGTTTTGACTCTAAAAATTTTAAAATTAACACAAAAACTCAAAATAGAAAACAAAAGAGTCAGCGACTACCTCCCCCAGACTTAAACAACAGTGTCCCCAGTGTTAGTAAGCCGAAGATCGGTGAAACAAGATAAACAGGAATTGAAACGTATGAAAAATCAAGTGAGAATTCGTAACCTGGGGGTCGTGTCGATCGACACGACCTGTGTGTCGATCGACACACTAGTCTCTGTCATGATTTGATGTGGTCGCGTCGAGCGACTTGGTTAGCTCGTCGATCGACTGCCTGATTTGGTTTGTGTCGAGCGACACGTATTGCTACGTCGCTCGACATAAACGTCTGAAGTTCATTCTCACTTGCATTCGAACGTTTATGTTCCTGAAAATCAAAACAAACACGAAAACCAAACGTAAAATTGAAAAAGAAAGTAAAAAGAAAACACATAATTAGTAAACTTACAAGTGGGTTGCCTCCCACTAAGCGCTTGTTTTAAGTCCGTTAGCTTGACTGTTTTAGGACTTCAGGACTTATGGCGGATCTTTGAGAAGCAGAGAACTTCTTGTATCCAGGTGGATGGTCGCAGCCTTGCTCTTCATTCGACCTCTCTTGCCAGCTCCCCCAGACTTATCAGAAACTATCCCAGGGAAAAGTTTGATAGTATTCTGCATCATTTGCTGAATGATCTCCTCTCCTTTCTCCTTTAACTTGGAAGGGATGATGATGCGGAATTTAGAGAAAGCCTTGGAAGCTCGCTTTTTTGCTTGGACTCCTTGCTCCACCTCTTTGCACTCCTCAGGTAGTCCTGCAGATTTATCAGAAAAACCAAGCATACTACGAGAAACTCGTTGCTTGCATGAGCGTATAACCGCTTTTTCAACTAATAAATCTTGAGGAAAAGACTTGGAATTAAGAACAGGAAGTGCGTACCTTTGTTCTATGGGAGGCTTGGGGTTGGGAGACTTGCAGGATCTAGCTTTTCCCCTTTTACGACCGTCCAGCAAGAGAAGGCATCCATCAGAACTGCTGGATAGAAGACCTCTTTATCGATCTTGGTGAAAGATATTCTCTGATTTGGGTAATCCAAGATCGCACCAATAGAAGTGAGGAAAGAGGCTCCAAGGACCATTGGCTTCGTTGTCTCGATGATATGGAAATCAGCGGGCACGAGACAGTCTCCTATTCGAATCTTCAGGTCAGAAATGAAGCCTACAGCAGCTACTGAAGAAGAATTGACCAAACCAACAAGAGCATTTGAAGGTTGAATGCTTGAGATCCCTAGCTGCTTCACAACATCATGTGAGATGACGTTGATGTTCGCTCCAGTGTCTAGTAGAGTGCCCTCCAATTCCTTTCCATCAATCGAACAAGGAATGATGAATTGCCAAGGATTCTCCATCTTGGTTAGCTCTCTCAGGACCAGTTCCTTGACTGTTCTAGGCTCTTCATTACTGCTCTGAATGCTAGCTGACTTGCAAGGCTTCACAGAGGCTCTGGGGAATGGAAGAAGAGGCTTGTAGATGCGTTCGACGGTGCAAACGGAAGGTTTCGCGGAGTTTGGATCAGTCTGCAACTCGTGTCGAGCGATGCTGTCTGTATGTCGCTCGACACTTGAAGTTCCCTTGCGTCGATCGACACGATAGTCTACGTCGATCGACATGCTCTCTTCCATCGTGTCGATCGACACCAAATGTGTGTCGATCGACAGAGACTCCTCTGTCTCGAAAATTTGAGCTTCCTCTTCTTCCGTAAAGTGGTCGATTCGCCTCGGAGCTCGTTTCTTCTCTGTTCCAGACCTTAAACTGAGCATATTGGAGTGGAGCTTCGTCACTGTCTCACTGGTTTGCTGCACTTGAGTATCAAGCTTCTTCATATGGATGTTCAAGTCTTTGATCTTTCCATTCAAGTCCGTGTAGATAGAATCCAGCTTTCCATTCAAGTTGACAGTCAAAGTCTGATGTTCTTCCAGCATTCGCTCCATCATATACTCCAGTTTACTTTCTGCAGATGGAGGAGGAGGATTTTGATACGCTGAAGAACCGTAGTCTCTCTGATAGCTGTTCTGGAAGGGCTTCTGATAAGCTGAAGAACCATATCCTTGACCATTGAACCGTTGATATCCTGAACCATTGACGTAGTTCACATCTTCAGGCTCGAAAGTCTCAACACCCTGAGCAAACTGAACCATCTTCTTTCCTGTTAGGAGACTAGTCATTGTGTCGAGCTTCTTTGAAACCTCTGCGAATTGGCTTCCATTCACGTTCTTCCCAGCCTGGCTTCTTTCGAAATCGACGCTCTTGGTACTGTTGCTGCTAGCTAAGTTCTCAATGAGTCGCAGGGCTGTCTCTCGAGAATTCGTGTTGAAATTCCCATTACTTGCAGCATCTAATGTGATAGCATAGTGGGTGGCAATCCCTCTGTAGAAAATGTTCAGCAGCTGAACATCTGTGAAGCCGTGGTGAGGGCAGTCTCTCTGATATCCCTTGAATCTATGCCACGCAACCTTGAATGCCTCGTAATCACCTAGTTTGAATGTAGCAATTTTCGCTCTGAGATCTTCAGATTTCGCATCATCGAAGAAATTGCTTAAGAAAGCATTCTTAGTATCCTCCCAGTTAGTTAGTGAGCCTGGAGGTAGCATCCTCATCCAATGCTTTGCTTCCCCATGTAGAGAGTATGGGAAAAGCTTGCAGAACATATAATCTTCAGAAACTCCATTAGCTTTGATGCTTGATGCCAAATCTTCAAACCTCTCAATATGATCCATAGGATTCTCATGAGGCAAACCGCAGAAAGGGTCCTGAGCTACTAGAATGAAGTAAGCAGGCTTCAGCTCGAAATCGTTCCTTTGAAAAGGAGGTGGTCCAATGGCAGACCTATTAGCGTAGCATTGCTCAGGTCTGTTGAAATCCGCAAGCGTACGTCCTGGAGCAGCAATCGCGTCGTTTCTCAGCCCAGCTGGCTGATTCTGTACCTCATGTCGATCGACGTGATCTGCGTGTTGCTCGACACGTTGGTTCCCTTCATGTCGATCGACGAGTGCTTGCTGTCGAACGACACGACGCTCATGAACGCATCGAGCGATTTCCTCTTCGTGTCGCTCGACACGAGCCTGTTCCTCTAAAACCAGTCGTTCTTCCTCTTCGCGACGAGCGATCTCACGTTCCTCTGCCACAGCAGGGTCCTCGATGACGTTTCCATTGTCGTCGATCCTCTCTCCATCCTCATTGTATCTCAATCCTGCCGGATCACGCAGGATTCCATCTTCGTCTGGTCTCAGAATGATTCTTCCTTGAGCAACCATTGTCGCTGCTCTTTTACTCTCACGCTCTAGACGTGCAAGTTCCTAAAGACCGTATCCAACTAGCTCCTTGTCTTTGCAGCTCCTTGTATCAGGCATACACCTGAAACTCAAAACAAAAAGAAACGAAAGAACTAGTTAGTAAAGTAAAAAAAAAAAAAAACTAAACTTAGACAAAATCCTAATAATAGAAATCTAATGGCGTGATTCCCCGGCAACGGCGCCAAAATTTGATATGGGTCAAATTTCCCTTTTGAACCACTCTCTCAAACAAGAGATCGATTGTAGTACTTAGGGTATCGAATCCTCAGAGAATCAGATTGCACAATAGATTTATATGTTCGGACTAAACTAAGCAGAAAGAAGTAAGTAAAAACGATTGCAGAAATAATAAACAGAATGATTGTAGACTTTAAATTCAATAAGAGGAAAACGCTAAGCTTTAGGGAATTCGCAGGAGGAAATCCAAGTAGCAGAATAAAATCACTTTTGGGATAAGTTATGATGCACAATTCTTGAACTCGAAACGCTGTTTTAAAGTAAATCAATTGTCGTTGCAAATACTATCTATGCTTAAACCCTAGACAACCAACTATCGTTGCGAAATCAAATTGATTTAAACAAGCAATTATAATCAGGTTCGATTTGTTCACAGAGATTCAAAGCCAACTGTCGTTGCGAATCGAATCTCTGTTCACCTATGATTCAATTCTAGTTATTCAATAATGATGTCTCATCTATTAAACAACCCTAGATATCCAATTCAGCGCTAAATCAGAATTCAATGCAATCAAGGTGAAGAATATAAATAAATATGATGCAAATCCCAAAAGTAATTAAACTCTACAACTCTTCATAAATCCTTTGAAAAACCCTAAAACCTAACAAGGGAATTACTCAGACATAGTAATGTAAGATAAAACCCTTTGTATTAAAATCTCTTAGAAAGTAAAGCATAGCCTAAACAATGGCTGTAAATACGTATATATAAGGTTCTGAACCGTCATAAAACATAAAAGTAAACATCTGGAGTCTTCGGGCTTCGAACGGGCTTTTCTGATGAAAATCTGGGCTATGATGAACACGTGTCGATCGATATAGAATGTGTGTCGATCGACACGATACTCTCTGTCGAAAATTCTTGTCTTCAGAAATGTTCGTGTCGAGCGACACAAACAACCTCGTCGCTTGACGCTGCTCTGAATTCTTCAATCCGAACTTGCATTTTTGCCACTTCACTCCGCGAATGCTCCAAAACCTCCAGTAAACATCTTTTATGCTCCAGACGGTCCAGTTCCTGTAAAGACACTAAAAACACCTGGAAAACACTAAAAGACTCTAAAACATGGACTTATATCGTGGTTGAAAACCGGTAAAAACAACGATATATCAATAACCAATAAAAACTTTGTTGTTGAAATTATAACATCAATAGATAGATATCTATCTACCGTCAGAAACATAAGTATATACATCATACACGTAAACAATAAATATCGTAAATCTATAATTTACACCGATTTGATGATTTCATTCATTTATTGTCTGTCTTTGTTCGTTATATGTATAAGAGATCCAAAATGAAGTATATTTTCCATTTTGTATTCCTAAAATTGGTTACGGAAACTCGAAACCCCAAACAAACCCTATTCCTTACACAAAATTTAAACCGGTTTGCGACGAATTTGCGACGGAAGTGGCGGTGAAAACAAGGTTTTGCGACGATTTTGCGACGTAAGTGGCGGTGAAAACAAGGTTTTGCGACGGTTTTGAGACGTCAATTTGCGACAGTTTTGCGACGGAACTTTTTCCTATATATACGCGAGCTCAGATACGTGAATCGTCGCACAGATCTCACTCCCATCTCGCAAATCCGTTAAAAGCCTCTACAAATTCCGATTTTAAGGTAAAACATTCCTTCTTTTCTTTTAATTTATTTATATATTTGTTATGATTTAATTTTTTGAATTTTTGGAATTGTTAGAATGATATGATTTATTAGAATGGTTAATTTTGACTATTTATTAAATTATATAATTTAGTTTAAAGGTTTTTAATATGTTATGAGCATAAGTAAAATTATGAGAATTATGACAATTGTTATGATTTAATTTTAATTTATTTATATATTTGTTATGATTTAATTTTAATTTATTTATATATTTGTTATGATTTAATTTTTTGAATTTTTGAAATTGTTAGAATGATATGATTTATTAGAAGGTTTAAAATTATATTGTTGATTAGAATAATTTGGATTTTGGAAATTATTATAATTGTTAGGATTAGAATGTTATTTTTTACTATTTATTGAATTATATAATTTAGTATAAATGTTTGTAATATGTTATGACCATAATTACAATTATGAGAATTATTACAATTGTTAGGATTATAAGTTTCTAATGTTAAAATATATATTATTAATTTTAACATAAAGTTTTAACATAAATTAAACCAAGTTAACATAAATTTTTATTAATCTTTTTATAATTTTACATAATTGTAGATGACGGGTCGTTCACCCAACGAGTACACCGACCTTCTACAGAGGGATCCTGGACGTAGACCTCCACGTCCTGGATTTCATGCGCATAGAGGCGACGACGGGTCTTCTTCTTCTACGATTCCCGAGACTCAACCACCGCCGGATGCTCCTCCAGAGGACGATCGTAGAGTTCCGTCGATGGACGATATGACGTTTGCTCAGCTTCTCGTTAGTCCTGCACGCCGAGTACTTCCCGAGCTACATCCTGAGCCGTCCGGCAACCAATTGTGGTACTACATTTTATTTTAAAAATTCATATTTTTATTAATTACATTTATAACTTAACATGTTTTCAATTACTGTTTTTTTTTTTCAGGTTCTCGAAAAACAAAGTCTCCAAGTCTATTAGGGAGATTATCGAGCGGGATTTCACCATGCTGCATACGAGTTGGAAATATGTTCCCGAGGATACGAGGCCCGGTGGTACAAAACATTTGCGGTAATTATATGAATTTTTTTTTTTAATTTTAAATTTTATATTAACTTGGTTTTTCTTGTTTTTTTCGCAAAAGTATTACTGGGACCCCGCGATCAACGGCTTGATTCGGGAACATTTTGATGAAAAAGCGAAGTTACGCCTCAACGACCAAATTGGACGGTGGAAGGCCAAGTGGGAGGAAAACCCAGATCCGAAATTTTGTATGCCTCCCTGGTTTAACCCAAACATTTGGGCTGGTCTTGTCGAGTTTTGGGAGATGGAGACTAGCAAGCTCAAATCGGCCAAGTGTTCTGCCGCTCGATTGAGGCCGGTTAACGGTGACCAGCCGTCAAAGCATTGTGCGGGACAAATCTCTTATGAGGAGAACGCGCAAGAGATTGTAAGTTTGTAAATTTTTTTTGTTTTACGTATTACAAAAATAACATTTTAACAATATTTTTATTTTTAGGCACTAAAAAAAGGAGGTCCCACTACGATGCCAGAGCTTTGGGAGAAGACGCACCGTAGGCAGGATGGAACATGGGTTGATCAACGTGTCGAGAAGCTCCACGACGATGTGCTTACCCGAGTCGAGGAACTCGCAATCCAGCCTACTCCCGATGGTCAGCCTACTCAGGTGACACCATTTGAGGTCAACCGCATCGCCGCTGAGGTAAGAATTATTATATTAAAATTTAATTTCTATTAGTAATTTTAATTACATTATAACCTTCTCCTTTTTTTTATTAACATTATTATATTACTAAAAATGTTTTCTATTTTAACCTCCTCTTTTTTTTTTGTAGATGGCTCCAAAAAACCGTAAGGGAAAGATGACATTTACTGGATCTATCCGGATGAATGACCAAGGTGTTCCGTTTTGTCCCGTTTCCGGCTATCCTACTGATCCAACGCTGAAAAAGACGGTCTTGCAACACCAAAAACAACAGAAGAAAGATGCAAAAATTATCAAGATGTTGCAATCTAGCGATTCGGCGTACGATAGGATGTTCGAGATGTTAGCGCGAGATAACCCCCTCTTAGACGAGTTGTTGCAGGAGAAGAGAGCGGCGGCAGAAGCGCAGAGGAGAGCGATAGAAGAGGAAGACGAAGACGAAGACGAGGAACCGATCGAAAACCAAATTCATTTCGATTAGATTTTATTTCGGTTTTATTTTTATGTTTTAAAACTTTTAAAACTATTGTGTATTTTTATTTATTCTCGAACAGTTTTAGTATTTTAATTATAACTTTTAAATATAAATTTTAATATTTTATATTTTAAAATTAATAATTATTGTAATTTTATTTTTTTTAATCAGATCTACAGAACGTCGCAATTCCGTCGCAATTTTGTTGGTCGCAAACCGTCGCAATTTTTTTGGTCGCAACACCGTCGCAAATATTTTAGTCGCAAAATATAAGCAAACTAATCGCAAAAAAGCGTCGAATTAAAACCGCCACTAAAACGTCGCAAAATGTTGCCGCAAATAAGTCGCAAACTTTGCGACGAAATTGCGACGTGTTTCAGATTAGCGACGATTTTGCGACGAGTTTGAGTTTGCGACGAGTCATTCGCGACAAACTCAAAATCGTCGCAATTTTACGTTTGCGACGAAAAACGCCGTCGCAAAAGCACCTGTATTCTTGTAGTGTATGGCAACAAATCATTACCTATTGCTGACCCAAATATTATCAAGCATATAATGTAAAACATTGATATGGCAAGAGAATAGGCGTAAGAGATCATCCAATTCGGACCATCTCCTAGCCTGTGCATTTTCATTATAATTCTTAGACGCTGTTGCTTTTCATAGACCAATGAGGTCAAGATCACCTGCATACACCATGATAGGATTTTGAGAAAGCAAATTGGAAAATGTCTTCCAAGATATACAAATGATCATTTATTGGGATGAAGATATACAGAATGAGTAAACTTACAGGAAACAGAAGAAGGATAACCCATGTGAAGAAAATGGGACCAATTAGAGACGCAATGTCTAGACGAAGTTTAGTTTCTGGTTTCGGCATTTCTTTGACAAACTCAAACAATATCTTTTTCCTCGAGCCTTGCAAATACTGAAGATAAGCATTTGACACCTGCAGTTTTGCAGAGTCTGAGAATGTATTCAATCAAGAAAATGGTCCTAGAAATAAAGAGTATATTGCAATGCAAAGAATGCGTCACTTAGTTTATTACCAAATTGACTAAACGGGGAACTCGGACCACCTTAATAGGACTATTTGTTTTCTCATCCTTGTATGTTGCATTATACCATATATTCACATTCAAGTTAGTCTTATCTGTGTCCAAGAGATCGTATGCTAAGGCATAAAACAAAAAACAAAGCAAAAAAGAATAGAAACATTCAGAAAAACTCAAATGCAAAGTAGGCATTATAGATAAATGACATAGAATTCAAACAACCTGCAACAATCTCATTTATCTTCCCATCAGAATTTCCTTTCTCATAACCCTTGAAAATCTCATCATTGACCTCTCTTGAGCTATTTCTCCAAAGATTCAATCCTTGAACGCATCTCATCTCTGGTTTCACAAACAAACAAAATATATATATATATATATTGAAGCAAAAGATGATCACTTTGCATAAGGAATATATATTGAAGCAAGAGATAGTATGCTTGATAAACATGGAATATGCATAAAAGAAAGGAATGTGATCAGATTTTAACTACTTTATACCTTTAGTAAAATTGAGAGGCGGTTGTCCGATAGAGAATGGAAATGTAGAGTTTGGAGGGCACCGAGTTTGGATATTGTATATGCTATGATCCGAAGCAATCCCTCCATCAAGATAATTGGTGGCACTTCCCTTAGATGTTGTAGCCTGAAACACCATTTCAAAACAAAAACAAAAAAGCTCAGACAGAGAGATTCACCACACATTTCATAATCTCAAGAGACTAGAGAACTTACCAACAACACACTATTGGCTAAACTAAACAATAGGTCAGAGGGGTTCACTGTAAAAGAGCTCCTGAAAAAATTCCGAGATAAAGCTGTAGAAAACACAAAACATTAGTTACCGCGAAAACCGATGTAGAATATTGCCTTAAGAAGAAAATTTCAAAGAAGCATACATACTTGCTCCAAGGGATTGATTATTCCCAGTGAAAAGTATAGTTACAGGACAATTGTTTTTCCGCTTGCACGAGCCATCGGTGAAATTGGCCTCGATAGCACGAGCCTGAGGACGCGGAATTAGTATCAAAGGTGGCCATGGTTGTGGATTTGGAATGGCACAAAAGAATCCTTGTTCTCTGGTGGAATATTTTACACCACAGATGATTTCGCATTTTGCGTCTCCGACTTTGTGAGATTTGTCAATACATGTACATCCACATTGATAATCCAGTGAGTTAAATACCTGTGAATCGAACAGAGCTTGAATACACACAAGAACTATGCAGAGGTGGAAAGGGATCATGATGAGCCCAACATTGCTCCATATATTCCGTCTCTGCCCAAAAAAAAAAAAAAAAAAACCAAGAAAATGTCCGAATTTAAAGATTACAAATATAATACGACATGGGAGATTTCGATAACTACATTGTGATAAAATTGAAAACAGAAGAGCAAAATCAATCAGACTACCACCGAAACAAGCCTAGAAAATTCTTGCAAGTTCTTCCGATATTTCGAATGATCAGGAATGAAATCTACTGTTCTCAAAATCCCAAAGCACAATCTACTCGCATCATGCATGTATGGTATCATTACGTAGAGGATCCCAAAGCCTAGGGGAATACGAAAAGGCGTACCTGATAAGTTAAGTTTTTTCGAAGTATGGCATCAGCTCGGGTCAAGAAGCTGGCTGGACCAGAATTTACCATTGGTGAAGCTTTGAGAGCCTTCCCTTCTTCTTTATTCTTCTCTGTTTATTTCCAAATACTTTTGATTACGAAAGGGTTTATTGTGTGTGGGTCATAATCGGACAGAATCTGTGGACTCGAATTACCATTATACCCATAAACTGTATTTTTAATTCTTTTTTTTATGGAAGTAAAATGTATTATAATTTGATTTTTTATTTGTTTTCAAATCAGAATCAGAACATTCACCAAAAAAAAAAAAAAAATCAGAATCAGAACATTCTTGAGGCACCTTATTTTGTAGATATTAGGTTTTCTAACTGGTGACAGCAAAATTATATTTTCCAATTTGAAACGTAGGGGTATAGTAGTACTATATTATTGTGACAAAATAAAAGGTAGTACTAATACAATTTTTTTTAAATAACAATAATTATATTTCAGTTTCATTTTCAAACATTTTGTTATATTTTATCATTCTTATTAAAAACAAATACAAATTGCTATACAAAATGAAAAAAGTCAAATTTATATAGAATTTATATATTATATCGTATACTGAGTATATTCCTATGGCGAAAAATATAACTCTACAGACAACTAGTGGAACTTCATCAAAAGAAAAATACAAGGAGATGAGTGGTCGTGGGTACGAGTACGACCCTTTCGATTCGTCAACCTGAGGGAATTTGAATTCAAATACTTTTTGGACACTGGATGATAATTTATATTACTATTGTTATTACTTGTGCGCATCGTCGATATTCGAAAACTCTACCAAGTCCTCTGTTCACAAAAGAAAAAGAAAAAAAAACTACCACAGCCTTCGTATGTGGTTACTTGGACAACAAGTAATGCATGCTTCCACAATATAAAATTAAATAATATATGATACAGTTGAAATTTCCTTTTTTCGAAGTCGACTAGCGCGGGTTTTTGGGTTTTACTAACTTTTAAAAAATTATTAATTTATAGGTTTAGTTTCAGATAGCAACTTGTCGAAGACTCAAAGTGTTCTTTTGGATAACCTTTTCTTATACTAATAAAGAAACCTAAAAGTATAGTATCAACATACATAACTTAGTTATATAAACGAAAAAATTGTTTATTGTTGTAGTTTAGCAAAAAAAGAAAATCTCTTATTTCTTGTTGAAACAGAAGTAAACTATTTTTTTCCATCTAATTGTTTTATATTGAAACTTGAATTCGAGTGTTACACAAGAGCATGCAAGAGCCTACACGATAACGAATCCGTCCAGGAGCAAGAACCGACACGGTAACAAATCTGTCCGAGATAGCCCAAACAAAGAGAGTATAAAAGATAAAGCATAAGAAACTAAACGAGAATAAACTCTTACACCAAAACAAAATCCTTAGAAACAAAGTTTAAGGGAATGTTAATCCAATCACCTTCACCTTTAACGTCCTGTTTGCCGAGAACCGGAAGCATGGAGTAACAAAGACAAATTCACGATATAAACGAACACCAACTTCTGGATTTTAGTTTGACTTCAGAAATTTAAACTTTGAGCATTCTTTTGGTGGCTAAACGGAACAAGCTCACCGGAAGATAGAGATTTCTGTCAATTGATAGCCGAGGCCGAATAAGTCGAACAATACAACTTATAATCGGTAGTATAGTTTGTGTTTGATATAATAGTATTTCCAAAACATAACCATTGTTCCATCAATTACTTTTGTTTTTGTCCATCAATTACATAACTCGGATTCATGACATTATTACCAATTCCAAACATTCGGTAGTTGTAATTTAAGTCATTGATTACGTCTTCATATCATAGGCTTTATAGCAATTTAGTCGTCTTCATATCATAGGCTTCATAGCAATTTAGTCGCTAACCATTATAGGAAACAAAAAAGAATTATAGTATATCTCTATCAAGTATCAATTCATAGATGGAGAAGTTTTGTACGGTCAAAAGAAAGATGAAGAATTTTTTTTTAGTTTGACTAAAAGAAAAAGAAGAAAAATGTAACAGAAGAAAATTTCACCACAATTATAAACACATTAAAATCATATTTTCTGTTTAACAAATAGATCGACACATTCGTTGACCTTCAAATTAATTATTCAGAAGTTTGAACAAAGACCGTTGGACTATTCCATGGTTTAAAGGATCAGTGTCTCACTAAAATTACATGATAATTTTTTGTTAGTGTTGTCGAAATTTCTGAACGGTTGAATATCAACGACTAAGATGTCTATTATTTTATTATTATAATTATTTGTAACAACCACGTCGTATTACACATATTTAGATTAGTGATGAGACAACAATAACATTAAACACAAACTATCTCCATTCCCAAACCCGAATCCCTAATTAATCTTCGATTTTAATATTAGGCGCTAGACCTAAGCGGAGAGTTCGATTACCTAGTACAAATTTGAATATTAGTAATAATATGTAGAAGAAAGTAAAATAAACGTCTAATAATATAAAAAAACAAAAAAGTATATAGCAGAAATTAAAATTTAAAAAATAATAGACATTCATGAGAAAAGCCATGATAGAATTAGTTTATTATATCTTGGTTATTTGCTGTGTTCAAAAAATCGGTAATCGTTAATCGGGCGGTCGGGTGGGGATTAGCGATTTTTTAAAAACCGGTAATAAATTGGAGATTAAACGGGAATTAATTTTTAACATTTTTGTATATATTTAAAATATTTATATATATATATATAAGTATCATTAATATGATATTCTCATATTCATATTCCAAAAGATTATATTACACTAAAACCGAGTAAAATAATAGACACAAATCACAATATAGTAGACATAAAAATACAAGTAGATGTGTTTGATTAATTTTTTTTATTATAAAATGTGGTAGAGTAAAATTTAGAGCCTATAAAAAATATCTTCTAAATATTTGTTTGCCTTATGCTTGTTAGAGATAATGATATTCAGTTACACATATTTAGATATTATGTTCATATTGTTTGTATCGTGCCTAAATATGTGGAACGCACTTCCTGATTCTTTGTAACCAACTAGACTATATAAGCCATGTACATGTATTATGATTAATCAAGGGAAATACAAAGCTTTCATGGTATCAGAGCATCCAAGCTTCTAATCCTCTTTTCTCTTCTCCTTCGTCCTCTTCTCTCTCTCTCTCTCTCTCTCTCTCTCTCTCTCTCTCTCTCTCTCTCTCTCTCTCTCTCTCTCTCTCTCTCTCTCTCTCTCTCTCTCTCTCTCTCTCTCTCTCTCTCTCTCTTCTCTCCTCTTCAAATTCCTTGCCATTAAAATGGCTGCAGAAAACAACAACCAACCTGAACGTTGTTTTGGCGTCCCTAACATCAAAAGCCACATTCCGGTCATCCTTGATCTCAACGATCACAATTATGATGCCTGGAGAGAGCTCATTCAAACCCACTGTATGACGTTTGACGTATCCGGCCATCTCGATGGCTCCGTTCCGCCCACCGGTGCTAACGATAATGCTTGGCTCAAGCGTGACGGTCTTGTCAAGCTGTGGTTGTATGGTACCATGGCTGAGCCTCTCTTCCTCTCCTCCTTTAAACCCGGCGGCACCGCACGCGATATCTGGCTTCTCGTTGAAAACCAGTTCAGAAACAACAAGGAGGCAAGGGCGATCAAGCTTGACCATGAGCTGCGTACGATGGAAATCGGCGACCTTTCCATCCATGAATACTGCCAGAGAATGAGATCCATTGCTAGTTTGCTTAATAATCTCGACGCTCCCGTCACCGATCGGACTCTCGTCATGTATATCATCAATGGCCTCAACAACAAATTTGATAACATCATCAATGTTATCAATCACAAAGAGCCATTCCCCAGTTTCGACTCCGCCAAATCCATGCTCGAATGGGAAGAGTCTCGTCTCAAGAAATCCACTCGCTCCACTGCAAGTCATTCCGACACCGCCTCGTCTTCTACAGCCCTCACTGCCTCTACCGAGCCACAACAACGAAACTATCAAGGCCGGAATCAACGATCAAATAACAGTCGCGGAAATCGCAGATTTCCAAACCGAAACAGAGGAGGTCGGGGACGTTTCAACCAGCAGCGCAACCCATGGGGCACGCAGTCGTATTGGCCATCACCGCAGCCGTTCTGGACTCCACAATACCCGTGGCGCCAGCCTCCATACAATTCTGCTCCTCCGCAACAACGGGCGAATCTCATCTAATTCCCTTCACTACCACAAGCTTACACTTCCGAAACTCTAGCAGATCCTTCGGCGTCGGATTGGTACATGGATTCGGGAGCTACTGCTCATCTCGCTGCCAATGCAGGTACTCTCAATCCTCCTCTTAATCACAATATCAATCAATCGGTCATAGTAGGCAATGGTTCTCTCATCCCTGTTTCAGCCTCTGGCTTCACCTCCATCCTTACTCATACTCGTCCCCTGTCCTTAAACAATGTCCTTGTCACACCACAAATAGTCAAAAATCTCATATCTGTTCGTAAATTTACAATGGATAATTGGTGTTCTGTGGAATTTGACCCTCTTGGTTTTTCTGTGAAGGACCTTCAAACTCGGAAACCTCTAATCCGATGTGACAGCTCCAGTGATCTCTACTCCCTTCCAGCTTCTTTCATGAATACACCGGTCGCTTCAACCGCTCTTTTAGCTTCAACCCCCGCTCTATGGCATAAGAGACTTGGCCACACCAACTCAGCTTCCCTTCATTCTATTTTAATTTCCAATCCATCATTATGTAATAAGGGCCATTTTGATATCTCTTGTGAACCTTGTCGTTTGGGAAAATCAATAAAACTTCCTTTTGCTAATTCTCAAACACTTGTTTCCAAACCTTTTGAAATTGTCCACTCCGATTTATGGACATCTCCCGTTCCAAGCATGAGCGGAATTCGTTATTACGTTTTATTTCTCGATCACTTTTCTCACTTTCTTTGGGTTTATCCTCTAAGACGCAAAAGCGATGTCTTTTCCAAGTTCCTTCATTTCACAGCTTATGTCGAGACTCAATTCCGAACAAAGATCAAACAATTCCAATATGATAATGGTGGAGAGTTTAACAGTTCAGACTTTCATCAATATTTTTCAACAAACGGGATCATTGTTCGTTTTTCATGTCCCCATACTTCACAACAAAATGGGAAATCCGAGCGAATGATCCGCACGATCAACAACTCCGTACGAACTCTATTGTTTCAAGCTCGTCTTCCACCATCTTATTGGGTAGAAGCACTTCATGTTGCCGCTCATGTTCTCAACATCACCCCTTCCAAAGCCATCCAAAATCAAATCCCATACACTCTTCTCTTTAACAAACGACCAACATACGATCACTTGCGCATTTTTGGCTGCCTCTGCTACCCAAATTTAAACCATTCGAACTTGAACAAACTTTCTCCACGGACAACACCGTGCCTCTTCCTCGGTTATCCATCCCAACATCGCGGTTACCGGTGTATGGATTTGAAATCCAACAAAATTATCATCTCTCGACATATTCACTTTGATGAGGACAAATTTCCTGCTGCTGAATCTTCTCATCGCTCCGATCATTACCAATTTCTCAATACAGCAGATGACGCTTCTCCACTCTTCCAATCGATTCTCCAAGCTCCTTTTGCCTCTCAAAATCAAGCCTCTAATCTGCCCAGGCCCACATCTAAGCACAAATCTCGGCCCACTAGGCCTGACCCATTGTTTAAAGCTCCTTCTTCTTCAACGATCAAAACACGTTCTCAATCGGGTATCTCTAAACCAAAAAAGATAGTTTCTCTCTTAGCTAAAACCAAGTCACCGATTCCAAAAAGCCATATCAAAGCTTTAGCCGACCCTAACTGGAACCCTGCTATGACTGATGAGTATGGTGCTATGATTAAGACAAGGACTTGGGATTTGGTACCTCGTCCGCCTAATACTAATATTGTGCGTTCGATGTGGTTGTTTAAGCACAAATATGATGAAGATGGTGTTTTATCACGTCACAAAGCCAGATTAGTTGCTAATGGCAAATCACAGGAGGAGGGAGCTGATTTTACTGAAACATTCAGCCCAGTTGTAAAACCGGCAATGATACGTACGGTTCTTAATGTTGCTGTCTCTTTAGAATGGCCGATCAATCAGCTTGACGTCAAAAACGCGTTTCTTCAGGGCGACCTTGAAGAAACAGTGTATACGCACCAGCCTCCGGGGTTTGTCGATTCATCTTATCCTCATCACGTCTGCAAACTCAACAAGGCAATTTACGGATTGAAACAAGCGCCTCGCGCTTGGAACTCGAGATTTTCCAAGTTCCTGAAACTGATGGGTTTTGTCACAAGCAAAGCCGACTCTTCTTTGTTTATTTTCAGGAAAGGCAGGTACTGTGCGTATCTCCTTCTTTATGTCGATGATATCCTCTTAACGACATCTTCCAACATTTTGCTTCAACGAATCATCACCAAGCTCAAGACTGAATTTCCCATGACTGATTTGGGCAAGCTTTGTCATTTCCTTGGGATAAAAGCTGCTTTCAACGCCAAAGGTCTCTTCTTGAATCAAGCGGTATATGCACAGGACATTATTGCTCGGGCTGGCATGACCGACTGCAAACCAATTGCTACACCCGTCGATCTGAAATCAAAGCTCTCCATTCATGACGGTGATCCAATTAACAACCCAACTTTCTATCGAAGTCTCGCTGGAGCTCTCCAATACTTGACATTCACGAGACCTGATATTTCATACGCTGTCCACCAAATATGCCTTTACATGCATACTCCTCGCCAACCTCATCTCCATGCTCTCAAACGGATTATACGGTACTTGCAGGGGACGCTACACTATGGTCTTCAGTTGTTCAAAGGAAAAATCGATTCTCTAACAGCCTACTCCGACGCGGACTGGGCTGGGTGCCCGGACACACGCTGTTCCACTTCCGGGTTTTGCGTATTCCTTGGTCCAAACCTTGTTTCGTGGTCCGCAAAACGGCAGCCCACCCCTTCTCGCTCGAGTTGTGAAGCTGAATACAAAGGTGTGGCAAATACGGTTGCTGAGTTGACATGGATACGCAATCTACTCTTCGAACTTCACCTCCCTATCACAAATGCATCGGTTGTTTACTGCGACAATATAAGCTCAGTGTATCTCTCCACAAATCCGGTCAAACATCAACGGACTAAACATATTGAGCTTGATATTCACTTTGTGCGCGACAAAGTTGCTATTGGTGAGGTGAAGGTTCTACATGTCCCTACTTCTCTTCAATATGCAGACATTTTTACAAAGGGACTTCCATCTTCTCTTCACAAGGAGTTCCGTACCAGTCTCACCGTCTGCAAACCGACGATGTGACTGCGGGAGGGTGTTAGAGATAATGATATTCAGTTACGCATATTTAGATATTATGTTCATATTGTTTGTATCGTGCCTAAATATGTGGAACACACTTCCTGATTCTTTGTAACCAACTAGACTATATAAGCCATGTACATGTATTATGATTAATCAAGGGAAATACAAAACTTTCAATGCTCAACCAAATCAACTTTCAAACGTTGATTTAGGAAAATTTGTTGATTTAAAGAAATTCTAAATAGGTCCACTTTTATCACTTTATTTTTACGAAGTGACTTTCACAAAGTAAAATGTAAATTTTTTTATTTTTTGTTTTGTCTCTTAGTGAATTTTTTAATATTTTTTCTGAAAAAAAAAAGTTTCCTTCTTCTTCCTTCTTCGATAATCCTCCGGTCTTCTTCCTTCCTCCTGTCTGCTATAATCAGACTAATCAGTTCAACTTTTTTTTTAAAACCGGTTTTCATAGGTCAAAATCGTTGACCAATTTAGACCACCCGATTAACCATAATCGCATCGGACGGCCACCGATGCACGATTTTTTTTCCGATGAATTGCCAAAACGGTCGATTTTTTTAACACAGGTTATTTGTAGTATTTTACTTATTTAAACCCACATATCAAGAAGATCATAACTAGGGCTGGGCAAAAAATCCGTTAAATCCGATTTGATCCGCGATTCGTTTCGATCCGAGCCAAAAAAATCGAATATCCGTAAAGTTTCGAAGCAAAGCAAATATTAAATTGGGCGATCCGTAAAAAACAAAGCAAATCACAAATCATATTTTAGAAAATGTCATTATCCGATCCGATCCGTATTATTATATACATATGTATATATATATATATATAATATGTCCATAGATATAGATACATGTACATTTTTTATTTTTAACGACAACTTCATTTCATAGAAGAAATGATGAAAACCAAGAGTTTATTACAACCAATAAAGTCTCATTTTAAAGAAGATAACAATTAAGCATTAAGCAGCACGTTGACACACGTGGCTGAAGGCTAAACAATGGTCGTCTTCACCAGAACAACTCCGACATTATCACGCCGAGTCTCCACCAAGCATCGCCGTTAACGTCAAGAGATTACCTAATCCGACTCAGATACATGTATTTAACTTAGTCTATGTATTTTTTTTTTTTGAGTTTTGAGTTTCTAAAGTATTTTTAACGAATCGGATCGCGGATCGTGGATATTCGTGAAATTTTTTGAATATTCGACTATAACGGATCAGATCGGATATTCGCGGATATTAAGAAAAAATTCGAATATCCGAATTTACGGATATCCAAAAACTAACGGATCGGATCGAAAAATCAAATATCCGTGTTGGACAGAACGGATCGCGATACCTGCATTTTTCCGGATATTTGCTTCGTGCCGAGCCCTAATCATAACCTAATAGAAAAACATTTAAAAATGAACAATTGGTGGCAGTCAAAGCTTTAAAGTTTAAAGTATTCTTTTTCCTACTAGGACTAGGAGTAGCATTAATCACAAATTATAATTATTATTACTACTATTTCAGCGTGACGTTCATTAACTATTCTTTCTGTTCTCTAATAAATTAATTTGCGCTAATTAATTATCACACGGTTAGGTGTAGAAGTTACCATTTGCGAGGTAGTTTCGTAAGGCAAATCTGAGTGGCTAATTCGTAGTATCCTCAAAACTCCAAGGGTATAAATATAATCACTCTCGTATCCCTAAATCGCTGTATACGAAATCGTCTTTGGAATCAAAATCGGATCACACAGTAAGAAAATTCGAAAAAGAAAGACGAGCCCAGAGAAGAAGAAGAAGAAACGCCGCGTCATGACGTTACAGAGAGGTTTGCCTCTTCTCTGGCAGCAATACACGGCGTTATTCGGGAAAAACCTTCTGCTTTCATGGCGGAGCAAAAGAGCGACGTTTCTTCAGCTCTTCGCTTCTTTCTTCTTCATCCTCCTCATCTTCTGCATCCAGGAAGCTATGGAGAAGAGCTTCGCTTCCTCCACGGCGCTTAAAACCGTTACGGATCCAACGGCGTTGATCGCGCCGCCGATTCCGCCTTGCGAGGATAAGTTCTTCGTCAATATTCCCTGTTTCGACTTTGTATGGAGCGGAAATAATAGCCGGAGGGCGACGGAGATTGTTAATGCGATTATGGCGAACAATCCGGGAAGACCGATTTCGACTGATAAGGTAAAACCGATTTCGATTGTTTTTGGCTAGTGAGGAATTTAGAGTAGATTACGGTGGCCATGTGGAAGAAGCTTTATCGATTATGTATAAACCAAATTGTTAAGAAAGAGTTTGAGAATTAGATTTAAAAAAAAAAAGTCAAATGGATACTTACTAGATTGAGTTATACTCCAAAGAGGAAAAATCTTGTGTAAATTCGAAGAATCGATTTTTGTTATGTGGTGTATTCAGGTTAAAGAATTCAAGGATCCTGATGCGGTGGATGCGTGGCTGATTGCGAATCCGTTGCAAACTCCAGGAGCTTTGCACTTTATGGAAAGAAATGCTACAGTGATAAGTTATGGTATTCAAACAAATTCAACTCCAGAGATGAATAGGGGAAGGTTTGAAGATCCCACGTTTAAGTTCCAGATACCACTTCAAATTGCGGCTGAGCGTGAAATCGCAAGATCCTTAATAGGAGGTATGCATATTGCTGAATCTTTCTGCTTCTTGGAACAAGTGTATAGTTCTGACATGGGAATTTGGTGTGTGTTTTCTGCAGACCCGAAATTTAACTGGGTTGTTGGATTCAAGGAGTTTCCGCACCCAACTATCGAGGCTATTGTTGCATTGAACTCAATAGGACCGACTTTCTTCCTTGCTGTTGCGATGTTTGGTTTTGTTCTTCAAATCAGTTCTTTGATCACTGAGAAAGAGCTCAAACTTCGTCAGGTTTAATATTGTTTAGATATAGGCTGTTACCACTTACCACTATGTATATAGTACATTGATTCTCTGTTTCTCCTTGTTTTGCAACAGGCAATGACGATGATGGGTGTTTTCGACACTGCTTATTGGTTGTCATGGCTTACATGGGAAGGAATGCTTACTGCTCTCTCGGCGCTCTTAACAGTTCTCTTTGGAATGATGTTCCAGTTTGACTTTTTCTTGAAGAACAGTTTCCCTGTTGTCTTCCTACTTTTCATGCTATTCCAGTTTAATATGGTAAAACTACCTCCATAAGAGTAAAGGATTCATTTTTGCGGCGTTAATAGTGTGTTTAGGCACATCAATTTAATTATATCTCTATTATTTGTGCTGCAAGATTGGGCTAGCATTCATGCTATCTGCTTTTATCAAGAAATCGTCTTCAGCAACAACTGTCGGCTTCTTTGTGTTTCTGGTTGGCTTTATGACTCAGGTGCCGCTCATGCAAAACAAATAGCTGAGACTATTTCTTTGAACTATGAATTGTTTACTCATCATAAAATCTATCTGCAGCTTGCAACATCAACTGGGTTTCCCTACGCCAAGAAATATTCTCGCACGATCAGAGCGCTTTGGTCATTGTTCCCACCCAACACCTTTTCTCAGGGTCTAAAGTTGCTTGCTGATGCAACTTCAACTCCTCAAGATCCTGGAATTAGTTGGAGTAAGAGAGCAGAATGCGGACCCAACGATGATTCTGATTGTGTGATTACAATTGTACGTCAACTCTCAAAATGACTTCTATCTAATAACTCTGTCCAATAGTCCTCTGATCATTACTTGGTTTTGGCAGAATGATATCTACTTGTGGCTCTTTGGCACATTCTTTTTGTGGTTTGTTTTGGCTCTCTACTTTGACAATATTGTTCCAAATGCTTCCGGTGTAAGAAAATCTATCTTTTACTTTCTCAATCCTGGTTACTGGACCGGTAGAGGTGGCAACCGAGTGGAAGGTACTTTCTCCCGAGTCTTTTTCTGTATTCATTAGTAATTTTGGTCTCGAAAAAGTCATCCTAATTAACCATTGCTTCTCTGAGCAGAAGGTGGAATTTGTAGCTGTACTAGTTCAGCTCCACCTCTGGATCATATTACCCCAGATGACGAAGATGTCCTTGAAGAGGAAACTTTAGTTAAACAACATTCAATGGAGGGCGTAGTTGATCCTAACGTTGCAGTTCAAATATGTGGTCTTGCAAAGACTTATCTTGGGACAACCAAGTTTGGATGCTGCAAATGCAAGAAAACTGCCCCTTATCACGCCCTAAAGGTATTTCTTCTAAGTAACCAGAAGTGAAAAAATCTGATCTTCCTACATTGGTCAATTGCAATTTAGGATTGTAGAGCCTGTTCTTTGCCATAGATGTTCAACAAATGACATTTTAGTACTCATCTATAACTAAGACTTGGGATGAAATTCTACCGAGTTTTACTCCTTGTGGTTTCTTCCACGATACTTGTTTCATTTATTTCTAAACTAAATCTTTGTATAATCAGGGGTTATGGATGAACATTGCCAAAGATCAACTATTCTGTCTTCTTGGACCTAATGGCGCAGGGAAAACAACTACCATCAATTGTTTGACAGGCATTAATCCAGTCACCGGTGGTGATGGTAAGAAGCTTGCACTTTTTTTTCCATAAAAGCTAGTATCTTAATCATTTCATCGTACTAAAATCTCTCGAATTGGCGTAAACAGCTCTAATTTATGGAAATTCTATAAGAAGCTCTATTGGTATGTCAAACATCCGTAAAATGATAGGAGTTTGTCCTCAGGTGGGCCATTTTCTTTTTGCTATCTGCTTCAGGCATTCGCCGTACTTACAGCCATTTGATATGCTTCAAATGATTAATGACATTCCCATTCTTTTCACAGTTTGATATTCTTTGGGATGCTTTGTCTGGTGAAGAACACCTCCACCTTTTTGCTAGGATCAAGGGGTTGCCACCTGCAACGATCAATTCGGTATGTCACCCAAATGGTAGAAATGACTTGGCTGGTTTCTTTAGTAGTCTTTGCTAAGAATAGATGGTATCTAATTTCAACTTCCGAACAGTGCCTCTTTGGTTGGTTAAAATGCTTCTTTGCCGTTATACAGATGGTTGAGAAGTCACTTGCGGAGGTAAAACTGACAGAAGCAGGGAAAATCAGGGCAGGAAGTTACAGTGGAGGAATGAAACGCCGGCTCAGTGTTGCAGTTTCACTAATTGGTGACCCCAAGCTAGTCTTCCTAGACGAACCGGTTAGATACTTTCTACATTCTTATCTGAATATATGTAACACTTGATTTATTGATGTTTATTTATCTAAGCTCCAGTGCCTTTTCACATGCGTGCTTGTCATACATGGATTGTAGACTACAGGCATGGACCCAATCACGAGGAGACACGTGTGGGATATCATACAGGAAACCAAGAAAGGTCGCGCCATTATACTAACGACACATTCGATGGAAGAAGCTGACATTTTAAGTGATAGAATAGGGATAATGGCTAAGGGTAGGCTCCGCTGCATTGGTACCTCGATCAGGTTGAAATCCCGCTTTGGCACAGGTTTCATTGCTAACATTAGCTTCGTCGAAAGCAACAACCAAGAAAACAATGGCAATAACCACAATGGCGAAACTGGTGCTACGGATTCACGCGAGCCAGTGAAGAAATTCTTTAAAGATGTGAGTCTGATTTGGTTAAAGTTTCATTTTTACAACGCGGTTTGCTTAATTCAGTGCCGTCTGAGCTGTGATTTTTTTTTCTTTTTCTTGCAGCACCTGAATGTTAAACCAATAGAAGAAAACAAGTCCTTCATGACATTTGTTATACCCCACGACAAAGAAAATCTTTTGACAGTAAGCAACTAAGCACTTGCATAACTTATCATATATAGAGTTTACCTAGCATGGAACTAAACATAAGTGATTTCAACGAAACAGGGCTTTTTCGCTGAGCTGCAAGACAGAGAAAGGGAATTTGGAATCTCAGACATCCAACTTGGTCTTGCAACTCTTGAAGAAGTCTTCTTGAACATAGCAAGACGAGCTGAACTCGAAAGCGCTGCAGTCGATGGAACAATGGTCACTCTCGATTTAACATCTGGCTCATCCGTCGAGGTAATTAACTTAACATATCTATAGATAAAGACTTAGAATCCTCGAGCTTATCCAATCCAATCCAATATGTAGATACCGGTTGGGGCAAGATTTGTTGGGATACCGGGAACAGAAACTGCAGAGAATCCACGGGGAATCATGGTGGAAGTGTATTGGCAACAAGACGAGTCAGGATCATTGTGCATCTCAGGACACTCAACAGACATGCCAGTTCCTGAAAATGTTCCCGCGACAGATCCGGTGGCATCAGGACATGGAGGAGTAAACTTGTTGGGACGGAGAGGAAGGAGACAAGTACAGGGAATTGTGATTGATCCTGAGTTTGTTAGGTTTACTAGAAGCGGTTCCACTAGAAGCGGTTCCACTTCTCAACGCTCTTCATTGTGAAATTGAAAATCTAACACACACACTTTACAGGTTTTCTGGTTTTTTGTTGTATTCTTACAAAAATAAAATAAAACTACAGGCGTGTTAATAATTTTTTTTTTTAACTTAATTATGATGTAAATTAGACGGAACATTTATACTGTTGTGTTCATTTCTTAGTATGATTTACATATCATCTATGACTATTGTCCAGTTCCACAAGGCTAAAATGTTGTGTTTAGGAAATTTTCCAAATTTACATTTGTAGACAATACTAATCCAAACTATTTGATTACAATACTAGAACAATTTTATGTGATACAACAACTTTATGGTGTAATCAGCATTGAGCCAATAAACGACTTCTCTATATATGCATTGACTGTAGATTTATCGGTCTTGATCCTTCCGACGCCTGAAACATAGTAAAAAGAATCAATATTGTGGAAGTAGTGTATGAGAAACAACACAAAATGTGGATTGAATTCATGTGTCTACAATACAATGTACCTTTTGTCCAAAAGATTTGATGATGTGAATCAGTATTCTATCTCCCGTTATACTTCTCAGTCGTTGAATCAACTCAGACCGCGAAATCCTGCTCTCCTGCGAGTTGCAAAGGAATCAACACTTAGAAATGTTGTGATGAGGATGAAACAGAGAGCCAAGAAATTAGGACTTACTTGTAGTTCTTTATAGTGTTTTTGAATGAGACGGATTTGGGACGGATTTACAAACTTTGATATTGTTTTGATCAATACCGGAAACGGTATCCAAGGCGATTTCGGGTTCTCTACATCAAAGAACATACTAAATTAGTCAAATGAACAATTTCTAAATCAAAGCATAAGAGTATATTACTTTCTTTGCTTACTTCTTTTCAAGATAGGTGGAGTTTTGATGCATACAACAAACTCAGGCAAAACATGAGTGTTCATGTGTGTACTCCAAATAATATACTTCTTCGGAGACGTTGAACTGTCTAAACCTGAATCGAACTCTGGACAACTCGGATATGCTTGCGTACTCGAGCCCCGAGGAAAAACAATCTCTGATTTTCCCATAATAATTCTTGAAAGCAACAAGAATCTAACCCCATCTTTTTCACAAGATGATGAAGAATCTATCAAACTATACAAAAAGAAACATTAATGAGACTCTTTAAAGATTATAAACACAAAACAAAATAAAAACAAAATTTCTCAAGTGTTTGTTGTTAAGTACCATTGAAGAGGAGCATTGTCTGGTGAGAGATGTAATAAGCCATTAGGATTGCTAAATCCGAACATTAGAATGGCTTTTAACTCTTCTTTGTCCACGCTGCACCAACCGTATTTCACTCTCGCCACTTCAGCCGCAGTTTTGCTTCCACCGCCTTCGCCGGTTTTCTTGGCCACAGACTCTGTGTATATCTGAAAGGCTTTAAGCTTAGCTTGGCTAAATGGAGTTGTAAATCCGTTCCTGAGAATCGATACTATCTGAAAATGAGGAGGCAGATTCGATTGGCAATGGCCATGGATTAGCTCGAAGGCTTTGTTTTCTTTAAGCAACTCAATTAGCCCGAGCTCGTTAGCCATCGACGACGGTTGTTGATCAACTTCGGAAAACTCGGCTTTGCATTCGTTTTCCAATGATATTGTGGATCCAACTTCTTCTTCTTCGCAATGGTTTAGCTCCGTTTTTGTATAATCCATTGCTGAAAAAACAGGAAAAGTTGATCAAAATTTAAGAATTTTTAGAATCAAACTTGAAATAACAAAAAACAAGAATTGAAAATCGAACCTTTAGAATAATCTTTAGATTAAATGAAAGTTTTATAGCTTTTTAGTTGTTGTTGATATTATATCTTTTTGCAGTTTCAATAGTAGAGTGACATATCCTCTATATATATGTGAATAGATAAAATACAGTTATGGGAAATATTTCTTACTGTGTTCTTTCGTGTTTTGGTTTTGTTGTCTGTTTTCTCATTTCTTTTAAAATATGTTTATCTATTGTTTATGAATGGGATAGTGGGGGTGTCTTGTCTTTTCCTTTACCGTGAAGGAGAAGTATCCACTTTCACACGATTACATTAATCCGCACTTAATTAACAAAAATAGTACGAACTTGTAAATATCAAATCCTACACGTTTCTGATATACAATAAATGCATTAATGAGCAGTATCTGGAAAATGTTAACCTTTTTAATTACGCCCGCTTCTAATTTTGTACCTTTATATTAAAAACCCTTTATTTATTTTTGGTATTTAATTTTAACATTATAACCCTCAATTTAGAAGATAAAATTTTCATTGATAATTGTGCATGAAAAGCCCGAAGAGGTTATGGTGTGCCTTGGCGGCGCAAGCTGTTTTGAGAAAGTGCAAGGCCGGTCGTTTTACGTATGATGATAAGACGAAACTACCCTCGCAAAGCAAAGAGGCTTGGAACTTGGAATGACTAAAGTACCCCTCAGTTATTGACTAATGGAGACGTTGAATGGTTTTTGTTACCAGAAATAGAAACCGTGGGGCACGCGTACGCCCAAAAACAGTTTGAGAGCTGTTCTTTTGAGCTGAAACCATTGGGCTCAAACTTCATAATACGGTATATCGCCAAAAATCTTACTAAAGATGGACGGTCTTCAATCTTATACTTTCTTAGCTCCATGATCGAGAAGTTTTGTAAAGCATTCTATATCCTTCATCTTACGATTGTGATGCTTTATTCTTGAATCCTTGTTTGAGACCTTGGTTATTGATTTTAATCTATCTTGGAAGTTAAAAAAAAAAAAAAAAATGTGTTATTGGAGATTCGGTATAATATCAGATCGCGGTAATTCCGGAGTATATAATTCATCGTATCAATTTAGTATTAATAAGTATCTTCTGTAATCTCTTTGTTTTAAAGACAAAAGATCATCTTCTTGTAGTATAAAAGGATGTACGAGTGTTCATAGTGAAATACATAAAAATCATTTCAATTTCCTTTCTTCTCTGTTCCATTTCATGGTATCAGAGCCTGAAATTTTCTCTTTCTGATTTTTTTTACACAAACGATAATGGCTGGACCAAACGGCCCTAATCCGACCCCTGAAATTCCGATCACGAACCCGATAATGACGGAAGTGAGGCGAACGATTTCGCTGTACAATCTGACTGCTGCAGATAATCCTGGAGCTGTAATCTCTCATCCTTTGCTGAGAGGAACGAATTATGATGAGTGGGCGTGCAGTATCAAGACGGCGCTATGCTCTGGCAAGAAATACGGCTTTCTTGACGGCGAACGACCAAGACCACGAACCACACAAGGGAGGGGTCGTGGTGGAGTTTCTTCTTCTTCTAGTGGAGCATCTTCTTCTGGTGGAGGAGGTAGAGGACGTGGTAATGTTGCTTATGCAAATACAGTGCACGTTACCGGAGTACCGAACACTGAGCAAGCTAACCATGTTATCACTGATAATGATCGAGATGGTGTGACTGGTTTGACTGACAGTCAATGGCGTTCTATTGTCCACATACTCAACGCTGGAAAGGCTAAGGAAAACACCAATGAAAAATTATCCGGTAGGTTTTCTGGTCCTTCTTGGATTATGGATACTGGTGCGAGTCATCACTTAACTGGGAAATTTGATATCTTAACTGATGTGCGTGATATGGAACCTGTATTGGTTATAATGGTTGATGGACACGAGCAAGTTTCTGTTAAAGAAGGGAAAGTTAGGCTAGGAGCAAGTTTAGTGATGAATTCAGTTTTCTTTGTTGAGGGAATGCAGTCTGATTTGATATCGGTTGGGCAATTAATGGATGAAAACCGTTGTGTTGTACAAATGGCTGATCACTTTCTTATTGTTCAAGACCGTACTTCGAGGACGGTGATTGGAGCGGCTAAGAGAGAGAAAGGAACATTCTATTTTCGCAGTATGGAAACCATAGCATCAGTCACAACGCAAGATGTAACGTCATATGAGTTGTGGCACCAACGTATGGGACATCCGGCTGCAAAAGTAGTTTGCTCACTTCCTATTGTTTCTGGTTCAGTTTCTTCTGATTTTATGAATAAAGCGTGTGATGTATGTTTCCGCGCTAAGCAAACAAGATCTTCTTTTCCAGTTAGTATTAATAAAACAACACGGATTTTTGAGTTGATACACTGTGATTTATGGGGGCCATACAGAACAAAATCTTTTTCGGGAGCTCGATATTTCTTAACTATCGTTGACGATTATTCACGTTGTGTATGGATATATCTCTTGAATGATAAAACTGAAGCTCCAAATCAGTTGAAGAATTTTCTCTCTATGGTAATACGACAATTTGAAACTGAAGTCAAAATCGTCCGAAGCGATAACGGTTCGGAGTTCGTATGCTTGAGAGAACATTTTCTTAAAAATGGGATTCTCCATGAAACGTCATGTGTAGGGACACCACAACAGAATGGCAGAGTAGAAAGGAAGCACCGTCATATATTGAATGTTGCACGCGCTCTACGATTCCAAGCCCATCTACCGATTGAATTTTGGGGAGAGTGCGTCTTGACCGCGGGTTACTTAATCAATCGAACACCGACTGCGTTACTTGGTGGAATCACTCCGTATGAGCGTCTATATAAAACTGCACCAAATTACAATCAGCTGCGAGTGTTTAGGAGCTTGTGCTATGCTCATAACCAAGCTCACAAAGGTGATAAATTTGAGTCTAGAAGTAAAAAGTATGTTTTTATGGGTTATCCATATGGACAAAAAGGTTGGCGGGTGTCTGATTTGGAAAAACGTCAATTCTTCATATCGCGAGATGTTGTCTTCTGCGAAACGGAGTTCCCTTACACCCTTTCATCAAATCTGAATGATGAGAGTAATGAAGGTCAGCCTCTCTGGGAACCCATATCAACTCCTTGTTTCGATGAAGATGATGGAGGAAATAGTGCACGTCCATTACTTGCACAAGGCCCATTGGTTTCACAAGGCCCAAATGTGGTTCTACAATCCAATTCAAATAATGGTGAGCCTACTGTTGAGCCGATTGTCGATATTGGGGTTAATTTGGGTTCTAATTTGACACAACCCATCGTTGGACACGAGAATTCTGTTTCTAATTCTCCTTCAACATCGGTGCCTTTACAAGACGTTGCCGACAATCCACATACAGAGCCTTTGCTAGGTCGTGGCCAAAGAAAAAAGGTACCTCCTGTTACTTTGAAGAATTATGTCACTAGAGCAGTTTCTTTTGGATCAAAGAAATTTAATTTGCTCAGTTCGAAATCTGCATATCCTATTAGCCGATATGTCACATGTGCGTAGTTTTCAATCCAACATCAAGCATATCAAACCTCTATCATGAACGATATTGAGCCTAAAACATACCGACAAGCAGTTCGGGATAAACGATGGAGAAGTGCCGTGGATTCTGAGATTGATGCACTAGAAATCAACAAAACTTGGGATCTCGTGGATTTACCTCCGGGAAAATGAGCGATTGGTTGTAAGTGGGTGTTTACAATTAAACACAAATCTGATGGTTCTATCGAACGATTTAAAGCGTGTCTGGTGGCACTTGGAAATCGACAAGTAGAAGGTGTCGATTATGGAGATACGTTTGCACCGGTAGCTAAAATGGGAACCGTACGTTTATTTTTAGATATTGCAGCCAAAAGAGGATGGGAGGTACATCAAATGGACGTCCACAATGCATTTCTACACGGTGATTTGCAGGAAGAAGTTTATATGCAATTACCTCCAGGTTTCACCTCATCCGACCCAAAGAAGGTATGTCGACTTCGAAAATCTCTGTATGGCCTCCGGCAAGCACCACGGTGTTGGTTTGCAAAACTTGCAACGGCTTTGAAAAAGTATGGCTTTCAGCAATCTCTTCATGATTACTCTTTGTTTACCTATGAGAAGGGTCCGACACGATTACATATTCTGATATATGTCGATGATCTTGTGATCACCGGAAACGATCCAAAAGAGGTTCAATCATTCAAAGATTATCTTTCCACCTGTTTTCATATGAAAGATTTGGGTTACTTGTAATATTTCCTTGGCATAGAGGTTGCACGCAATGCTAGTGGTATGTATTTATGCCAAAGGAAATATGCTCTAGGAATTATTGAAGAAACGAGTCTTCTTGGATCCAAGCCAGTTGCATTTCCCTTAGAACAGAATCAGAAATTGGCTCTCTCTGAATCATCTCTTCTACCGGATCCAGGATCATATCGACGACTTGTTGGAAAATTGATATATCTTGGAGTAACGAGACCAGACATGGCCTATTGTGTGCACGTTTTATCACAGTTCATGCAATCTCCACGAGAAGACCATTGGCAAGCAGCTTTAAGAGCTGTCCGGTACTTGAAAAACAGTCCAGGACAAGGCATTTTGCTTCGTTCAAATCAAGATTTTCAAATCACGGGATGGTGCGACTCTGATTGGGCAAGCTGTCCGATAACACGACGATCCGTCACAGGCTATTTTATGCAGCTTGGGGATTCCCCAATATCATGGAAGACACGCAAGCAACCAACAGTGAGTATGTCTTCCGCATAAGCTGAGTATCGCGCAATGGCATTCTTGACGAAAGAGTTGATATGGCTTAAACGGGTATTTGCATCACTTGGAGTGAGTCATGAAAAACCGATGGTGATAAATTGTGATAGCAAGTCGGCAATTCATATTAGCACAAACCCCATTTTTCATGAACGCACAAAGCACATCGAATTGGATTGTCATTTCGTACGAGATGAAATCGTCTCAAGTAATATATCTCCATCTCACGTTCATACTAGCTCCCAATTGGCTGATATATTTACCAAAGCTTTAGGAAGTCATGCGTTCGAACAATTCAGAGACAAGTTAGGCATTCTTGACTTGCATGCTCCAACTTGAGGGAGGGTATTGGAGATTCGGTATAATATCAGATCGCGGTAATTCCGGAGTATATAATTCATCGTATCAATTTAGTATTAATAAGTATCTTCTGTAATCTCTTTGTTTTTAAGACAAAAGATCATCTTCTTGTAGTATAAAAGGATGTACGAGTGTTCATAGTAAAATACACAAAAATCATTTCAATTTCCTTTCTTCTCTGTTCCATTTCATGTATTATCAACGGTGATAAAAAATCACATCATATATTGTTGTTGACAAAAACCATCTCACATCTATTTCATGCCAGACCTTATTATAACCTTTCAAACACTTTATGTTAAGTGTTTGTGCGCTAATTGCTATATTCCATAATTTTAAAATTATAGATTTTTGAGAAATTTATAGATATGCCACTTTTGACATGTCACTTTTCAAAATGCTACTATCACTTTTCCCAATTTTTAAATTATTTATGTTTGGGGTAACTATCTTATATTAGAGTTTAATTTTTTGGGTTTAAGGTTTGTGAGAGATCAAAACATTTTTTAAAATTGAAAATTTTGAGATATAAAATTTTAAAACATATTTTTAAATGGCATGTTGGTAAGAAAATAATACAAGAGTGGCATATTTGAAAAGTGGCATGGTAAAAGTGGCATTTTTGTAGATTTTTTGGAGTTTCACACATAGAAAAATTTAATGTTTGACTACTATTTATTATTTTTTACATTAAACAATTATTCATAACTCTAAGCCAATGGTATTTTGAGAAATTTAATTATTTGCAATAGATATTCTTTAAAATTTAACTAGTTATTATTAAGGGTTAATTAGTTAAACAACACTTTTGGGATATCAAATTAGGTAAGCATCTTGTCATAAATTAAATATAAGACAAAATTACCCTTATATTAATCAATTTAATAACATAGTTGATTATTTTCGAAATTACAAATTCCACTTATCTGAAGATAGTTAACTATGTTACACTATTTTGTAACTATCTAAAACATACTTAACTATTTTTGAAAAAATAGTTACCAATTTAAAAGTATAGTTAAATATTTTTGGAGCATAGTTGTCTACTCTACTTATTTCATAACATAAATGACTACATAAAAATAATATTTTAATAATTACTTACTTAAACAAAAATAGTTACAATATGTTCCATAACGTAGTTACCTATTATAGTTTGCATAATGAAAAAATAACATACATAGTTAACAATAATCATAAACATTTATATTCTGATCATAGTTAGCTATTATTAGAATTATATTTATTTATTATAATTTATTGTTAACTATACCGATCTGAGTCTTTGTCAAATATAAAAATGAAAAATCATAATTTTATATTGTTAATAACTATATTTTGATTATTAAATGTTAGATAGTGAATTAGACGTCCATCTTTATAATATTTTAAGGTTGTCAACAACCAACTTTCTCTGACAAGACGACACGTGTCACCTCTTTCTTTAAAAAAATTTATTTAAAAAAGGTTCAAAATATTTCTTCTGGGTTTCGAACCTCAGCTAACCTCGATAATTTAAGTCGAGAAGAGCCTAGACTACTAAAGACACTTGTACATATCACATAAAGAAAGATGTATAACTCACAAGTAAAATTCAGAAAAGTAGGAAACATTTTGAAATGTCAATCTTTACAATATTTTAAAGTTAACAAGCTCTGACAAAACGACACGTGTCTTCACATATTTATATAATTAATTAATTATTATTTTTAGTCAAATATGATTAATTACTAAATTATTACTACTATTAAATTAAATACAATATCTGTAACGCCCCGATCGCCGTCATAGGGGAAATCATTATCCCCTCGAGAGAAATCCTCATCTCCCAATGGGCCCCACGTCCACTTTCGGCCCACGGGCCCACCCATATCCGACGGTCGGTGCGTTAGTCCGGGAGGCTCGGAAGTCATGTTTACTTACCCTGCAAATAACCACGCGATATTTCCCCGTGTTTTGACCTCACTCACACGGTACTGGAAATGACTTCCCAGTAGGTCACCCATCCTGAAACTACTCCAGCTCAAGCACGCTTAACTCTGGAGTTCTCTTAAGACCTGTGACCGAAAAGATAAGTGCACTTTGGTGATATAGGTAGCCAAATCAATTCTTTTAAGTCTCTCCGCATATACCGCATATACCACATATGCCCTGAAACTGGGGTATCACAATCACCCCCACTAACAGATCGCAACGTCCTCGTTGCGCATACCAAGATCGTTACCCCCGACAGTCTGGCTCACAGAGTTGTCAGGGTTCTCTCTGATACCACTTGTAACGCCCCGACCGCCGTTATAGGGGAAATCCTCATCCCCTCGAGAGAATTCTTCATCTCCCAATGGGCCCCACGTCCACTCTCAGCCCACGGGCCCACCCATATCCGACGGTCGGTGCGTTAGTCCGGGAGGCTCTGAAGTCATGTTTACTTACCCTGCAAATCACCACGCGATCTTTCCCCGTGTTTTGACCTCACTCACACGGTACTGGAAATGACTTCCCAGTAGGTCACCCATCCTAAAACTACTTCAGCCCAAGCACGCTTAACTCTGGAGTTCTCTCAAGACATGTGACCGAAAAGAGAAGTGCACTTTGGTGATATAGGTAGCCAAATCAATTCTTTTAAGCCTCTCCGCATATACCACATATACCACATATGCCCTGAAACTGGGTGTCACAATATCTCAAATAAAATTAAATAACAATCCAAGAATAGTAGTATTTTTATGTATTTAACTAATGTATTATAAATACTTAAATAACTAAAGTTTATCGAGTTTAAATTTCTTAATTTTTATATATATTTAATGGTGGTATATATATATATTTAAAATACCATATCGTTTAATGTTCCTAAAGTACATTGAAACCATTTATATTAACTCATATAATATATACAAATCACATAAATATGTCAATTTTTTTTATTAATACAGTTAATCTCTTTTTTAATATTTTATTAAATATATGTAAATATCCCCTTATATATAAAATGTTATTGATTCATATATAAAATAGAATAGATGATTAAAAAATTCGTTATACCTCATCATAGGCTAATGTATTTCAGCATAACATTTTTCGATTAAAAACAGATAATTATAGCTAATAAAAGTATATCAGAAATAAAAACTAACTCATTGTATTCATAAATATAAAAAAAGAAGAATTTTAAAAAATGATAAGTGATTAGAATGTAGAAAGAGGTTTTATAATAGCTAATATAAGTACATTAGAAATAAAAACTAACTATTTGTATGTATAAATAAATAAAAATATTAAAGGAAAAAAATGATTAGTAATTAGAATGAAGAAAGAGGTTTACAATAAACAACTATTTTACTATAAAATTTTATGCATTGTTTAGATAACATAATTGATTTAGTTGTCAAATTTATGTATTTATGTAATTAACAAAGTTGCAAACAAGTATATTCAAATAGTAACCACTAATATTGAAAAAGTTGAAAATCACTTTATATTTCAATGTTAATGCAATATAAATAAATAAGAAGTAACTAATTTAATTTCAAGTTAATTATTATTAATTTTTTACTAGCAACGAATATAGATCTAAAGAATTAGATGTTTTTGTCAAAAATAAATAATAAAATAAAACATATTATTTGTCTTCAAATCTAATAAATTTAAAAACAAAACTCGCGCGAGACATTTTCTAGTTAGATAATATAGAGCGCAATTTCTTATTATTAATTAATAAAATGCAGACAGCTAAAACATCTATTTTTAGCGAACAGAAAAGAAATAAAATTCAGGGACTATTTACCAATGTCATTGATTGACATTTTAAATCAAACAATCAGTTACTATCTGTTTACAACAACTAAACAAATAATAAAACAAACTGCCACTACAAAACAAATTGCATTAAAAATGTAAAATATCATTTAAAGTAAAACAATTGTTTGCAAACCTTATTTAATATATGGAGGCCAATAGCTCATTTCTTTAAACAACGATGAAGATCTAAGCGGCAGCTCTTTTTTTTGTTTTTCCATTTTATAAAGCGAAAATAACTCAAACAATCTTGAAAAGTCCATTAATAACTCAAACAACCTTGTAGAGATGTGAACACATGAAAAATATTTTAAACCTTGAGTTGTTCTCATTATTACAAAAATACCACTAAAACAAAAAAAAAATTAGGGTTTTCCCAAAAATAACAAAACCAACAAACTCACTCTTTTCTTCACAACCGCGACTTCGTCTTCACAACCGCGACATCGTCTTCTCTGGCGAACTTCGGCGATCTCCTACTATCTTTCTCGTCGCCGGCCACTCCATCGGTAAGTTTCCGACTTCTCTTAACTTCTCTTTTCTTCTTTTTCATATATATATACGAATCGATTTGTAATTTGTTCTTGTACAATATTGAGGATTACGACGATTCAAATTATGGGTTCTTGTTCTTGTGCACTTTTCGAAAGTTTTGGTGCATTCAACAACATGTAATTACAATTCCGGCTTCATTTCGGTGGTTTTGTTCCGATTCGATTTTTGGGTTCGTGTTCTTGATGGTAGATTTGTTTTTCTTTAATGATAGATTTTTTTTCTTTGATGGTAGATTTATTCTGGTGGACATGGAGGTTTCTGACGAAAGAAGCAGAGGTCGTAGATCTGTTGGATTCGACGGTGGTGCTTTTGTAGTTTAATTTGGTAGAAAGTTTGTTCTATCATGGTAGATTTATTTGTGTGTCATGGTAGAGTTATTTTTGTTCTATGGTAGATTTATTTTGATAATTTACGATGTCGAGACGGACCACACTGGACCAGACGGTACTCTAGTTCAGGGAAATGCCACTGTTGGTAGTTCCTCAGGTGGACGTGGAGACTTCGAAGGTGGTGATGGAAGAGGCAGAGGTTGTGGATAACTTACAAATTTACGTTTGATGGTAGATTTATTCTCTGTTCAATGGTATGATAGATTTATTTTTCTTTGATGGTAGATTTATTTTTCTTTGCTGGTAGATTTATTCTGGTGGACGTGGAGGCTTCGAAGATATTGGAAGATTTGCTTTTCTTTTCTTTGATGGTAGATTTATTTTTCTTTGATGGTAGATTTATTCTGGTGGACATGGAGGTTTTAGAGGTGGTGACGAAAGAAGCGGAAGTCGTAGATCTCTTGGATTCGACGGTGGTGCTTTTGTAGTTTAATTTGGTAGAAAGTTTGTTCTATCATTGTAGATTTATTGCTATGTAATGGTAGATTTATTTGTGTGTCATGGTAGGGTTATTTTTGTTCCATGGTAGATTTATTTTGATAATTTACGATGTCGAGACGGACCACACTGGACCAGACGGTACTTTGGTTTAGGGAAATGCCGTTGTTGGTGGTTCATCGGGTGGATGTGGAGCCTTCAAAGGTGGTGGCGGAAGAGGCAGAGGTTATGGATAACTTACAAATTTACGTTTGATGGTAGATTTATTCTCTGTTCAATGGTATGATAGATTTATTTTTCTTTGATGGTAGATTTATTTTAGTTTGATGGTAGATTTGTTTGTCTTTGCTGGTAGATTTATTCTGGTGGACGTGGAGGCTTCGAAGATGGTGGAAGATTTTTGCCTTTCTTTTATTTGATGGTAGATTTATTTTTTGTTCAATATAATGAATTGGTATTGGCAGATTTTATGTACTCTAGAAATTTGCTCTCTATATAATCTGTTTCCAAATGTCTTTAGCATCAATTACCGTAACATTAATGCATGAAACCAAGTTAAACTGAAAATACACACATAATAATAGACACATATTTAAACTTCACGACTGGTACGATTATGATCATATTGACGACAATTAGAACACTTGTGTTCTTTCCTAGGCTGGTATGCTCCATCTCAGTTTTCAATACACCTTTTATCTATGAGAGTTTAGTAGACTACTTGCATAATAGTTATGGAATAATAATTGTTTAAAGAACTTAAGTTAAATAATAAGCCTACCACAACATTATTTAAAGAACTTAAGTCGGATAATAAGTCTACCGCCACATTGTTTAAAGAACCTAAGTCGGATAATAATTCTACCGCCACATTGTTTAAAGAACCTAAGTCAGATAACAAGTATACCACAACAGTGTTTGAAGAAGCTAAGTCAGATAACAAATCTATCACCACATTGTTTAAAGAACCAAAGTCAGATTACAAGTCTACCACCACATTGTTGTTTAAAGAACCTAAATCAGATAACAAGTCTACCACAATATTGTTGTTTGAAGAACCTAAGTCACATAACAAGTCTACTGCCACATTGTTGTTTGAATAACCTAGGTCAGATAATAAGTCTACCACCACAGTGTTGTTTGAATAACCTAAATCAGATAACAAGTCTACCACCACATTGTTGTTTAAAGAACCTAAGTCAGATAACAAGTCTACCACAACTATATGACAACCATCGCCGGATAATAAGTCTACCATAACAATACAACAAGCTCCGTCAGATAACAAGTCTACCGTCCGAAAAATATATCTACCATAAGGTTAAAAAAAAAAAAAACTCTACCGATGTTATTCGTAAAGTTGTTCTAGTAAACGGGAAAAATATTGAATAAATCTACCGTCAAAAATTAAATCTACCACTAATTATAAATCTACCACCATTATAATAAGTCTACCACTATAGTCCACTATTATAAATCTACCACCACTATAATAAGTCTACTAATCACAAAAATAAATCTACCACACCAATTTAACTCTACCGTTAAATAAAACAAATCTAGGGAAATAAATCTACCAATCACCTAATAAGTCTACTGCTCCAAAATAAATATACCATTGAAAATAATAACTCTACCAATCACTCTAATAAGTCTACCATTCGAAAAAATCTCTACCACCAAGGGGACACAATAAGTCTACCGTCCGTATATAAATCTACCGCTAAAAAAATAAGTCTATGGGCTTTAAATAAATCTACCGTCATTGAATGGTAGATTTATTAATTTCGGCGGGAACTTTTCCCACCGATTCATTAATGACAGTTTCGTAAATACATTTTTTGTTATCAAAGCAAATAAGGGTAAAACGGGTAAAAATTCTTGAGAACACAACTTTCTAAGGGGAATGTTGTTTTAGTTCAAAACCAACTTTCCAAGTTTGTTTGAGTAACTTTCCCTTTTTTGAAAGAAAACTTTACTTGCATGAAAGAATTTTGTCTTAGAAGTTACAAGTTTCCAATGAAGGGAGTAAACATGCCACATATATGAACTTGTGATAGCTTTTTGTCATTTATCAAATTTATGCAAAAAGTTTGTCGTCTACTTAATTTCATACTAAGTTTGACCAAAAATATTAGCTTTCCTTTCTTCAATCTTCCCATATATGAATGTTAAAAACCCATTTCCATAATATAATTAGCCATTATCAGGGCTGGCCCTGAGTTCTAATGGGCCACAAGCCAAAAGTAAAAAATAGGCCGATTTGATCTCTAAGTTAAATAAACTTTTAGGATTTGAGGACCGCTTTGTTATAGTAAATTTGAGGATTGATATTAGGGCCGCAAGCATGGGCTTTGCCCGTTTGCCTTCAGAGCTGGCCCTGCCATTATATTAAGAGTTAATTAGGTGAATAACAGGTTGTGTGGCTGAAGTTAGGCTACTCTCATTTGTTGTGAGTTATTTAGGTGAGTAACATCTCCTTAAATATTTTTGACGAAAATACTCTTAATGATGTAATTAATGATTATTGGTAAAAACCTCTAAAAATCCGTTTCACGTTATAGTTCACTAATTGCGTATGAATAGTTGGCTATCAGCTCACGTATGTTAATTAAAATAGTTGACTATGTAAAATATTATCTATGTAAACGAGTGTTTGCTATTCTAGTTATACTATAGCTTATTTTGTGATTAATTCACTGTGATTATAGTTGAATATGACTATTTATGCATGCATAGTCAACTATTCAGATTTTTTTTTAATATTTATCTGAGAATAGCCAACTATCATATCAAAAAAGGTTGTGTGGCTGAAATTAGGCTACTATCATTTGTTGTGAGTTATTTAGGTGAGTAACATCTCCTTAAATATTTTTAACGAAAATACTCTTAATGATGTAATTAATGATTATTGGTAAAAACCTCTAAAAATATGTTTCACGTTATAGTTCACTAATTACATATGAATAGTTGGCTATTAGCTCACGTATGTTAATTAAAAATAGTTGATTATGTAAAACATTATCTATGTAAACGAGTGTTTGCTATTCTAGTTATAATATAGTTCATTTTGTGATTAATTCACTGGGATTATAGTTGACTATGACTATTTATGCATGCATAGTTAACTATTCAGATTTTGTTTTAAATATTTATCTGAGAATAGCCAACTATCATATCAAAACATAGTTGACTATGTAAAACATTATTCATGTAAACGAGTGCTATTCTAGTTATAATATAGTTCACTTTGTGATTAATTCACTGTGATTATAATTGACCACTTATGCATGCATAGTCAGCTATCCGGTCTTTTTTAACATTTATAATTGACCACTTATGCATGCATAATCAACTATTCGGTCTTAAAAAAAGATCCGGCCTTTTTTTTGCTAAACAATGGCTATACAATAGAATCTCTATAAATTAATATCTCGATAAATTAATAGAATTTTTCAATCCCGAATTAAATTTCTGACCTAATTAATCTTTTAATAAATTAGTATCCCACTAAATTAATAAAATATTATGGTGCTAACTTTATTAATTTATAAAAATTTTACTGTAATTACTTGTTAACTAGGTGGATGACCCGCACCGTGTGCGGGTATGAATTTTTTACTATATAAGGTGATTTTTTTATTTAATAAGGAGAATTAGAAAATTTTGAAACATTAAATATGCATGATTGCTTGTTTTAAAAAATATTATATGTTGTATAATATATTACTAATATTTGAGTGTTCTCTTGAATATAGAGGTGTTTTTGTTTTGTAGTTTTGTATTTGTGTTGAAATAAAACGCAAGCGGTAGATAACATTATGTACAATTTTGGAATCAGTAAAAATGAACTTAGATATGGCGAAAAATTGAAGAGACACACACACATGCAAAACTTCAAGGGAAAAAACATAAAACCAAACAAATAATTTTTTTTCTTCTTTCCGGGTGATTCACCAACGTTATGTACATACATGAACAATTTGTATTTTCCGTTAATGATAATACATAATTATCTACGTTTTGTTTTTATTCATTAGCATTTTTTATTTATTTATATAGACTATGTTAAATAATAGTTTTTTCCTTTTAGACTTTGTTTATTTTTCTTCTTTTTTCTTGTTTTCTTTTCATTTCTCTTCTAGTTAGTATATAGAGATTTCTTTTGCATAGACACATAACAAAAAATAAATTATGAAAAACTCATTTGAAAACTCAAAATACATACTAATTTAAGATATGTAAATGATTTAATTTTTAAACTATTTTCCAAAATATGGAAAATGAATATGTTAAAAATGTGTTTTTTAAAAAGATTGTTGTTTTAGTTTTCTTCAAAAATTCTTTAATTTTTTATATTAGAAATTGGTGTCATTATTCATATTTGGCATATCCCGTTTTTATTGTTGAAAAAGAATAAAATTATAATTATGCAATTGGTTAGTGTTTTAAAAGAATCTAGGCAATTCTAACAAAGTAGTCTTACTTATGAAGAATATATTTGATAAATATATTTAATCCATACGATGTAAGTTTGTGAAGAATATATTTGATAAATAAAAGTATCTAAGGGAGATCTATGAACCGTAATATTTATCTTAGAGTAAGTTTTCTAATAAACAAAGTAGTCTCACTTAAGATTTGATCCATACGATGTTGCCACTATAGTATATTTAAGTATATATATATTAATCTCCATGATAAAGAATTATGTATATTTAAGTATATATATACCAATAAAAATCAAATATTTAAGTGTTTTTAATTTCCCCCCACTAATATCCCACATTTAATGAGCGTAAAAACAAACCAACCAAATATTTAAGTGTTTAAGTGTTTTTAATTTGCCCCCACTAATATCTCATATTTAAGGAGCGTAAAAAATATTTTGCATTTTTAAGTTAAACAAATGATTAAAATATTTCAAAAACATTTTTAAGCCATGTTATTTTTTTCACCATTCCATGTCACCATTCCAAGTCATCATTTATTTTAGAATGGACCAATAAAATTAAAACACCTAATCATCCATAATTTAAACTACTTTGCATTTAAGAGGAAGGGGACTGTACAATTATATATCTTAAAAAGGACGTGTCTGACAAACTTGTTTGCCTTAAATACGGTGGGCGTAAATCCAAACCACTTGCTTCGTTCAACAACCAACAAAACAAAACCCTAAATAAAATGAAAAAACAATTACATAACAGAGAACACAAAGGCCAAAATGAATCAAGATTTAAATACACCAAGAAGGGGAACTAAAACTCAGGAGATATTTTTATAAGAACGAACTCTTTATTGCACTAATTCTACTGCGTAAGCAAACTTCGAATAAGCGCAGCTTGAGCTGAATCAGTTGATTCCAAAAGTTGAGACAATCTTTCACTAAGATCGTCCACTTCTTTGTTCAAGTTCCTTATGTAACTGCATGTCTCTTGTGATACCCTCGATGCTGAAACCTGAAATGTGACTAAAATGTTGTTACCACATTGATGAAGTCGAAGGATCTGATATTGTTAATAAAACATGTGAATTATTTGATTTATTGTTAACTAATTTTGAAATGAAAAACCACAATTTTCACAAACCATATCACAATCAAATGAACCATTATTGGCTTTTCTTGTTTGATTTTCCATATAAATTAAACTCTAAGACTTTGCTGTTATATGATCATAATTAAAGGCTTTAGTTTGCGAGCAAAACTAGATAGGAGCAAGAAATTAGCTAGTGTTCATTTTATGATGATGGAGGAAATTAATGTACAAAAAACAGAAAACGATAGAAAATAAATATCTATAGTTTCAAAAATTAATTAAATCACTGTACCTTTCCAGATCGTCTTCTATTGTTAGCAACTTCGGGAATAAGACGATGAAGCTGGAGGACAAGATCGTTGATTTGCTCTTCGGTGATCATGGAAGCTCCGGGTTGTCGTGACCGTGACTTTCGACTAGACATAACGTAATCTGATCTGGTATATAGTATAACTAGCGATTTTGCAACTCGTAATTAAGTATTTTCAATGTTGATCAACATAGATATACGAGTGTTAGTACTCTTTTGTGTGTGTGTTATTTATATTAACTTAATAGATAAAGAAAGAAAAATATATAGCAGTGGAAGGGCCTGCACTGCATAGAATAAACATGTAAGCTTCAACTTGTGTTTATATAGAAGATTATCATCCGTTTAGCCATATGGAATAATTTATCTATAACAAAAGTATAATTTCTTTCTTTTTTCTAGAAAAAAAAAATATTTTCTACTAGAATGTTTCAACATCTACAAGGACAAGTTTCAAAAAAAAAAATAAACATCTACAAGGGAAGTTAAATTAGCGGGGTGAAAACTGGAAAGATTGAAACTCTGAATGGTGTTTATTTTAGCAAAAAATAGTAAATCTGCAATTTCAAATTTTCTATACTTAGTTTATGTAGATAAAACTTGATTGGAAAATTTTACCACAAAAATATATATTACGACGACATATATTTGTGTTCATGTCTAAATTTTGTGATGGAATAACGATGGTTTAACGGTCAAATTAAATTTTACAGCCAGCCTTTACTCTGGACTAAAGTAGAAAGTTGGTGCTTTAGCCGATACAAAATATATTTAAATTTTAGGGTATCAATTTTAAAAGTTGGGGTATGGTGTTGTAGATAATCCGAAACTTAATGTTCCTAATTAAGGTGATGAATTCAAAGCTCAGCTATACTATTCTTTGGATTTTCTAACAATTGTGTTTGTTATGGGACAATAGTTCTTTTCTAAACATAATAATACTTTGGGCCTATGCCATTTTAGTATATTGTGAATTTGATAATTGATTGAAGTAGGATGGTACTTTTTGGGTCACGACTAGCTAGTAGGAGGATACTAATATTTCGGGAAAAATTAGACAGAGGGAATATGCATGGTACTGAATTATTCACTTGTTCATATTTGCCTACTTATCGGCAAACTTGCTTAATTACTGGAATTAGTTCTGATAAAAGAAACATTAGCACATATTCTCTACATATTTTTTTCTTATCAAATACTATATTAGCTGTTTGATTCGCAGTAACGTTCGATTAATCCAACATTCACAGATTGAATATTTAATTTACAAGTCCATATTCATAGAAAAATCATAAGTAATGAATAATTTGCATATTACTAATTAGAAACGAATTCTAAATAACTGTAAATTATGGTTTGTTAACTTCTATCGTATATATATATTACAACATTCAAACGTTTGTTTATTTTAATTCATCTAGATTTGATCATTACAACCATCTTTCAATGGAAAGGATTCCTATAGATCAATTTAACAATACTACAAACATAAGTATTTGTCTGGATGTATATGTGAATTAAATTATATGGTACTCCATTAATTGTCTTTCGATATTTAATATTCCGGGCTATATAAAAAAAAGAAGGAATTGCATCATCTTTGATCACTATAATAAGATATAACACAACAAAAACAAAACCAGATAGTTTCCATATCAACGATAAATTGACAACAAATCATAAACAAGGCTCGAATATTCATCAAAGTTGCAAAAAAAAAAATTAAAAAAAACAAGGCTCGAATATTTCGATATAAACTTCACATTAAACCAAGTGACGTTGAAAACCAAACCATACTTCCGAGTTTCCTCAAAACATACTCGATTGCATTTTCAGATACTTGGTTTTTAGAAGTAAACATTTTATAAGTACATCCCAAACGGATTTGATCAAACTAAAAAGAACTAGAATATGCACAACTTCTGCAAAATCCAAGAACTTGCCTCTAATCCAACATTTATTTGGTATTAGGCCAGAATAATATCACTAAAAGTTTTAAAAAGTCCATTGGTAAAATTAACAGAAAACTGATATGAAAAAAGGATAATGATAGAACTCTATCACTATTACATAAAGAATAGAAACAATTGATAACTGTAGATATTTTTGTGTGTTTCTAACTAAAGACTTCGCTCCATGAACAAAGAACGACATAGGCGAGTTCGTGGATCGATTTACTATAGTATACTGTATACATATACTCGATATGGTACGTTTTATAATTGTCCTTTAGCACGTAATCTTAAAATTAGTTGTTATGACTCTTCACACAAAATAAATTAAAAATTGTCATGGACGCATTAGGTCACAAAATTATTACAAGTATATATCATTAACCGATAAATTGTTTTTACAAACAATTACTAAACGTAATACTACTACTCTTTTGACAGGTCAAAGCATCTTGCAACTTGTGGTATTAAATACTGTAAGATGTGTACTTTCACACTATTATCTTGAGCTTTGTATTGAGTTCTTATACTAATCATTAACAATCCGAGGATTAATGATAATAACTAATATTGTAAAAACTTTAAGAAAATAATATTTGTGATTAATTAATCCATATACTGTACTATTGCGTAGTCAGCTTGGATCTAGGGGCACATGATTTTATTGGAATATACAGCGAAGAATCACGAGCTACTCTGTTAATTTAGTTTTTATTTCTTTGATTTAAAATTTGGAATTCGATTTCTTTTTCTTTTTAATGCTTTTCTCAAAAAAAAAAAAATGGAATTCTCCCTATTTTTGAATTTAATTACTAGAATCATATAATATTATTGTCTAATGTACGATACATATAACATATATATACACTCAAATTCTTACTGTAATAATTTTTTTTTTAATTTTATCAATAAGGAATTCTAAAACTTGTGTCTATAATCTTGATCGGAGACTATTCTTAAACAAAAATAGTTTCTTTTACAAATTTTACGGTACATTAACACATTCAACCAAACACTATATACACTCTCATATATCATCTTACCAAGTTTTAGATGATGAGGCAATAATATTTCGAACGTCTAAAATTTATGGAATTAAGAATACATTTTCCTATTTTTCATAGCGCAGATTCAAATAGTGTGGAGAGACCCAAGTTGAAGGAGTCTTTGAAATAGTGATAGAACTTTATTAGATTTTAGTACAATGGAATTCCAAGAAAGATTACGGAGATCTCTTCGCCATATGGTTTCTGTCCGAATTATTCGCTTATGTTATACTATTGAATATATAAGACGGAAACAAAAAAATGTTATTGTATAAGATATATTAATATATACAAAAATATACGAGACTCAATACTACATTTTCTTAGAAAACACGAAAATCATTACATAATTTAAGCGCATATAATATACACATACGCGTGTACATCACACTCTTGTATTTGTATGAAGCATGTGCATGCATGCAAACACTGATTCTCAGTTTACCGGTGCGATTCTCTCGTTCCATTTAATTCTCTACTAGATTAATACCAGTGGTAACCATTAATTTAGTTTACAAATAATTACAATTATGAATGCAACAAAAAAAATCAGTATTTATTTTTTCTTCAGGAATATTATCAAACCACTCACATCACCAAAATTAAGTGAAAAATTAAATGGTTCGCATGATTGTACGGGACTCTTTGGTAATTCGCATGCTCAGCTGGAGAATTTTTAAAAAGTTTACCATATATGGACTTGCATAACATTTCCCTTTTATATTCAGTGGAGAATATTCACAAAAAATTGTCCCAGAATACAGATCTTTCTTTCTGCAAATTCCTTGCGAAACACTGCTAGGGAAAAATATCATACATATAAAAGTTAACACTAGCTAGGAAGGTTCTTCAAATATAAAGATAAAGTAACATCGAAAAACATATTGTAAATTAGCACTTTTCTTTTGAATAATCATGTTTGTGTAGGAAGGCTAGACGAGTGCTTTAAAAAAAAAAAGTCTAGACTAGTGTTAACCGTATTATTTTTTCGGTTACCCTGCAAAACTGGAGTAAGAACTCAAAAAAGTATTCCACGATATTAAATAGAAGTTTGAATAGAAAAAAAATTTGAAATCAAATGATTTCATAAATGAAAATTGCAGTTGACAATTAGCTATCAAACATTCAAGAGTTAAAAATACTAAATACAATACACAAAAGTCACGAGATTCATGATTCTAAATTACAAAACATAGACGTTTAGTTAAGAAAGTGATCTCAATAGATGAAGAAAACTTAGCTAAAGAGTTGGAGTAGACGACACGTCTTCACCACGTGAAATCTGTTTAAGTGTAACCGGATCTACTCCACTGATCCGTAAAAGCGCTTATGTGGCTCTTGTGAGGCTTGTCATGTCATAATTCACCTTGTGCCTTCCATTTTAGTCATACTCATCATTTGTACATCAACGTTTTTACGTAGAGAATACTAAATTGATCAACATGTACTAAATTTATGCAAGACCATAGTCCATAGACACATCATTTGGAGTTCATTGCGACCTACCATAAAAATCAAACTATCTCCAAATTGTATAGAAAATAAGGCATCTCAATAAGTAAACAAAAACAGAATTTATAGGCAAAAAATGAAAAATAATATGATAAAATAAACAGAAATAGTCATGAAATCATATTTAATCACCATATAATTTCAAATATGTAATTTTCAAATGGGATCTCAAATCTAAGGTAAATTTTACATTAATTTTTTTTTTTTTTTTTGATAACTCCCAGACCTATGGATTAGATGTCACGAACAAGATCGAGTTGTCAAGTAGTTAGTTTTAGAAAGAATTAGATCTTACGATAGATCAAGCTTGATCTTGTACATATTTTTGCCTTGAATTCCATATTTCCCATGTGTTTTTTGTCCCTTGATGGGCCAATTTGGGCCCATTTATCCGAGTAACATTAAACTCCAACTCGTTAACACACCGAGTCATTGACTCAGTATCATCTTCTTCTCATTCATCTCAATGAAATTGAAGCCATGAACGAACCGCGAATGGACGCGATCGAACCACTTCCAAAGATCTCGAGCTTCTCCGCTTCGTTATTCACCTTCCTCGATGAAAGCTTCAGAGACGCCACGGATCTCTCCCAGTCTCCGGTTCTCGTTTCCGACTTACGAACTGAGATTTCCGAATTGGATCAGAGATTAGCCGTGCTGAATCGCCAGCTCGAGTCCGATCTCGCTTCTTACGCTTCGTTTTCGGATCGCGTTGGTGGTCTAATCGTTGGGGTTAATGCCAAATTGGCTGATCTCTCTTCTTCTACCTGCGTTCTTCGCTCCGCCTCAGGTTCGTATGAGTATGATCGTGAAATGTTGTAGTCTAAGATGAAAATTGTGTTTCTGGTGGTGTGAGATTGTTGCATTGGTGAACAAATTTGTGACATTTGTATAAATTTTTGAGATTCCTTATCTGTCTTGTTGATTCAGATGGCGGGCAGCAGGAGGAGACAACGGAGCATTTAGCCGGAGAGGAGCTTCCATCCCTGGCAAAGGAAGTAGCACAAGTTGAGTCTGTTCGTGCTTATGCTGGTAAGTTTGCTTCCTTTGGTGTTTAGCATTTTTATGGCTGGAAAATCGATGGATAGATTCTGATGAACAATGACCTTATGTTATGAACCTTGTTTATATGGAAGTTCCTATCTTCCTTCTTAGTTTAGGCATTGAGGGTGTTTTCTCTATGTTTTTCAGAGACTACACTGAAACTTGATACTCTAGTGGGTGAAATCGAGGATGCTGTGATGTCTTCTTTGAATAAAAACTTGATAACATCTCGGTCAAGCACTTTTGAAGTAAGCGCACTATCTTCACCTAGAGAGTGTTTGTATAAAACATTTATCAATGTCCTCAATTTTTTTCTCTGACCTCAGGAAGTGCGTCTACATGCTATCAAAACACTTAAAAAGACAGAAGAGATACTGAACGTAGTGGCAAGGAGGCATCCTCGATGGGCACGTCTTGTTTCTGCAGTTGATCACAGAGTAGATAGAGCTTTAGCCATGCTGAGACCTCAAGCAATTGCTGATTACAGAATGTTGCTTTCTTCTCTTGGATGGCCACCTCAGCTTTCTACTCTAACTTCAGCGAGTCTTGAGTCAAAGTCGGAAAATGTCCAAAATCCGCTTTTCAACATGGAAGGGAACCTCAAGAGTCAATATTGTGGAAATTTTCATGCCCTGTGTAGCCTGCAGGGGTTGCAGTTGCAAAGAAAGGCGCGACAACTTGGAAGCCATAAAGGAGAAAGTGTTCTTTTCCACCAGCCACTCTGGGCTATTGAAGAGCTAGTCAACCCTCTGACAGTTGCATCTCAACGACATTTTACTAAGTGGAGCGAAAAGCCTGAATTCATTTTTGCACTTGTGTACAAAATCACCAGGGACTACGTGGATTCTATGGATGAATTGTTACAACCACTTGTTGATGAAGCAAAACTAGCTGGGTACAGTTGCCGAGAAGAGTGGGTTTCGGCTATGGTAAGCTCACTGTCTTTGTACTTGGTGAAAGAGATATTCCCTATACATGTTGGTCAGCTAAACGAAGCAAACGAAACTGATCTTCGTTCTGAAGCTAAGGTTTCGTGGCTGCATCTCATTGACTTGATGATCTCTTTTGATAAGCGAGTTCAATCTTTGGTATCGCAGTCAGGAATACTTTCGCTTCAAGAAGATGGGAATCTTCTGAGAATTTCCTCTCTCTCAGTTTTCTGTGACAGACCTGACTGGCTAGATTTATGGGCAGAGATAGAGCTAGATGAGAGGCTTGTCATATTCAAGGCGGAGATAGATAACGACAGAAATTGGACAGTGAAGGTCCAAGACGAACTCATCTCCACTTCCAACGTTTACAGACCACCAATTGTTTCAAGCATCTTTTTGCAGCACTTGTCATCGATAATCGAACGGTCCAAATCAGTGCCGGCCATTTACTTGAGGGCAAGGTTCCTGAGACTGGCAGCCTCGCCAACAATTCAGAAGTTCTTGGATTGCCTCCTTCACAGGTGCCAAGAAGCTGAAGGATTAACTGCTTTAACAGAAAATAACGATCTTATCAAGGTCTCAAACTCCATCAATGCTTGTCACTACATTGAATCTGTCTTAGAAGAATGGTGTGAGGATGTCTTCTTCCTCGAATTGGGAAGTGGACAGCACGATCCACCAGGACGGGATAACTTTACAGAACCTTCTGAATGTATATTTGGAGATGAATTTGAGAAGTTGGAGAAGTTCCGGCTAGAGTGGATAAACAAGTTGTCTGTGGTGGTCTTGAGAGGCTTTGATGCTCGAACTCGAGACTACATGAAAAACAGAAAGCAATGGCAGGAGAAGAAAGACAAAGAATGGACGGTGTCGAGGGCACTAGTTGGGGCTCTAGACTACTTGCAAGGCAAAACGTCTATAATAGAGGAAAATCTAAACAAAGCGGACTTTACAGCAATGTGGAGGAGTCTAGCCTCAGAGATAGATAGGTTATTCTTCAACAGCATTTTGATGGCGAATGTAAAGTTCTCTAGTGATGGAGTCGAAAGGTTTAAAGAGGACACAGAGGTTCTATATGGGGTTTTCAGGGCATGGTGCGTTAGACCCGAAGGTTTCTTCCCTAAACTAAGTGAGGGTCTTACAGTGCTGAAGATGACAGAGAAGCAAGTGAAAGACTGTCTGAGCAGAGATGGCAAATGGTTACGAGAGAACGGAATTCGGTATTTGAGTGAAGCCGAAGCCAAGAAGGTGGCAAAGAATAGAGTGTTCTCTTAGTTCAAACTTCAACTTATTTCAAAAAATCAACAGAGACTCAGGTCTAAGAAGGTACATTCAGATATGTGTTGCATAGACGCACCAATACGGATAGACAACACCATTTCATTTATTTGTGGATTATGATATAAAACTCTCCGGATTTTGAAATGAAATTTCACTAACCAGTACTGGTTTTTGTTTTGTCTCTGTTTGACCTTTACCTTAATGATTCATGGTACAATTAGGGAAAAAAGAAGCTTGACACTTTAAGATTCTCACTCAGGGTTAAAAGTAGTTGTTTCAAAACAAGACTAAAGCATTTTGAATAATGAGCACTTGACCTGGTAGTAACTTGGATGATTGGAATCCAACCTGGTTCTAGAATTTTGGTTTTAAATCGTAACAAAACTAAAGTCTCACTGTTCTCAAACTAAGCTTTCTAATAGAAGCTCATTAATCTTCAAGTTTCAGTAAGTTCCCTTTAGCAAAGGATACTTTGAAGAGAAGGCCAAGACCAGCCATTTCGTCACTCCTGAAATTTCTTCTACTTAGGGCTGTTAATAGTCACAGCTTCGGCTTCAGTCGTTTCTTCCTCTTTTTCCAGTTCTCCGTTACCTTCAGCTTCAACTCCTAGGGACTGGTTTAAGTACTCTTGAGCGTCTTCTAGTACAGATTCATTTGCATCTGTTGCATACAGTATCTTCTTCACTGCTACCACTATCTGCGTAGTGGTCCCATGGAGGCATACATTAGATCAAAACACAAATAATATTCACGAAGGTTGAGTGCAAATGAATAGAAACACCATATGTGCTCGCTAATGAAATCAGGTGGTGCTCTTTGTTTTCCACTTTTTATTTGAAGGACAATATTGATATACTTATAACGAAAATATGGTCTGGTGGTTACTCCAAGCAAGATAGACTGAGGTAAGGGTATAAAACAAACATTAAAGTAAAGATTAACAGGCCCTAGGGAGACGCTTACCGGAAGATCCTCTAAATCAGGAGTTTGGCAGAGTAACTCTACATCCCGGAGCTTGGAGAAGTAAAAGTCTCTTTCTTTTTCCAAGAGATCAGTGGAGAGCTTGAGATCTGTCAACTGTATCGTAGAAGAGAAAAAAAGAAATTTCAGTTACTCATGAACATAGAAGAGAAAAGGGTTATTATATATGACATTGAATGATGAAAGTTTTATCTGTAAGAGCATATGCAAAAACTAAGAACAAAACTTATATCTGTGGCAGTGTACCTCCTTCAACAATGCCTGCACTTCAGCTGCTTTTGCTGGCTTGGGCCCTGAGAATTATGATTCCAACAATAATGTTTAGAAAAATACATAGAAGAATTATTGTTGTTGGGATAAAGAATCTATTTTTGTCAGACAGACCTGAGGCTTTGCTAAAACCAACCGAACTGGAATTGGGTAAAGGATGATTATTGTTTGTTTGCAGCGACTTTGGCATCTTATTCGGTCCCTTTACACTCCTCTCTTTACCACCTCTTGATCTCCTTTCCACTGGATTATAGTTCCTATAAGAAATCTAACAGTTTTACAAGACAATGTAAAGGTAAAATTTTCAAAAACTCGACGGATGAAGCCACTTACTCATTCATAATGCCACCGTTAATGGAATCGCAGAAACGTTTCAGCCATTGCAGAAACTCCAAGTTATCCAGCGGTCGGCCTTTGACAAGCCTGTTAATTTCCAATGGCTGAGACAAAGAAAGGTGAGTAATATACAGGAACGTGACAAATTGAGATATGAATGGTTATACCTTTGTAATTTTCAGCTTGTTGAACACATCTTGCAGGACCTTATAGTTTTGTATCATATCATACTCATTCTTCGCATCAAAATTAACCTTGCAGAAGAGGATTTGAGATATTATGCCGCCGCCGAGAAGCGAACTAAACAACACGGAGTAATAATAAAAAGTAAAATCACCTTATGCATTGGCACAACTCCTGGAAAAGTCATATCAAGCATCTGACATTGCACAGCACCAGAAGCAGCCTAGCAAAAACCCATAAGATTCACTTAGAACAAAGAACATTTGCATTCAAGAAGAAAACTCTTTAGATCCTTGTGTTTAGAGCAACACCAACAGTGAATCTATGCCTTTGCAAGACTTTTAACACTCAAAACAACTAAACAATCATACAATTCCAAATCCTAATTCCCTTTGTTAACCAATTGAAACCCAAATCTGTGATTCTCTCCAAGTTCAAAACCCTAATTCCCCAATTATCCAGAAAATGGAACCAAATCACACAACACTACCACCATAACTAAGAAAATCAATGTCCCTGTTCAACAAGATTACGAACATTAAAACCCTAGAAAGAAACGCACAAGCATTTGTAAACTCTCTTCTCAGATGAGACCATAAGGGGAGAAGTATACAGAAAGGGCACATGCAGGTTATACCTCTTCGACGCGAGAGAGATTGAGGTGAAGGCGATCATTAATCCAAGTGAGAATCTCGTTTCTTCCGACGAAGTAAGCACTATCCATCATTCCGATATTCGTCGCCATTTGAATTCGCTTGTTGCCGAGAGCGACTGAAATGTTGGGTAGATAGAAGGAAAATCAGTAGAAAACGGAAAAAGATGGATTCGATCTGTTAATGGGTTTGCTTGTGAGGAAGAGAAACGGAAGTAAGCAGAGAGAGAGAGAGAGAGGGAAAAAGTGAAGAAAAAAGCAGAGAGAGTGAAACGCTGGCAAAGGTGGCAAATTTAATTATTCGTTTAATGTTTCTTGTGATTGTGAAGTCTATGAAGTGATTTGTGAACCAGCAACTTTTTCATTTTAATTAGTATTAAATTTCGAAAAGCTAAGTAAGAGATTTTTTTTTTTGACAAAATGTATTTTATATTCCAAAAAGATTGTAGTACATTTTATAACCGTCTAGGTGGGTACAATTTTCAAGAATAAAAAATAAATGCGGTTGTATATGTAGAGAAATTAAAAATGGTTGAGTAAAATATTTTTCTAGATTTTTACCATTTGAATAGAACAAAAATTTGTGAAATTGAACATTTTTTTAAATGTTAACCATTTAGGTTGAATTTTTTATAAAAGTAAGTTCATTCGTTTCAACAAAAAAATTTGAAACATGAACAAGTTGGATAAAATGACCGGCTTAATAGTCGTGTTAATGGATGGTCAGCAAAGTTCCTATCAAAGGGAGGCAAAGAAGTTTTAATTAAATCAGTTGCCCAAGCTATCCCAACATATGTGATGTCAAGTTTTCTCCTGCCAAAAAGCCTTTGCAGGAAGTTGGCCAGTGCAGTCTCCCAATTTTGGTGGCGTTCGAAGCCCCAGTCAAGGGGATTGCACTGGGTTGCGTGGAAAAAACTTTGTTTACCCAAAAATCAGGGCGGTATCGGATTTAAGTCTTTTGAAGATTTCAATCAGGCCCTCTTGGAGAAACAGTTGTGGAGACTTCACCAATTCCCAAACTCTCTGGCAGCCAGAGTTCTCAAGGGGCGATACTTTAGGTACATGCACCCTTTTCATTCGCCACAACCTAATCGACCATCCTACGGGTGGAGAAGTATATGGTCTTCAAAGGAATTGGTGATCCAAGGATCCCGCAAACTTGTGGGCAATGGGTACGGTACATCGGTCTAGAGAGACAACTGGATACCAGACACGAAACCACGTCCGGCAATCAGACGAGACGACAGAGTCAACCCACAACTTCGAGTATCGGACCTCATTCACCATCAAAACCGAAAGTGGAATATCCAGGCAATTCAGGCCAATGTGCACCCCCAGGATGTGCAAAGAATTCTAAGCATGAGACTCTCCCCAAGAGTATCGGAAGATAACTTTTGTTGGCATTATACCAAATCTGGGCTTTACTCAGTTAAGTCGGGATATGAGCTAGCCAGGACATACAAGGATGCGGATACACAGTTTTTGCTCCAGCTACCGTCTGATAACCCGCTCAAAGCCCAAGTATGGAAACTTCCTGCCCCAAATAAATTTTGTCATTTTATATGGCAATGTTTAGCAGGAGCGGTGGCAGTAAACGAGCGTCTCAAATTTAGACACATCAGGGATTCAGCGAACTGCCCTAGATGCCCTGACCCAATAGAGTCAATTAACCACGCGTGCTTCACATGTCCGACAGCAAAAGAGGTTTGGGCTCTAACTGGTCTACCGACAGATACACATGTCTTCCCGTCGGAGAACTTAAGATCCAATCTAGACTTCCTCTTCTGGCGTATTCCACGTCACAGGGATACGGACGAGGTCTCCAAGGCCTTTCCTTGGATCATATGGTATATATGGAAAGCACGAAATGACAAGGTTTTCAACGCGGTAAACCGGGAAGCAACAGCAACTCTAGCCCTTGCAATCAAGGAAGCACAAGAATGGTCCGAGGCGAACTTCTCGGAACAAAGGATACATTTGCAACCACCTGACACTGAGGCCCATCACTCAGCCACCTTCACGTGCCTAGTCGATGGATCATGGAAGAGAGAAGACAAAACGAGTGGTGTGGGTTGGATCTTACAACTTCAGGATGGGACGACAGATCTACTGGGCCTGCAAGGATACAACCGAAGTCTTTCCCCCCTCCACACAGAATTCCACGGACTGCTATGGGCAATGAAATCATTAATTCGGAAAAAACGTTTTTGCTCTACCTTCGCCACGGATTCAAGGGATCTAGTGAAGATGGTAGACACGCCACATGAGTGGCCCGGCTTCGAACCGGAGTTGCGTGAATTGGCAAACCTTCGGGAATCTTTCCCTGAATTCAATCTCATCTACCGACAACGGGAGAAGATTGCGAGAGCGGATTTGTTAGCAAGGAATGCACGCACGCGAGATAGGATTTTTTTATTTATTAGCACTTATGTCCCCTATTGGTGTACTGATACAGACAATGTATTCACATAACTAATAGAGAAGTGTGTTTTGTGACAAAAAAAAAAAAAAAAAACAAGTTGGATAAATAAATAAACAGAAAAGTATACTAATATATTTATTCCACTCTTTAATTTTTACATTCACGTAATTCTACATGTTTTACCCTTACAAGTCATTTGGAGCCAAAATCTTGTGGTTCTTCTTTTGCTAGGATATCTTAGTACCTTGTTCGATTTTCTTGTATATTAGAAAAAAACAAGTTGTAAACATTGTGTTTCATTGGTATATGTCTGAGCAAGTGTTTTCGACATTGAAATCATTCATGTTGTCATGTAAAATATTATTGATGGTCTTCTTATCACCTCGAAAGATTGTTGAAGGGTATTCCATACACCAACTTTGTCGAATATCAAAGATGAGACTTTTGGATTCCGCTTCTAATGGTGTCTCGGTTAAACCAATAGCTTTTTATCCCCAAAATATGGGTATTCCACAATCATTCCTAACAATTCATTCAACCACAGTTTGGCCAAAACTATGATTAAAAGCAGCAGCAACATCACATTTGCACATTCTGAAAATATGTTGAAAATTGGTCATAGCCAAAAAATGTTTGAAATGATGCTTGAATTATCCAATGTAGTGGTTTGTTTTCCTCCATAGACGAAGTGGATAGTCATTTAGTTACATCAACCATTGCTTCTTGAAGAATATGTTTGATATTGATCATTTTGTATTTTGAAAATTATATTGCATTTTTTTCTTCTAATTTCTCTGTAGAATCCAAAATGTATAATTTTTTAGTAATTTTGTTAAACATGAATAATTATGGAGATTAAGGAAAATTTTTAATTGTTTTTTACAGTTTTCATCTTCATACGAAATCTAATTCTACGGAACTTGAGCAACTGCTCTTGGACACAACCCGCATTTTTGACAAGTATCATCCATTAAGATCAAAGCCTTGTCTGCATCATTTAATATTTTATGGGCTCGGAGAGGGACACAATTTACTCATGCACCTGCGGACGGTTGCACATATTTAAGCTCAACAAAGGCCATGTAAATTACTTATTTTTTTAATTATGTTTATTATGGTGGTAACATCTTTTTATACCCGTTGCTCTACATAATACAGTACATACTTAAAGTATGGTGAATTTTTTTTTTTTTTTTTTGAAACTTTTATAGTGAAGTTTTGAAGTTATAGTATTATAACACAGGAATAAATGAAGTTGTTTTTTTTTTTTCTGTCGGCAAAGATTTAAATGAAGTTGTTTTACCTGTTAAAGACCGAAGTTTTAAAATAACAGTGGATAAAAAAGATGTTTTACTTGCTTAATGAAATACAACCAGGATTTTATAAAAAAAGTTTTACTTTACAATCCCAATAAATATAATTATTTTGTCGAAAAAATAACATTATGATAATTTAACACAGTAAACCTTTTAGGTTACGTTTATTTTTTTTTTCGCATGCCACACATACGCGCGCGTGTGAGCAAAATATTTGAAACTTTTGAGAGAGTAGAAGAGAGATTCGTTTTTTCACAAAGTCACATTCCTTGTTTGACTTTCTTTCTTCTCTCCCAAAATCCCCAATTCACAGATTCATCTTCTTCTTCCTCATCCAATTTCCGATCAGAAAATTTCAATGGAATCAATCAACACCTTAAAAGGCTACGGCAAAGTATCCGACCAAGAAAACCAGCAATCTCCACTCCCCAAATCATCACCTTCCCGTAAAACCCTAATCGCCACCGTCTCCGTCGTATCCCTCATCTTAATCCTCTCCGTCGTCGCCTTAACCGCCGGAGATTTCTCTAACAATCCTCATCCCGTCGTCTCCTCCGACTCACTCAAATCAGTTTGCGCCGTAACTCGTTACCCAGAAACCTGTGTCGATTCTCTATCATCTTCTAATCTCTCAAAACTCGACACTGAGTCAATCCTCGAGTTATCGATCCGAGTCGCTTCCGAAACGGTATCGAAACTCTCGACATCTTTCCGATCAATCAACGATATGCTGGAAGAAGCGGCGGTCGGCGACTGCGTTAAGCTTTACAACGACGCGCTGAGTCAACTCAACGAGTCAATGTCAGAGATCGAAACGGAGAAGAAGAAGGGAGGGAATTGGTTGACGGAATCCGTCATCGGTGACGTTAAGACGTGGATTAGCGCCGCTATGACCGACGGCGAGACTTGCTCCGATGGGCTTGAGGAAATGGGAACAATTGTTGGAAAAGAGATCAAGAAAGAGATGGAGATTGCGAATCAGATGATGAGTGTTAGTTTAGCCATTGTTAGTCAAATCAAGAAGCTTCTCTTGATTCTTCACTAAACTAAAAAAACACAAAAAGGTCCCAACTTTTTTCAATTTCGAAATTCTGTGTGTGTTTGCTCTTGCTCTGTGACTGTAAGTATATAACTATATTGATTTGTTTTTGGTTATGTAATTTTATATAAACTGTATTTTTACATTCATCAACCTCAGAATTCATTCTCAAATCTATTTCAGTTTACTTCCCTCCATTGATCAAATTAGAGGTTGTTCTAAATCAAAACGAGTTTCGGTGTCTTCTTGACTTGTCTACTTCTTTCCCGGTTGCGTCCATCAACTGGAAGAAGAAGAGACATTGAAATCTCCATTACCGGAGCTCGAAAATCGTAATTCAAATGAAATGAGGTCAAAATGTGTACCTGCAGAGTTAGGGACCTGACTATATCCTCTGAAGATTTAATCTTCTCTGCATCGTCACGCGCCATTAACACCGCAACTTCAAGCTTCTTTGTAGTCGTTCCCAATTCGGCTTCTAGTTGTTTCGATTTACGGGTAAGTTCTTCCACCTGAGTAGTCAAAAAGTTTACATGTGTTCTTAATCCTACATTTGATTCAGCATGGTTTAAATTGTTGGACTAACCTGTGCTTTGAGTACTGATATTTCATGGTTGAGGCATTGATTCGATTTTTTCGGGATTTCTTGCTGCAAATCCGTATCTGTAATGTCGGTGGTGAAGTCTGAAGTAGTCGCAACAGATTCAACGGGGCTGGATTTTATCGACAAAGGAAACAACTCAACAGAGCCTCTACGTGAAAACGGGAGACCACAAGTCACTGAGTGTCTTATAATAGAGGATGTATCTGATTTCGATGCGCAATGCTTGGTACGTTGTTTGCTTTCTTGATTAACCGAATCAAAAGAGGTAAGCCTGGAGAGTCGTCTCATTCCTTTCAGGTTAAAACTACCTTTACTGTCCATATTTGAGTGACTCGACGAAGTGCAGCTTGCTCCCGAGGTTTCACCTATGGTTTTCAGATCCGGGATCTTGGATTGTCTAAAGAAATCAAATGAATCCACCCTAAGAAGTTGCTGACGTTGTGGCGTGGTGCCGATTTCTTCCATTTTGTTACTGCTAGACGGTAAACTCGCATTTGAGAATCTTGCACTGTTTGCCGCAGTTCCAAAAAGTTCTCTAGCTCCTTCGAGTTTGATATAGCAGTCATCGCAAACACGGTAAGGCCTGTTCGTCTTTGGAGCCATGGCTGCTGCTAAAGACTTTTTGCTAGTGCATGTATTACAGAAGACACTCCCACAGTTGTAACAGTTGTGGAGCTTCCTCATGTAATTAAAAGGATGGCGACAACCGGAACATCTAGAACTATCGGTTCCTGTAATTGGTTTGTGAAGACAAATGGTTGCTGTGTAATTAGAACCACACACAACTTTCCTCACATGCTTACCTTTCAAAGCTTTCACTAGAGTCGGCATACGTCTATATTCAGTGTCTCCGTGCCCGAGCTGTCCGTGTGATCCTTTACCCCAAGTGTAAACCTCAGCTTTCGAGTTTAAAACCGCGATATGGTGAAACCCGCAAGCCACTTCTTGGACAAAACTCTTTCCTAGGCTCCCTTCAATGCAAGAAGGAGCTCTCACAACTTCATCGTTACTCGGATCAGTAATTCCCATCGTATAAACTTGTCCAGAAGCAGAGAGAGCAACGGTAATACTCTGACCACAAGCTACCTGTTGAAAGCTAGTTGTATCCAGTTCAGTTACACAAGATGGGATTAGTCTAGACTCTTTATCGTCATGTCCGAGTTTACCATCCTCTCCATCACCCCAAGTAAAGAGCTTCCCCGAAGATGTTGCGTCGCAGAAAACACTGACAACAGCAGCTGAATGCCAAACACCACAAGCTGTCCTTATCGTTCTGCAGCCGTTTAGCGCATCTACTTCTCTAGGTAAGCTCGTGCTTATACGATCACCATGTCCAAGCGCACCAAAAGTACCATCACCAAATGTAAACAGCTTACCTTCTGATGTCACAAAAGCGGTATGCCAAGGTCCACAAGAGATGGTTTTTACATGTATACCTTCCATCTGACCGAGTATTCGTACTGGTTTACAATGACTAGCTTCACTACCAAGTCCAAGGAGACCGGCATTGTGAGCTCCATCGCCCCAAGCATATAAATCCCCTGAGGTTGTTACAGCACAAGTATGAAATTCCCCACAGTCAGCTAACTCTACTGATGTTCCGTCAAATTCATCGATAAGTTTTGGCTGTGGAACGTAGGAACAAACTCCATGTCCTAACCTGCCACCTGTCTCTTCTCCCCAGCTGTAAATCTGTCCCTGCTTTGTGACTAACACGGCGTAATTGGTACCGCAAGATATGGTCTGGGCATCAAGTGCCACATGTGATTTAAGGACTTTGGGCAAAAAGGACTCAGCCATTAGAGAACAACTGCTTCCACTTTTGTGCATACCACCTCCTAATAGCCCATCACCAATACTTTCTCCCCAAACGAATACATCGCAGAGAGACTTCAAGTCTTCAAAAGAAGATCCTTGACTAGATGAGCTTACTGCGCTGGAAACGCTATATTTACATGTATCAACACTAGGTGAGTGATTAGTAGGTGGATTCTCTAAAGTCTCTGGAGACGAATTATGAGGTTTATGGACCAGTTCGTCTAATGAGAGTGCCTTTAGTACTGCAGTTTGTGACAAAACCTCTGAGAAAACTTTCCCTAGCCGATGTGGAGTGTTGTTGCAGTGAGACCCTGAGGCCTTTTTTGCATGTTCCTGCCATAGAGCCAAATGAGATAGGATACTAAGTAGTAAAACAACTCTTGAAGAAAGAAAGGAAAAAACCTCGCAGGTTGTATCACTGCTGACGGATCTGAGGTTGGATTTCGAGTTCTTGGTCGAACTACTTTGTTCTCCATTATCAGGAGCTAAACTACGGCTTCTTGAGTGAAGTACTAATGCAGAAGAGTTGTTTCGTGAGAGAAGAGCGCGAAGAGTAGTGATCCAGAACTCAGCTTCATCCTTGTCCTTGCATACTAAATCCAGAGAGCGGTCGCCATATATAAGAGAAAAAGATTGATATTCCTTGGTGGGTTGAGGATAACGGCGGAAAACTGCCTGGAAAAGTCGTTACAAGAACATTTGTTTGTTCAGAATCTGCAGCAAAACCGTGACCAGAGAGAAATGATTCATACTTACAGTTCGCTGTCCAGGTATTATCCTCGACACAGAACTCAGTTTAAGACGTTTCTCCTTTTTGCCACAATACCATAACAAATATATTTCATCCTGCATTTAACATTTTGAGAAAACAAGCATCAATGCTTGTTTTTTTTGCAGTTGTAAAAGAAGTCCAAGTTTATGAATCGTTCGTTACACTTGAAAGCCGAAAAGGGTAGAATTTAGGTTTCCCTCGCCTGCCGTATTTCAACAGATACGCTCCTTTCTTGAGAATCGCTATCTCCTGCGTCAAGTTTGATGCAAAACATCAAGAAAATTGAAGATAAATGATCACTAGCCAAAACATCAATCAATAAACAGACCTGCTCATTTTCCCTATCTGTGGGGAGATTTCTCTGGAAACAAGCCATTCCAAGTTTAAAAAAGAGTTTGATTCAGAAGAAGAAAGTGGAAAGAGAGCACCAGATGATTCCAATGCTCGCCCCATATAATAAAACCCCTTTTTCCAAATCTTTATCTAAGCCTTAGGAATCCAAAGGAACAAGTCTTGTTCTTGATGATGATTTCTCCTATGGAATCGCATTTGCGTTCACCGTTTCGAAAATTAGAAATGGCCTAATTATCAAGTAGGAAGAAGAAAATTGAATGAATCAACAATCTTGTTTATCAATCGGCAAACACAATAAACGTACCTTGTTCCTTGGTCTGCACGACACAATTCTGAATTTCTTTTGTTCAAATCGAATTGACGTACCTAGTTTGTTTGTGCCCTAAGAGACGTACCTAGTTCTTCTCTCGGTTTCTCGCTTGACTTTCCCGAGAAAATCACACAGGGATTTGTGTTGTTGGATTTGAAAAAGGAGAAAACAGAATTATGACCCAGCGACGACGACAATAACAGATAAGAGCTTTTGTTGGTCTCAGATTCGTTTATCTGTTATTTACAGTTGTTTCCTCTTTTTTTCTTCTTCTTCTAAGAGCTTCTCAAATTCATTTTTTGACAAACTGAAAATAAAACAAAAAATTATATATAATTCAATGTTCAGGTGAATTTTATTTTCAGTTTAATCTAGGTAACACTTTATATTTAAATCCACATTTTTTTAGCAAAACATAATTGATTGATATAACATGGAGTTTACAAAAGCAATATAATGGTCAGAAAAAATAGCTAAAACAAGATAAAAGAAATTGTCAATGCATGTAGAACATAACTTCAATTTAAACATTCTCCAAATCACTTCAACTTATAGGCATATCTCATTATTTCAAGCAACCAACTAGGCCATTCTTCATCAGTATTTCAATTCATTGAAGAAAAAATGAGAGAGGAGGCATAACATTAATACTGAAAAGTGAGACAAGTATCTAAAAAAACAAGAATACAATAAAAGATGGTGTTGCAAATATTACAAACAATGTAATACATATTGGGTTAGAAGAGCATTGATAGATAGAGAAAGACTACTTCTTCTAAGGTTTATAGTATTTGAGTGATAATATCACAACAAAGATCCCATTTTTTGAAGAAGCTTTTCTCTATTACTCATCAAAAGTGCTCAAGAAACCACCAAGGAAACCGGCTCCATTGCATTCCCCACATAAAACCTCCTTTTTACCTCTGCACACAACAAATTTAACAATATCTTATCACATAATGAGCTTGTTTGTTTCAGACAAGAAAGAAGAAAAATTTGCAAACCTGCAAAGCCAACAAAGCCCACCAGCTTTAAACTGTCCATTAAAATGGTCAGTCAAATTCACACCACCTCCTTTGCATTGAGAACATGCCACACAACCTTAAAACACAATACTCTTTGTCAAAATCACTAACCAAATCAGCTTTGTAAGAAACTAAGAGACTTTAAGCACTTACCATTCCCTTCACAATTCTGACAAACTATGCTGTTTGTTTTAGTGGTTTGAGTACCGTTTGTGGCCTAATTATCACCAAACGATAAGGTTTTTAAAATTAATGAAATGGTAAATGTTAAGTAAGAAGATTTGGTAATAGAGGAACAGAGTTTAGGAAGAAAAATCTAACCTGAATCTCAAAACTTTTGGATTTGGAAGTCTGAATCACTTGATGTCTCTTTTGGGCAAACGACAAGTTCTTATCATCAGTTGTGAAGATGAGAGTAGGTTTACGGTTTTTGCTAGGAGTGTGAGAGCAAAAGGTAGGAGGAGCAGAGAAGAAGCATATTGAATTCGCCATTTTCTTTTTTTTTCTGTTCTGTTTCTGATTCTTCTTCCTCTTACCCACTCGATAAGATAAGATGTTGTATTGTATCTCCCTCTTTTTATTATCTGTGTCTATTTTACCAAATTGCCATTTCTTTAAACAATCCAAAACAGAACCGGTATTTTACAAAAATCTTTTTTCTTTTTCTCAATTTTTGGCTTTTCATTTTCATTGCAATGTAGATCTTTTTCTTTGTTGTGAATCTTGTGATTCTTTTAGTGTTGTTTTAGTATCTTATGACAAAACAAAATGACAAATGTTAAAGCTAATTTCCTTATTTTTTTCTCAAATGACCCATTGAAACAAGAAATGAAATGGTCAAGGCCAAACCCACAAGGACACTAGACGATGCATATAAAACCAGGTCCGGTCTCTGTTTCCGGTTATGTCTGGTTACCTCGCGCTGGTAATCATTGTGGAGTTGCCCAATACTTCATTCACTGGCTCTCAGTTGCTCTCCAAGTAGCCGAGATGGCCACGAGTCAGTAGCGCTAGCATACCTTGGACACGGCTTACTCACATTTGTGCTATTATACACCAAAGGCGCTTGTCCTGTCATGTCTGATACATCTTGTGTCTGGAGATTGGATTGTATGGGAAGGACAAGAACTGTGGCAGGAGGATTCGCAGATTGTTGAAAGCCGGCGCCTTGGTAAATGGGAAGTCCCGGAAACGGAGATGCAAGTTCTTGATGTTGTTGATGATGATGATAGTGATGGTATTCGGGTGCAGGAGAGCTGTTCAAGTCTGGTTTCGACTGATTCGCTCTTGCTTCTATCTCGTTTCTCAGTTTCGATATCTCAGACTCGAGCACTGATGTTTCTTCCTTGAGCTCATTCTTCTCAGTGGTTACCTACATCACAAATACTAGTATTACACCATTGTTTCAAGCAATCAAAGGTTAACATAGGAAGATGGCAAGGGAATGTGGCTTACATAGTTAGATTCAGAGAGGAGAGAAGTATGCTCCTTTCTAAGAGACTCAATCTGACCAAACACGTCCTTCAAGAACCGAGTTGCTTCACTTAGTATGGAGGCTTTACCACTGTTCTGCTGATTCAATTCTGAGACGGAGGAAATAATCCTAATTAGATATCACGATCAGTAACACCATCCTATTGTAGATTTGACCATGCAAATGGTTTTTCACTAAAAGGCTAATCATTTTGATCACAATTAGTAAGACCACTGTATTCAAGATTTGGCAATCTAATTTCACTAACATTTTTATCCCCAACTCAAGGAAATTGTTCATTAAAATCAATGGGATCAAACTTGTATAGGAAAGATGTGAGATTTACCAAGAGAATCAGCTAATTCAATGAAAAGCTCATTGAAATGCTCTCGTTTAAGCCTCTCTCGAACAGCCTTGTTAATCCTTTTAGGTACTTTACCTTTTCTAGACCTGATGCAACAATTTGTAAACACCAAAAACAATCGAAAATCCATTTATCTAATTCTTATCTGTGGAAATTCACCTTTCATCATCATCAGTGGATGTGGAAGGAGTTTTCGATCCCATCTTCTTGACTTATGGTATAACGATATTCTCCTGCAAGTCACCTAGCAATTAGACAAGATGTTTTGAAGATCAAAATTTTAATAAAAATTAAGCATTTTTTTGGTTTCGTATGATTTTTGATTCCTCAAAAACTCAAATTAGATTCTCCACTTTTCCACTCAAATTATTGTCAAATCAAACAGTGAAGAATACCCAAAAACAGAGCTTTATAAATCGAAAGAATCTGAAATCTACCTCTAAAAGTTTCCGGTGGGAATTGTCGATGATCAGGATTCGAAAAGTGGAATCTGAGAGGAATTGGAGGATTTGGAGTGAAAAATAAAAACGAAAAAGCAATGGAACAAGGAAGAAGAAGAAGAGAAGGGCGTGTGGGAGAAAAGAGGAGGCGCGTGGAGAGCACAGAAGAAGTGGTGCGTGTAAATGGGACACGTGAGCTCGACATGTGCCTTTCTCTTTCCTTCTTTTGTTGTTATCTGTTACGTCGCGTGCCACTAATCTCATTGTGTTCTTATGGACACGTCATCGTTTCTTTTAAACGAAAAATGATTCGAGTGGGAGTGATTATTTTTTTTGGTCGGGTCGAGTGGGAGTGATTATTACTCCACTGGTAAAGTTCATAACGAATACAGTATAATCGAATAATTTTTAATCGACTATCTGAAATTGGATAATCACGGTAAACAAATTTCCTCAAATAAAAAAATTGGAACTAAATGTCATTATTGACTATTGATAGTATATCGTTTTCAAAACCACAAAATTAATGTCTGTGGGGGCGTGTGGGGTTCATGTGATGGCATGGAAATGATTAGTCGTCGGGAGTTGGTGACGTCTGTACTCCGCCGCTGCTGGCGTGTGTCGTCCACAAACTCTATGTAATTATTCTTCTTATTAAATCTTAGTAGTATATTGAATTTTCTTGTTAGCCAGGTGTAATTAGTGATTAGTGACGTAGTAGAACATTATATATTTTTGACCCAAAATTGAATCATATATATTCTCTGAGAATTAGCCATCTCCATCTTTTGTATGATTCAAATGTTTGTAGCACAGTACCACATGAATGGGATTATTAGTTTTTTATCAATATAAATTCATTCTAATTGATGATTTGTTTTATTTATGATGATGTAGTTTTTGCTCTCTAGGAGGTTCTTGAAATGCTACCTTTCTTTAAGCTGAAAGGAGATGAAGTTTCACAGCATGTCATAGGCGGGAAAACGGCCAATTCCCCCCCATAAACTTATGGTTTCCTGACTATTTCTACACGAACTATTGACATCAGCTAAAACCCACATGACCTACATTTATATTTGAATTTTCCACATGATCTATATATAGATGGCCAATTTACACAAAACCGATCACAAAATCAATTTGCCGTTAACGGATTCTGGCGTGGAGCACACGTCGCAAACAGAAAGTTTGGTTCAGTTTAAAGTTAACCGAAATCGATTGTTTTGAGTTATTAATACTAAAACGTCGTCATATTGGCAAAATTATTTTAATTGCAACCATCACGATTCGAACCTTGGTTGGGTGTAAACATCCGGAGAAACTCTACCAACAAACCACTTCAAATTGTTGTTCATTAGTCAAGTTGAAATATAAGTATTATGTATTATTTAGTCCTCTTCTTCTTCTTCCCATTTTCGACCAACGTTTTTCTTCGGATATATATTAATTTTAAAATGAAGTAAGTTATGGTAAAAGCCTATAAATTTATAAAATGCAAAAGCTAATTCATAATCACCATGCAAACCTATATAACAATCAGTTAGTCTCAAAACGTAATCTTTATAACCCGCATAATCAATGTAAGATTACACAATAACAAAAGAAAATGATTTACTTTACAAGCCATTTCTTTCCATTCTTGAGTAAGAACAAGTATCAATCACAAAAGAGAAGTGGAACGGCTCTTTCGTTTTGGCGCCATGGTTAATCGGAGAAGACGAAGTGAAATCGAACGAGAGAGAATCGAAAAACCCTAAAGTGACGGTTGCATTAGAGAGAAGACGAAATGAAATCGAACGCGATAGAATCGAAAACCCCTAAAGTGGCGGCTATATTAGAGAGAAGAAGAAGTGGAAGAGTGGAATCAAAAATTTAGGGAAGTTTCTGATTAAAGAAAGAAGCGTGTCGAGAGAGGAGAGAGAGAGTCGAGTCACAATTAAAACAATACATAATAATTATATTTCAATTTGACTATTGAACAACAATTTGAAGTAGCTTGTTGGTAGAGTTTCTCCGGATATTTACACCCAACATGGGTTCGATCCGTGATGGTTGTAATTAAAATATATTTGCCAAAACGACGTCGTTTTAGTAAATTACTTAAAACAATCGATTTTGGTTAACTCTAAACTGAACGAAACCCTCCGTTTGCCACGTGTGCTCCACGTCAGAATCCGTTAACGGAAAATTGATTTTGTGATCGGTTTTGTGTAAATTGGCCATATTTATATAGATCATGTGGAAAATTCAAATATAAATGTAGTTCATGTGGGTTTTAGCCGATATCAATAGTTCGGGTAGAAATAGTCGGGAACCCATAAGTTTATGGAGAATTGGCCGTTTTCCTTGTCATAGGCAGTGAAGCTGATTTAAAGTTTTTGGTGCAGAGGATGTACAAAACTTTAATGGTGTTTTTGATCTTTCTTTTAATGTCAAATTTAGTTCGGATTAACTTGATGCTAGATTAAATCTTGTGACCATTTTTTGATGGAATTAGGTGGTCAGTAGGCTTTTGCTATCCTATATTTTGTTGTTTGAGTTCTGGAAATCTTTGAGTTTTGGTTGTATGGTGGTGAAACGGTTTTCTTGTCCTATTTATTTTTTGATTTGTATTGGATTTTATGTGACTCTTAGTGTAAGATTATATATACTATGCATCTAGTCTTGTTTGTAGTTAGCTTTGAGTAATTGATTTGTTCTAGCAAATATGATTGAATAATCATTATTTTTAATCAACTATCTAAAATGGATAATCGCGGTAAACAAAATTTCTTAAATTAAATATAATAACTAAATGTCATTATTGACTATATCATTTTTTTATAAATTTCCTAATACTTGGTAAAGTAAGAAATCACAAATGTTATCATGTGTCGATTGGTGAAGCTATTGATAGTATCTTCAAGGTTGGAGTAGTTAAGGAAATAAGCAAGGAGTATGACTGCACATAAGCTCCTCCTCAGGCCTCGCTTGCCTTTAAGACTGATTTAAGTCCCATTACATATCGTTGCAAGAGGCACTGGATATGCTGTGTAGCAAAAGAGCGGCCAAATGATTTTGAAGGATATCATTTCGTAGTCTTTGAAAGATTAGCAATATTACACGGTGAGCTAGTTGTTATTTGCCGCATGTCAAACAGTGTTGCAGTTGGCTGGAGAAGATTGGTTTTTGTTCCGGTTTCTGCATTCTACGTTTTTGCTGGTAATTTATAAAACTCATAGGTGCACAAGGAGATAAAGTATGAAACAATTGTGTTTTTAAAGTGTGATTGTTATTCATGTTACATGAGTTCTAAATGCACTTAGAAGTAGTTTTCCACAAGTTTTAGCAAATCTTTACGGAACACATAAACACGAAACGCATAGATGCACCAAGAGAGAAAGTATGGAACAATTGTATTTTTAAAGTGTGGTTGTTTTTCATGCTAGATGAGTTCTAACTGCACTTAGAAGTACTTTTCCACAAGTTTTATCAAATTTTTAGGAAACATATAAACACGAAAACTCATAGGTGCACTAAGAGATAAAGTATGGAACAATTGTGTTTTTGAATTAGTGTTGTTTTTCTTGGTAAATGGTTTCTAAATGCACTTGGAAGTAGTTTTTCACAAGTTTAGCAAATCATTAGAGAACACATAAACACGAAAACTCATAGATGCACCAAAAGAGAAAGTATGGAATAATTGTGTTTTTAAAATGTGGTTGTTTTTCGTGCTAGATGGATCCAAAAACATTTAGAAGTAGTTTTTCAAATTTTAGCAAATCTTTAGGAAACACATAAACACGAAAATTCATAGATCCACCAGAAGAGAAGGTCACTACAAGAAAATGTAGTAAAGATAGCATATATTTATAGCGTTTTGTGAATTTCTGCTATAGTTAACAGACCGGTGTATTTTAGATAGCGTTTAGTTAATTTGTTGTAATAAAACTAGTTTATATATAAAAACTGGGTTTGTTGTTTTTCGGGAATTTGTAGTGGCTCCTGTGTATTATGCCCATTTGGCAGCAACATCCAAGGCGCAAAGCTACATGAAGCAAAGGAAAAAAGCATTCCCACTGAGAGAGGATGTGAAACGTGTCATGTTCTACTGTTGACGATGATATGAGGTTGGTTTATGTTCATTGGTTGCTGATAATCATATGATAGGTTACATAGCATTCACAGAAACATGCATTGGTGAGGTTTTGTTGAAGAATAATACTTGATTGAATCTCTTGATCACACTCTCGAGAAGTTGAGGATATATATTGTTTATTTGTTTTGCATATCTTAGCAAACGTTTTTGGTATAGAATGTACACGACTTTAATGGCATGTCAAGTTATAGGATCTTTCTTTTGATGTCACAAACAAGATGCATTATAAAGATAGGTTTGGATTCACAAGTAGATTGAAGTTTTACAGAGTATATGCATCAAAGTTTCAAGCAGATTTATTCTTCCAAACACGACCGAAATAACGAATTGAAAAACACCTACAGTTATGAAGCTGTACATTGCTCAAAATCTACTAACAAACAAAGGAAGCAAAATCTAGCAACATAGAAACAATGTAGTTTATGTAAAATAGCCTTATGTAGTGGAGCCATTCTTCCTCAAAATGCAAGTACTCGGGGATTGAATGCAAACATCATTACTAGAGCTCACTCCCCAAGAACTCTTTTTCTTGTAAAAACCCATGTACCATTTCACAAACTTTTTAAGACCAATCTCAAGATCAACCACATGTTTATAACCGAAATCCGCTTGCGTGAGTGAACTCGACATCCCCGTTCCTCGGTAAAAGCTTATCTAGTTAGCAAGTACATGCAACTAACTAAATCATTACTCCAATATAATGATTGATTGCCACTAGTTTGTACTCTCATCCATCACTAGTTTTCTTCTAATATAATGATTGCCACATAACTATACACCTTAGATATGAATGGAACAATAGATTAAGCCCCACAATAGCAGGCTTTTCTCAAGTAATGAGAAATAAATAAAAACTCAAGTATTGATACTGATTTTCATTCACATACATACAAAATCTTTTTTTTTTTTTGAACAACTATTTGTAATGAAAAAAATACATGAAATCTGATAGTGTGATATAGGCACCAAAGAGAAGTCCCAACCAGCAATAGATGGCTTTAAAGAGAAATCTAATTCCAGCCAGCACAATCACTTTTGTGATATTCTAACCACAAATACACAATTGATGCAGCAGCGTACTAAAGAAGAATATCCAACTCTACCAAAACAGTCTTCTTAAAAAAGTTTATACTTTGATTTCACACATTTGTAGCATAGAGAATGAACCTATCTCATAGTGATCTTCTTCTCAACAACTAAAGTTTCAGACATACAAGTCATTATCCTAGAGTTAATAGATTGTTCGGCTCCTAAACCCTAAAAACTTCAAATATTTCAGCAAAGCAAACCCGAGTAGATGATTCCGTCGAGGTGAATCCCCGATTTCGTCGACCAAGAAGAGACAAGGAAGAGAATGGAGAAATGATTTTTTTTCCTTCTCATTTTTGGCTCTGGACCAGACACGTCACACTTTTGATCCGTCCAGGCCCGGTCCTGAGAGGAAGCAAAGGAAGCTCATGCTTCCGGCGCCAAATTTTTTTATAATTTTCTTTATATATTAGCGGCCCCCAAAAAATATATAAAACATAGTGTAGGCGAATTGGTTTTGGATAGTACATTTTAGTGGCCCCAAAATTTTTGTTTGCTTGTGGCCTTCAAATATCTAGGACCGGCACTGGATACGTCTCAAAGATTTCATTCACTCCACTGATACGTCTCAGAGGTTTATTTAGTAAATAATTAATTTTTTATTTATTTTAATTCTGTTTTAACAACAAGAACCTCCGTTTCACCATTATAAGTCTCTCTCTCTCTCAATTTTTTATTTATAATATGGAAACTGGATTTAAATGTCTGTGAGGTTTTGTTGATGCAATATTAAGCTTTTAAACGAGGTTGTTTTATTTCTTCAAAGTCTTGTATTTTTGTGTGTTACTTCTATTCATCATGGGATATGAGTCTTTTTTAATCACGCAAGGGAAATTGGATCAATGTAATTTGAATTGTTAAGTTTTCAGTTTGGTCAATGGTTTTTTGTATAACAAAAGCGTATCAAACTCGCAGTCAAGTTATCAGTTTGATGAATTATTTTCAGTTTCTTTGTCTTCTTCATTTTATTTTTTTGTCGTTTCTGATAAATCTCGAGTTTACTTAAAATTTTCTCTTTTCTCTTCTAATTAAATCTAAAACTATGGTTTATTAAAATATTCACATAAGGATATTGGTCAACCCTCAGAAAATATAATATATTAAAAGGGGTAATTAATACAAGTAGCAGCATGACGTCAAGACAAAAAAGAGAAAAAAATCAATTTTTTATTTATAATATGGAAAATTGATTTATTGTATGTGAGATTTTGTTGGGGCAATTTTGAGTTTGGCTTGGTTTTCTGAATGTTCCTATTTCTTATAAGTGATGTACTTTACTGCATGCTTGTTGGTTGCAGTGTGGTTAATCAGTGGATCTCAAATGTCAATGTCTCAGGTACCACAAGGGAATCTGTCTCTAATCCATGTTGTGTGCTTTCATTGAATTGTCTAAATAATATTTATTTTCTAGATATTTGAAAATCACTAAGTCGTTTTCGGACTGGACCGACTTGGTGATACAAGAACTTAGAAAGAAATTGGCTCGCGTTCCAATCATAGCTACTTACAATGTAAATTTAGCTAACTATATGATTTTATATGTTTGATTTTGAAAACCTAATTTCTTTTGCATTGAGTCGCGAATAAAGCCAAGAGTAGATTATATTTCTGAACATGGGATAACATAAAAAATTTGAATATGAATTAGCAAGAACGGATATTAACTACACTTTTATTTTATTTCCCTTATATCGGGTTAATTTGTTTAATAGCAATCAAAAATTTTATAATTAAAAAACTAACCAAAAGTGGTATGTGTGATAAACTTATGGCCATTAGATTTAGGTCAAATGGTTAGAGATTTTATTATAGTTTTTTTTTTGTGTTATTTTTGCCAATTTCCCTTATATCTATTCATCATTGGGCATATAAGATCGAAGATTTTTCGTCAAATTGATTATGTTTCTACCTTGATAAGCTCAACTAGTTTCTAACTTCTTCAAGTCAACACTTGGTGTCGTTTGTGATTCCTCCTTCTGAACAACCTGTCGGTTTAACAAACACTTGTACGCTTAAGATTTTATTATATGGGCCAAGACAAATAGAACGGTGTTATAAATCTCATTTATTGTGAATGTCCATATATGATTATGGTCTTGTTCACCAAGTCTCTTTCTCTCCAAGCTTTTATTCTTCTCCAAGTTATTGTAATACTATATATACCTATGTTCTTATTGGAATAAATCATCACTCAATTCTCATTCTCTCGGTAATGAACCGAACCCCAAACACACATTCTTACTTTGAACTCTGGCAATCTCGGCCTGACATTAAAGTAGTCTCTCCTCTTGATGCTACAGGGTCCGGATCATTGCTCATTTAGACAACTTAAGTTTGTTGGAATTCTCATTTCCCCCAATAACCTAGTAAAGATTTTGCGTATTATGCAATATGGAGGAAGTGCGAGCGAACTGAAACTCATTAGCCATTTCTTAATAAAAATGGAAAGTCTTGAAGTGGTGGTAGTTTATGTTGCAATGGAGGACCCCAAAAAGGTGCAGCAACTCACAAAGGATCTGTTAAAGCTTCCCACAGCTTCATCCAAGCTCAAGATGCAAGTCATGTGATCATCATCATCATCATCCATGTGCTCTTGTTACATCTCAAATAGTTTGTTTTAATCCTAAAACCGAGAAAAACCATTTGTTTGTTTGCATCTACTCTCTACCCCCTGCCACGTCCATGTGATAGCGGCGGTTTCAGAGATATTTTGCTCCAGATGCTATGGCCTCTTGAACATGAATTTATTCAACAGAAAAATGGTTACAGCTATTGGTGCCAGAGCAAGTCTGCGCTATTGAAGCTAGTTTCAGCATTTGAACTGTTTGTTCTGGTCTATCTTCAGTTTAGCAATAGGTATGGAGTATAGGGACTGGATGGGGGAATCAAGCAATGTTGGTGTTGTCGTTTTGCAGGTCAAACCAGAAGTTGTTTGTACGTTAGCAATTCTTTTTGGTCCATGTAATAACATGAGTGTAACTGTATGTTACTGGATTGGATCTTCTTACTGATAACCGTGGATAGTGAGATGTTTTTGGTAAGTGAGTTTGGTTGCAGGTTCATTCGCACAATATTTTCAAATTAACGATAACCTAATAATTATCTAGTCATATAAACTTTACATACATACATTTATGACCCCAACTAGTATTACACTATTACTAAAAAGAAATACCAGTTGATGCTATATGTTTTTGAGCCCCAACTGTTTACTATTATTCTTCATTGCAAGGCTGAGCTGGAGTACTGAAGAGAAGACTGTGTCAAGGATTGCAGTTGAATGTTCTTCTAGTATAAACACTACAAGAAAACAACGAGATTCCTACGGAAATATCCGTCGGAAGTCTGTCGGAAAACGCTTATTCCGACAGATTTCCGACGGATTTGGCTGTCGTTTCTATCTTGTCGGAATGGAAATTCTGTCGGAAATCCGTCACAAATTTCCGACGGATTTCCGACAGTAGTATTTCCGACGGCATTCCGACATCCCGCCGGAGTCCGGCGAGACGTCGGAATTCCGTTGGAAATACTACTGTCGGAAATCCGTCGGTTTGTTTCCGACTGATTTCCGACGAGTTCCGATTACATGTAAACCGACGACTTTCCGACAGACTTCCGACGGTTTAATTTCCGACAGCTTTCCGACGGAGCAATTTCCGACGGATTTCCGACGTATTCGTAGAAATTATTAAAAATAATAATAAATTAAATAATAATTAATTTAATATAAATTTTAAATTTAAAATTTGAATTATTTAAATAAAAATAATATTAAAAGTAGAAATTAAAATAAAATTAAAAGTAGAAATAAAAAGTAATATTGTTTTACAAAAGCGTTGAAAATAAAAATCTAAATGGTGGGCCCCCCCGGAAAATCTGGGTTGCGGCCCAAGTACTCCATCATCCGTTGCATCATCTCCCTGTCCTTGTTCCGCTCGACTCTCTCCTTTTCCCGCTCGGCTTCTAGGGCGGTTTGTGCATCTCGTATCTTTTGGACCGTCGTCTTCAAACCTTCAATTTCGACGTCCTTTTCCTTCATCTGGGCTCTCAGGTCGGATGCCTCGCTGTAGTAACTAGAAGACCCCGATGATCCCGCATCGTCGGGAAGACCATAAAGCCGCCCTTTGCTCTGCGGAGCAACCTGCGGAAGAAATTAAATTGTAAATAAAAAAGACTTGAAAACTATTTTAAATTTTACATACCTTTAAGACGAATTGGTTGATGATGTCGTCCGGGGCTTGGGTGATGGGAGGGGTTCCTTCAACGGATGGCTGAGACATAATGTACTCCTCTTCCATTCTTTGGACGCTCTTCTGAATCTCCTGAGCTACCTGATCCTGGACAACACCATTCTTGTCGGTGTGTGTCGCTAGCAGAAGTTCCAAGTTGTTGGGATCCCGACCCAACTTCTTAGCCTGCAGTTGTTAGATATTTATTTAATAATATAAATGTATAAAACAAAAAAAAAATTAATAAAAATGAAGACGTACATAAAAAACTTACCATATCCCTAGCTTTTGTCTTCTTGCTGGTAGCTCCAAGGTTGTGGGTGGAAGGTCCCTTGCCGTTGCGCTGGCTGTTCCGGTTGCTAGAGTGATATGTAGAGGTGTCCTTGGTAGCCTCTAGTTGCCAATAGGCGATGAACCCGTTCCACAAGTCCGGCTTCTCAACCATCTCCTTTGGCACCTCACCGTGTAGCCACTTATCCTTCCACTCGAACACCTTCTTCGAGTAGTGCAGTGCTGCATAAGAGTCGAATTCCCGCCTGACCAGAGCGGTCATGTGTGGGTCCCACCTAAATTCTTGCTGCAAAAAGAAAAATTAAATATAAATAATAATAATTTAAATGAAAGTAAAAATTGTGAAAAAGATGACTTACCGCAAATTGGCGAAACCACATATCTTGATCCTCTAGTGGCATGGCGGTGTACGTCGCATAAGGACGGCTGAGCATAGAGTTTTCCATCTTGTTGAGGGACTTCGAAATCCCGCTGCGAGAATCACCAAACCTACGGGAAAAAATGTAACATTAGTCGAAATTAAATTAAATTTGTTAAAAAAAACAGAAATGAAACAAAAAACTTACCATCTGTCTCTACCGAGCTGGTCTGGATGGAGTCTAGTCAACCTCTCTCGTCCAGGAAGACCCATGAAGTCTTCGACGCTAATCTGCGACGGTGCTGTGGTGGCTGCTGGTGTCACCGGCGTCTCTACAGGTATAGACGACGGTGTAGGTGTAGACGTCGAAGTCGAATGAGCTCTACTCACACGACGACGACGATGTTGGCCGCTGCCAGATGCAGTGGCGAAACCACCGTAATCCCTAGATTTATATGATAATATATTTTAAATATATGAAAAATCTATAATTATAAAAATATAATGGTTTAAAAAAACATTGCTTTAAATTTCCAAAATTCTAAAATTTAAATTTCCAAAATTGTAAAATTTAACATTCTGTGGTGGAATTTAAAATTTAAATTTGCAAAATTCTAAAATTCTAAAATTTAAAGTTTTATAAGGTTTTTAAATAGTGTTATAAGGTTTTTGTAAAGTTTTATAAGGTTTTTAAATAGTTTTATAAGGTTTTTAAATATTTTTATAAGGTTTTGTAAACAATCTTATAAACCTTTTAAAAACTTTCCTAAATCTAATTGTTTAAAATTCTTTAAAATATAGATATAAATTTAAAAATTAAGTCATTATCTTTAAATTTACAATTATTTCGATATTCTAAAATTGTTAAGTAATTGTTACATAATTTAAAATTCTAAAAAATTAAAATTCTAAAATTTTAAATTAATCGTTATAATTGTTTAAAAATTAGTAAAACTTGCTAACAATTTTCTAAAAATTTATGGAAAAAATAATTTCCCTAAATCAATTTCCCTAAATCAATTTCCCTCATTTTTCCTAATCATAAATCTAATTTTTCATAACAATTTAAAAACCCTAACAATTTCATAACAATTTAAAAACCCTAACAATTTAGTAAAAATTAGTAAAAATACTAACAATTTAGAAACAATTTCAAAATTAGTAACAATTTCCAAATTTCATAACATAACTTCTCAAACCCTAAATCTAACCCTAATCCTAAATTCACAAACCCTAAATTCACAAACTAATTTATATTAAATCTAACCAAAATCAACAAGAAATTTGAGGATACTTACAAATGTGATGGAATTTCCGCCATTAGTACGTAATCCGGCGAAGAAGAGGCGAATTCCGGCGAGGAGGAGGCGATTTCCGGCGAGGAGGAGGACGGTCGTGGGCGATTTCAGGCGAAGACAAGGCGAGAAGGAGGAGGCTCGTGGGAGATTAGGGCGTGGGCGATTTCCGGCGTGAATCGGCGGTTTTCTGGCGTGAATCGACAGATCGGAAGTGATTTCCGGCGAGGAGGCGATTTGAGAGTTTTTGAGAGAAGAGGAAGTGTTCGTCGGGGAAGAAGAAGGTGTTTTATTCCCAGAATTCCGACAGCTTTAAATCTGTCGGAATTCCGTCGGAAATCCAAAAAAATTAAATGACCGCGTGTAATTGGACCGACTGATTTCGCGGGTAAAAATTGGCAAATCCGTCGGAAATCTGTCGGAAATTTAAGCATTTTTCCGACAGATTTCCGACAGATATGTGGTTTTAGGGTATGAGAAATTTAAAAAATTAATGAATTAGCATTTAGGAAAAAATTGGTAAATTTTAAACAATATTTAGCATTGTTAACATTTTTTTCCAAATTGCTTATTTTGGAAAAATTGTTAGCATTTTGTACATATTTTTACCTGAAATTTCCAATTCCGTCGGAAATCTGTCGGAAAATATTCATTTTTCCGACAGATTTCCGACAGATATGTGGTTTTAGGGTATGAGAAATTTTAAAAATGTTTTTTTGTTGTTTTAGGGTTAAGGAATTGATTAAATTTAAGAAATGTTTTTTTGTTGTTTTTAGGTTAAGGAATTGAAGAAATTTAAGAAATGTTTATTAAATTTAAGAAATGTTTTTTTTGGAAATTAATGAATTAACATTTAGGAAAAAAATGGTAATTTTTAAACAATATTTAGCATTGTTAACATTTTTTTCCAAATTGCTTATTTTGGAAAAATTGTTAGCATTTTGTAAATATTTTTACCTGAAATTTCCAATTCCGTCGGAAATCTGTCGGAAAAATGAATATTTTTCCGACAGATTTCCGACAGATTTGGGGTTTTAAGCTTGTTTATTATCCTTTTTCGTAGTTACAAGTTAATAGCATGGTTGGAAGAATATTTGGAAGATAAAATACTTGATAATGGTCATTGTTACTTTCAAATTCTAAACATTTAGTATTTTCCGTAAACATCTATTGTTTTGTATATGAAACTGTATGAAACGCTTTTGGTTGAAACATGACAAAATCGCAAAACATGTTCTGTATAACATCGAGAAGGTTATTTACTCAATTATCTTTCACTTTAGTTGTTGATGTCTCGAGTTTTAACCCAAAATAAACTGCAAGTGTACATACAAGAGCAGTAGTATAAGAGGTATCGAATCCACAGAGACCAAGGTTACACTATGAGTTTATAGGTTCTAAAATAAAGCTAAGATAAATTAAATAGTAGGAAATGGTAACGAGCAGGTGCTTAATGCAATAGAGCAGGTGCTTGGAATAAAAATCGGATTAAAAACAGATGATAAAAGCACTAAGCCGAGATGATTCTCCGGTGATTTCGGATACTTAGGTTGAGCATCTATTCAGGGTTTAATTGAACACGGTCTAGAACTCAAACATGAATGTAATATTGCCCCGCTTTCGGCGGTGTATCAATATCTTTGTCTACAACCTAAATACCCAAACTTCCGAGTGGATTTAGTAATGAAGTAAACAAGCCTTAATGCAATGGTTCGATATGTTCACACTCGATGGCAACGATCAATGGCGTTTTGGTTACCACCGAATGCTCATCAATGGTAATTCTAGCAACCTATATCATTTTCGGTGAATAGATTAAACCTAGAGATCATAGACTAAGTGATCAATTTAGCCTAAGCGTTAAGATTTCCTAGAGATGAAGACATAAGATTACCCTATTTGGCTCAACCATCTAAGATCCTAAATCACCATTGAAATCACCCCAACTTAGTTATGAAACTACTCGGACATGGTCAAATCAAATGCAACAATCAATAGATAAGAATTCATAATGGAAAATGGAGAATGGAAGGGGGTTTAGAATTCTTCTCTAGATGATTATTGGATGATGATTCGGAAATGAACAAGAGACTTCAATGGTGGAAGTGATGATTCGGATGTTGAAGAACAAATGAAGAACAAATTACTTTTTATTCAAAACGTGAGAAGGAACTCTAAGTTTTTCTCAATATTTCGTGATACAAGACTACTCTTCTGATTCAGAAGTCATTCTTTTAAATACAAGGAAAAGCATTAAAAAACAAAAGATATCTTTTTAAGCAAAAGAAGGAAAGTAAGTAGAAATCTCATTTATGATTAAAATCAATCATCTCCCTAATGAAAAGGGATTGATGTTGACTCATTAACTCCTGGGGATCGTGTGGGCCATCAGATGAACTTGGCGGCCACAGCTTTATTAGGTTTAGGTTATGGTGTCTTGGTGCGAGCAGGTGCTCGCTCGGACCGAGCAGGTGCTCGGTGGAGTGAAAACTCTTCTTTTTGCTCCAATTCTTCTCCTTTTCTTCATAGAGCTCCAGCAGCTCCAAATTATGCTCCAAAGCATTGTAGGACCTGAAAAGACATCAAAAGGAAACAAAAAGACAAGAAAAACACCACAAAACCATGGGTGAATTAGGCTAAAAACCTAATACATCAACTCCCCCGGACTTGCCTTTTGCTTGTCCGCAAGCAAACCAGAAAAGTTAAATCCGGAGAAGGGGTTTGAAAGTGGGAGCTCAAATCCAAAAGAAGCATCGAAGGATTCAACAACATGTCCTAACAAGAACTAATGCGATGCACAACAAATCTTACTCAAGAAGCTTTCGCCATACTCATCTCTTATCAAAACACTACTCCAAATCCTTAGACTCAAAAGAAATCATGCAATCAACAAAAATTCAACTCTTTAACATTCATTAATGTGTTTGGTGCGGTCTCACAATTGGAAATTGAATCAATACCATATTTGGCTAGGTAGAAGAAGGCTTGAAAATGATGTAAAAAGGCGGATCACATTTCTTTTGGTGGTAGAATCTCAAATGCAAGTGTCACATTTAGCAAAAGCAAGAAAGAAAAGAGACAATTGATGCATACAAGGCTAGGAGTCCAAATTTCTACCCATAATCCCATTGTTGCAATTTTTCATTTCTCTTTTCTCACTACCCAATCGTTTAACCACTAGCCATTTTCGGCTAAACCCTTCAAACTTCCTCTTATCTTTCTTTAAATTTCCGAATCCTAGGGAATACTCTTTTCTTTGCACTAGCTCTTTCTATCTTAGCATTCTCTAACATATTTTCTTCTCTTTTGATTTTATGCTAAGCCATCGTTTCCCGTTTCAAACACTTAGAGCTATATATTTTTCTTCTTAATTTCCTTCCCTAGAACTTATTCTTTCCTCTCCTTTTCTTTTCTTTCTTTTCACACTCAACCACAAACCCAAAGATATTCAATAAAGCATTTAACCATTTCGGTTCCATTCCCCACCTAAGACTAGTCTTAGACACAAGAAACTAGTCTATTGGAAACTTTGCCTTGTCGTCTCTAATGCTTGCAAGATTTTGCCAATGCAACACAAAGAAAAAGGCCTTACTCAAAGAACATATGCAAGGGCTTGAACAAAATGGTCGGGTTTAAAAGGTGTGGTACTATCCTCATCTAAAAGATGAACTTAGATCGAGATAGCCATTCAAATCAAGATAAGAGTGGTAAAAATAAGGCAAACATGATTTGAATGTCAAGTGTTTATCCATAGTTATGATCCAAAGTCCAAAAGTGAGAAAACATTAATCAAGATTAAGTTCAAGTTGATAGAGTTGAATCTAGATCATGCAAGTTTCAAATGAGTTGGGATTTTCAAAGAAATAAGATTCAAGTATGGATGAGCCTCTACTTCATGATTGTTAATGCATCGAAAAAGTTCTAATGAGGGCATATCATGGAATCCTAAGATGAGTCTTTACAAGGAAATTTCATCATTGCTCCCTATGCAAATGCAATCCTAAAATGCTCTAAACTCAATCCTAGCATGAAAAAGATAATAAAAATGGTAATGCCATGAGAAACTATATGCATTTTTTTTTTTTTTAATGAAGAACTAAAGACTCAAAGCAAAACAAACCAATTAAAAATTAATCCACTCCCCCGGACTTAACTTTCACCGTCTCGGTGAAAGAAAAGTGCCAAAAGAGTAGATTAAAACAAGTTCAAATAAAAATCAAAATAAAACAAAAATGGTATAAACAATGAAAATAGAAGGGTGAAAGTGGATATCACCTGGAAGTAGCGTTGTCTCCATCGTCATCTGTCCTCCTCCTTCGTCGTGCAGGCTGGTCCGAGTCTGAATGTGAGCGAGCAGGTGCTCGCTCTGAACGAGCATGTGCTCGCTGGGTTTCAGTTTCTGGAACTTGGCAGCAGACTCTGGACAGTGCCTGCATGAGCCTTTGAAGGAGGCTGTTGTTCTTCCTAGTGGATTGGATCATCCACCTCCTGTACTCAACATCGTTAGCATCATCATTAATCGGAGGAAGATCAAACTCACCTTGTGATGGTGTGTCATGGTAAGGAAGAGCAAGGCGAGGAACCGAAGGACCAGCATCCTCGGAGTCAATTGGAGGTTGCCTCGATGTGCTTCGACGTGATGGAAAACCCCCTCTTCCTTTTCTTTATCATTCCCCCCTTTTTTTTTTTTTTTTTTTTTTTGGCAGGGCTGGACGAGCAGGTGCTCGGTCGGTCCGAGCAGGTGCTCGGCTAATTTTTACCCTTTTTCGCAGAACATAAGTACTGAAAACACAAGTAAAATGTCAGTAATAAAAGGAATTGAAAATCAAATTATGTACAAGAAATCGTACCGGTGGGTTGCCTCCCACCAAGCGCTTGGTTTAGTCGTTAGCTCGACTTTGGAACCTTTTAGGCTCGAGGAGGGTCACTAAAAGTGACGGAATCAACTTCTCCTATGTATGTATCCGCAAGGTATGGCTTGAGACGTTGACCATTAACAACAAAATCACCTCCTTTAGTGTTCCACAACACTACGGCTCCATGTGGTTTCACTTCTTTTATAGTGAACGGACCGGACCATCTTGACTTTAGCTTCCCTGGAAACAACTTAAAACGAGAGTTAAACAATAAGACTTGATCGTTAGGAGCAAAGTTTCGAGGGATAATCTTTTTGTCGTGGTAAGCTTTGGTCCGTTCCTTGTAGATTCGGGAATTGTCATAGGCGAGATGCCTAATCTCTTCTAACTCATGCAGCTGCATGGATCTCCTCTCAGACGCACTAAGGATGTCATAGTTAAGCCGCTTGACAGCCCATGCCGCTTTGTATTCCAACTCTACCGGTAAATGACATGCCTTCCCATACACCAAATGAAAAGGCGTTGTCCCCAACGGAGTCTTATATGCTGTCCTATATGCCCACAAAGCGTCATCTAGCTTATTTGCCCAATCCTTACGCGTCGTACCGACCGTTTTCTGCAGGATACTCTTTGTTTCTCTGTTGGAGACCTCAACTTGTCCACTAGTTTGAGGGTGATAAGGAGAAGCAACCTTATGTGTGACTCCATTCTTTCTTAACAAGTTCTCAAAAACCCTGTTAATGAAATGTGAACCTCCATCACTTATCACAACCCTTGGAATTCCGAATCTAGGGAAAATCACCGTCTTGAGCATCTTAGTAACTACCGCAGCATCACAAGTCGAGCTAGCCTGTGCTTCGACCCACTTGGAAACATAGTCAACGGCTACAAGTATGTACTTGTTCGTATAGGAGGAAGGGAACGGTCCCATGAAGTCTATACCCCAGACATCAAAAACCTCTACTTCCAAGATGAAATTTTGAGGCATCTCATTGCGCTTACTGATGTTCCCTTGCCTTTGACATGCGTTACATCGAGCAACAAACCTATTCGCATCCTTGAACATCGTTGGCCACCAAAGACCGGCTTGAAACACCTTTGTAACCGTCTTGAATGTGGCAAAGTGTCCGGCATACGATGAACCGTGACAATGGTGCAAAATCCCAGGGATCTCTTCCTCCGATACACATCTTCTATACAGCCCATCCGAACATTGCTTGTACAAGTACGGCTCATCCCAATAGTATCGCCTAACATCTCGAAAGAACTTCTTCCTTTGGCTTCCCGTTTGGTTTTCCGGAATCTTGTCAGCAGCCATGTAGTTAGCAAACTCTCCAAACCAAGGGAAACTCGAAGATTGGACTGTCTGAATTGATCCACAAAAACTCTCCCGAGCAGGTGCTCGCTCAACTTCTGGAAATTTTTCGCAGATCGAATAAATGCGCTCATCTGGCAGACTATCCTCCATGGGTGTCTCATCTTCAACTTGCAGCCTGCTCAAATGATCAGCAACCCCATTCTCGGGCCCTTTCTTGTCCTTGATCTCTAAATCAAATTCTTGAAGCAAAAGGATCCATCTCTATAGCCTAGGCTTGGCATCCTTCTTGGTCAGCAGGTATTTCAACGCAGCATGATCGGTGTGAACAATTACCTTCTCAAATGCGAAAACAATCGAAAACAATCGCCAATAACTCCTTCTCGGTAGTAGCATACCGACATTGAGCATTATCCATCGTCCGGCTAGCATAATATATCACATGGAGCTTCTTGTCCTTCCTTTGACCAAGCACAGCTCCTACAGCAAAATCACTCGCATCCGTCATGATCTCAAACGGTAAGTCCCAGTCCGGTGGTTGAACTATCGGTGCACTAACCAAGGCACCCTTGATAGTGTGAAATGCAGCCAAACACTCTCTATCAAAGTCGAACTTGACCTCCTTACACAACAATCTAGTGAGAGGCCTGGCAATGTTGGAGAAATCCTTGATGAAGCGACGGTAGAACCCGGCATGGCCTAGAAAGCTTCGGATTCCCTTGACCGTAGTAGGCGGTTGTAAACCCATCATGACTTCTATCTTAGCCTTGTCAACTTCTATTCCTTTCTCTGAAATTCGGTGCCCAAGTACTATCCCATCTCGGACCATAAAATGGCACTTCTCCTAATTGAGAACTAGGTGTTTCTCTTCGCATCTCTGTAATACCCTGCACAAATTGGACAAACAAACAGCAAAAGAACTCCCATATACAGAGAAGTCATCCATAAATACTTCCATAATATCTTCAATTAAATCGGTAAAAATGGACATCATACAACGTTGGAATGTAGCTGGGGCGTTGCACAAACCAAATGGCATCCGACGGTATGCGAATGTGCCATACGGACATGTGAACGTCGTCTTTTCCTGATCGTCGGGCTGGATAGGTATCTGAAAAAATCCTGAGTAACCATCTAGAAAACAGTAGTAAGGGTGATTAGCAAGACGTTCAAGCATTTGATCAATAAATGGCAAAGGAAAATGATCTTTGCGAGTAGCAGCATTCAATTTCCTATAGTCGATGCACATTCTATGACCGGTTACCGTTCTAGTTGGAATCAATTCATTTTTCTCATTCCTAATTACCGTAATACCTCCTTTCTTGGGCACAACATGCACATGGCTTACCCACTTACTGTCAGATATAGCATAAATTACACCAGCATCTAGAAGTTTCATTATCTCTTTCTTGACGACATCCTTGAGACTCGGATTTAACCGTCTCTGATGTTCGACAGAAGTCATTGATTCATCCTCTAGATTTATTCTGTGCATGCACAAGTCATGAGATATTCCAGTGATATCATCAAGTGAATATCCTAGAGCCTTTCTATACTTCCTCAATTCACATAGCAACAAGGTAATCTCTACATTATTCAATTCCGCATTCACTATAACAGGATATGTAGAGTTAGGACCGAGAAATGCATACCTGAGCCCTGCTGGGAGGGTTTTCAACTCTACCTTTGGAGCTTTCAGCTCGCTCCAAGATCCGGTGATGTTCTGATTTTCGATCCGAGCAGGTGCTCGCTGGGAGTCTGACAGAACATCGATCTCTGTGTCCTCGGTCAGACTCAAGAATTTATCTTCTTTTTCTATTCTGACGTTGGAATCCAGAAACTTGGCAAACCCTTGGGTGTCTTCACTCAGAAAACCGTGTTCACCTTCGGCTTTTGTCAACGCAACTTCAAGTGAGTCCTTAGCTAGGATCTCCTCAACTACATCTTCCGACATCTCGGGATCATCATGGATTATGAATGTTTGCCCATCAAGCATCGGCTTCTTGAGCATCTTACTCATCTCAAAACGCACCACCATATCTCCGAAATGGAGGTCTACTATACCTTGTTCAACATCGATGATTGCACGCGCCGTGTTTAGGAATGCTCTCCCCAAAATCAGTGGGTCCTTTGGTTCTTCATCGAGCTCTAGAACCACGAAATCGGCTGGGATTAGAGTGTCCCCTATGCGGACGTGTAGATCCTCGATTATACCTACAGGAAGTTTAGTGGATCTATCTGCAAAAATCAAGGAGATCTTAGTTGGTTTGAAATCGGTAAAACCTAAACGTTTAGCAACAGAATAAGGCATTAAATTAACACTTGAACCCAAGTCTACCAATGAGCATGCAAACGTGCACGACCCAATCTTTACCGATATAACAAACCTTCCGGGATCGCCTCTCTTAGGCAACACTTTACTCTGAAGTATGGCGCTACATTCTTTGGAAATCATCATCACATTCTCCTCTTGCACCACTTTTCCAGAAATCAGCTCCTTCACGTACCGTTTGAGAGAAGGTACCATTTGAACCGCATCAACCAAAGGAAGCTTTACTTCTAAACCCTTAATCATTTCCTTACACTTAGCATCCTCCAAATCCTTCTTAGATTTCTTGGGAGGCACTGGGTAAGGCACCCTAGGCACATAGACTCGCTCCGGTGGAGTTTTTGGAATTTTCGCGGGAGCGTTCTGAGCGAGTAGGTGCTCGGTCGAGGGAGCAGGTGCTCACTGGGGTGTTTTCTCCAGATTGATCAGAACAGCAGCTGGTGGTGTTCCTGAGTTAGAACCAGTCTCCTTGTGCGCCACATCTTCTGCCGAATCATCTTCTTGGGCCGGTTGCTCAACAACTTTCTCCTTGGCCCTTACATGAGAGGTTGTGGCCGTAGGTGGTGCCAACATTTTTCCGCTTCTTAACTCAACAGCATTACATAGCGAATACTCCTTCCTAGGGTTCGCTTCACCACGGCCAGGAAGAGCTCCAACCGGTCTTTGAATAGCCTCGGCCGTTTGAGCCACTTGTGTATCCAACTTCTTCACATGTGCGGTCACGGCATCATACTTTGCATTAAGATCCTTGTACATGTTATCCACCTTGTTGCCCAGCTCGGATGCCGTCTGCTGTTGGTTGGCCATGAGTTGATGGATGAGACCCTTCAAATCATCTTGTTGAGATATAGGTGCGGAAGTGGTTTGTTGTTGGTTCGTTGCTTGGAACCGATTCTGACTTTGGTTGGGAACGAATTGCTTTCCTTGAGCGTTGGTGGAGTAGAACTTCTGATTTGTACCCACTTTTTGCGGATAGACTTGGTTTTGGGGGTTCTCCACATTGGTGTTGCGGTAAGAGAGGTTGGGATGGCTTCGGTAGTTGGGGTTGAACCCACGGTTTTGGTACCCTTGGCCGTTCACATAGTTAACTTCCTCTACTCCATCATTCTGATCATCCACAAACTCTTGAGAGATAGGGGCAGCCCCGTCTTCTTCCATAAATGATACGTGAAGTTTTAAACCTAAATAGTATCCGCAAGTGCACAGACAAAAGCAGTAGTATTTTAGGTATCGAATCCTCAGGGACCACGGTCACACTATGAAAATATGGATTATCGTTTAAAGCTAAGATAAAATGGGAATTTATTTGTGACGAATTAATGAACGAAATAGCAACTAAAAATGATGTAAATTCAATAAGATAAAGGCACTAGATTAGAGTCATTCGCCGGTGGTTTCGGATTATGGACTGAGCAATCTATTCAGGATTCAATTTAGCGCAATCTAGAACTCGAACATGAATGTAATATTGCCTCACTGTCGTGATGCATCAATAACTTTATCTAGCATCCTAAATGCATAAACTGTCGTTCGAATTCAGAAATGAAGATAAGCATTAACAATTTGGTTCGATTTGTTCACAATCGATGGTAACAATCAACTGTCGTTGGTTACACACCGATTGCTCATCAATGGTTTATCTAGCAACCTAGAGCACTTTCGTGAATAAGTTAATCCTAAAATCATAGACTAGGTGATCAAATTAGCCTAAGCAGTATGAATCCCGACAAAAGATAACATTTCCTATTTGGCTCAGTCACTATCATCCTAATCCACCATTGAATTTCCCTAATCTAGCAATGAGACTACTCAGTCATGGAGGACAAAATCACAGCAATCAAATGAGAAGAAAGCATCATGATAAAATAAGAGAATAGGGTTTAAGAAATCTTCTCAATGGAAAGTTGTGGATGATCCTCCAATTCTTACAATCAAAATCCTTGGAAATGAAAAACACCTTGAAAGGATCTCAACAATGGAAACAAGTAGTCTCAGGGAAAAATATCTCAGAAGAAAAAAATAGAAAAAACTCTTCCCACTTGGAAAGTGGCTACAACTTATTTATAAGGAAATTTTAGGGCAACTTGGTTCTGGGAGCCCGACCGGTCGGTCTGATGTCAGACCGGTCGGTCCGTGTCAGCACGAGGCATGTCTTCGGGTCTGGGATTGGTCGGTCTTACAATTCGGACCGGTCGGTCCGGATTCCAGAGACTTTTGGCTTCGGGTCTTTGAGTGTGGACCGGTCGGTCCTCTCATCCGGACCGGTCGGTCCGGATTCCAGAGACTTCGACTTCCTTGGGTCTTCAGGCGAGCAGGTGCTCGCTCCAAACCGAGCAGGTGCTCGATTTATGAAAATCACTGTCTTTCCTCCAGATTCGTCCCTTTTTGCTCCAATGACCCTCACGGACTCTAATCTATGCTCGAGGGCCTCCTAGAACCTGAAAAGACACAAAATAAACTAGAAAGAACCAAAAAGACTAAAGAAACAAAGCGTAAAAGACACCAAAATACTAACATATCAACTCCCCCGGACTTGCCTTTTGCTTGTCCGCAAGCAAACAAGAAAATACGAATCCGGAAAAGAGGTTTGAAAGCGGGAACTCAAATCCAAAAGAAGCACTAAAGGGTTCAACAACATGTCCTAAAAAGAACTAACTCGATGCACAACAAACTCTACTCAAGAAGCTTTCGCCATACTCATCACTTATGAAATATTACTCCAAATCCTGAGACTCAAAAGAAATCTTGCAATCAACAAATATTCAACTCTTTAACATTCATTATTGTGTTTGGTGCGGTCTCACAATTGGAAATTGAATCAATACCACTTGGCTAGGTAGAAGAAGGCTTGAAAATGATATAAAGAGAAGGTTCATATTCTTTTTGGTGGTTAACTCTCAAATGAAAGTGTCACATTTAGCAAAAGCAAGAAAGAAAAGAGACAATTGATGCATACAAGGCTAGGAATCCAAAGTTCTACCCATTATCCCCTTGTTGCATTCTCTCATCTCTCTTTTCTCACTATCCCATGTTTAACCACTAGCCCTTTTGGCTAAATTTTTCTTTCAAATCTTTCTCAACCTTACTCTTTCCTTTTCGATCAAAATCCTAGGGAATACTCTTTTCATTGCACTAGCTCTTTCTATCTTAGCATTCTCTAACATATTTTCTTCTCTTTTGATTTTATTCTAAGAGAATGCCGTTTTCTTTTCAAACACTTAGAGCTATATACTGGTCCTTTTAATTCCCTTCCCTAGAACTTATTCTTTCTTCTCCTTTTCTTTATTTTCTTTCTTTTCACACTCAACCACAAACCCAAAGATATTCAAATAAGCATTTAACCATTTCGGTTTCATTCCCCACCTAAGACTAGTCTTAGACACAAGAAACTAGTCTATTGGAAACTTTGCCTTGTCGTCTCTAATGCTTGCAAGATTTTGCCAATGCAACACAAAGAAAAAGGCCTCACTCAAAGAACATATGCAAGGGCTTGAACAAAATGGTCGGGTTTAAAAGGTGTGGTACTATCCCCATCTAAAAGATGAACTTAGATCGAGATAGCCATTCAAATCAAGTTAAGAGTGGTAAAAATAAGGCAAACATGATTTGAATGTCAAGTGTTTATCCATGGTTATGATTCAAAGTCCAAAAGTGAGAGAGATTAGTCAGGATTAAGTTCAAATTGATAGAGTCGAATCTAGATCATGCAAGTTTCTAATGAGATGGGACTTTCAAAGAAATAAGATCCAAGTATGGATGAGCCTCTACTTCATGATTGTTAATGCATCGAAAAAGTTCTAACGAGGGCATATCATTAAATCCTAAAATGAGACTTTACAAGGAAATTTCATCATTGTCCCCTATGCAAAAATGCAGATGCAATCCTAGAAATTCTTTTTTTTTTTTTTTTTTTTTTTACGAGGGCATAACAATTAAAAATCCGACTCATTGAAAATTCAAATAACTAACCGCTCCCCCGGACTTAAATCACACCGTCTCCGGTGTGTAAAAGTTCAAGAGAATGGTGACACAAGAAACTAGTGAACACAAAACATAGATAAATAAAAGAAACGGATAAAACAATGATAGTGGAGGGTGAAAGAGATATCACCGAGTAGAGGCTTCATCGCCTCCTTCGCCGCGCGTTCTCCTCCTCTTCCTGTCCAATGGTTGACCCGAACCAGAGGTAGAGCTTGAAGGGACCGGCTGAGCATCTCTTGCTACTGTAGCGTGACAACATCCTTTTGAGAGCTTCTCCATAATCCTTTGCATTAGGCTGTTGTTCTTCTTCGTTGCTTGGATCATCCATCGCCTATATTCACCACTGTCAGCATCATCAGCGATGTGTGGGAGATCAAACTCACCTTGGGGAACGGTGTGGTATGTTAGGCGCGGAATGGATGGGTCAGCTTCTCCGGTTTGAGAAATCGAGCAGGTGCTCGGTCTGGATGTACTTCTGCGCGAGCAGGTGCTCGGTCTTGCGGCTGAAGAAGAACGGCTCGGGTTTGGCACGAGGTACTCCAGAGGTGGCTTGAACGCAAGGTCCTCCCACGTGTTGAGCTGTGTGAGGAGGGGGCATGGAAGCATGATGAAGTTAGGTTCTCCATTTGCAGCAATGAACTGATAAGCACTCGGCTTAACGATAATCTTCGAGTTTAGCAAATGCTGCATATCCACACGTGAAACTTCGTCGACGAAGGAAGCCTTGGATAAGTCCAATCTAAGGTGGCGAAATAGTGACGTGAGCAAGCTTCCAATGCGCTCAACACGAGGGCCACTAGCGGTTGAAGCAGGTTGAGCCTTGATTGCGCATAATGTCTCGGCAAACCGGATGCCCAAATTATAACGGTAGTGCTCAAATTGCGCTAAGTCTCCATCTCCTACAATATTACCAACACCCAAAAACAAAAGCATCAACTCATCATTATGCACTTTGTTACCTACGGGTCGGTCGAAGAGCATGTTGCTTAGAAGTCGCGCAACAATGCGGAGAGCGGGATGACGGAGCCGGTTTTGACTTGCAGAGTTGCTTGAGTACGTTCCCGAAGCTATGACGTTCCAGAACGTCTTTGATTCCTTAAGTCTCCCGGGGCTTTCTAGCCTCGTATCGGTCGTGTGAAAACCGTAGACGTTGCAAAAGTCAATCATTGGAATCTCGTATCTCGTTCCTCCAGCAAAGAACGAGAATGTATCCTCTTCAAGGGACGGTGACTCCGGATTTGCATACGTGAGAGTGGCGGTCGCGAGGCATTGTCTTGTCAAATCTGGGTAAAGCACGTCTTCTTCTAAAGCGAAACACATGCAACGAGCGTGCAGAAGGATGCTATGGACTTGCTCTTTTAAGCCAAGATCAGTCAATGTTTGGTTACACAAGAACCTAGTTGGCTCGAGCGTTAAGGCCAAAAGTTTGTTGTAGTTGAAAGCGTCGATTTCGTCCCACGCGGTTGCTGAAGAAGGTGGGAGTTCGGCGGTGTCAATGTCAATCGGAGTCTCTTCGGGGCGAGGCCACGGATAGGTTACGGGTCTCCGAGCAGTGGAGGATGTGGCAATACCCTTGCCCTTATCCTTGTTCCCGAATCGCATCCTTGGTGGTGTTGTTAAAGATCGTTGAGAGAGACGAGCGACGGTGAGGAACTTGGTTTGGAGCGAGTAGAAGTCTCGGTGGTGGACGATGGAGATTGATGAGGATTGAAGCTTGATGAAGAGATTGGTGAGAGGGATAGCTTGATCGTGTGAGGGGGAGGAAGTGAGCGGCTACAAAAATAGGGAAGAAGAAGAAGTTAGTAAAATTTAGGTTTTTAAATGGTTTTTTTTTTTTTTTTTTTTTTTTTTTTTTTTAAAGGAAAAGGAAACTTGGAATAGGTGTCCGGGCACGGGACCGACCGGTCCCGATACTGGATCGGTCGGTCTCATTTCCAGAGACGTATCGTGTGTTGATCCGCGCGTGAGAACGGTCGGTCCGGCATTCGGAACGATCGGTCCATCGTCTGCTCTGGATCGACCGGTCGTCCTGGGGGATCGACCGGTCTCATTTCCAGAGACTTGGCCGAGTCTCTTGACTGCTCTGGATCGACCGGTCTCTCTATGGGATCGACCGGTCTCATTTCCAGAGACTTAATCCGGGCTTTTTCCGAAACTGAGCAGGTGCTCAAAAGAGATTCCTTCACCATTTTTTTAGAATTCAAATACTGAAAACACAAGTAAAATGTTAGTGATAAAAGGAATTTAAAACTAAATTATGTACGAAAAACCTTACCGATGGGTTGCCTCCCATCGAGCGCTTGTTTAGAGTCGTTAGCTCGACTTTGTAAAGCATTTAAGCTTGAGGAGGATCGCTAAGGGGAATTGATCCACCTTCTTCGACGCATGTGTCGGCGAGATACGGCTTGACCCGCTGGCCATTCACAACAAACTCTCCTCCTTTAGTATCCAGCAACACTATGGCTCCATATGGTCTCACTTCTTTGATCGTAAACGGTCCTGACCATCTTGATTTGAGCTTGCCCGGAAACAATCTGAGGCGCGAGTTAAACAACAAGACTTTGTCGTTAGGAGCAAAGTTACGGGGAATAATCCTCTTGTCGTGATAAGCTTTGGTTCGCTCCTTATAGATCCTCGAGCTATCATAGGCTAGATGCCTAATCTCCTCTAACTCGTGGATCTGCATAGACCTCCTCTCGGCTGCACTAAGAATGTCGAAGTTGATCATTTTAACAGCCCATGCCGCCTTGTACTCAAGTTCTACCGGGAGGTGGCATGCCTTCCCATACACCAGATGAAAAGGCGTTGTCCCCAACGGAGTTTTGTAGGCAGTCCTATAGGCTCATATTGCATCGTCCAACTTGGCGGCCCAGTCTTTTCTAGTGGTTCCTACTATCTTTTGTAGGATACTCTTGATTTCTCTGTTGCTAATCTCAACTTGACCACTAGTTTGCGGGTGATAAGCTGTTGCAACCTTATGCTTTACGCCATGCTTCCGTAGAAGGTTCTCAAAAACCTTGTTGATGAAATGAGTCCCTCCATCACTTATCACCACTCGGGGGACTCCAAACCGGGGGAATATTATGGTCTTGAACATCTTTAAAACCACAGCGGCATCATTTGTTGGGGAAGTAATGGCTTCAACCCATTTGGACACGTAATCAACAACCACTAAAATGTACTCATTTCCATAGGAGGATGGGAAAGGTCCCATAAAGTCTATTCCCCAAACATCAAAGACCTCTACTTCCAGAATGAAGTTTTGAGGCATCTCATTGCGTTTACTGATGTTGCCTTGCCTCTGACAGGCATCACACTTAGACACGAATCTGTTCGCATCCCGGAACATCGTTGGCCACCAAAAACCGGCTTGTAACACTTTCGAAACCGTCTTGAATGTGGCGAAATGCCCAGCATAAGATGAACTGTGACAACGTTGCAAAATCCCAGGTATTTCAGCCTCTGACACGCATCTTCTATAGAGCCCATCCGAACAATGCTTGTACAAGTACGGCTCATCCCAAAAGTAGCGCCTAATATCGCGGAAGAACTTCTTTCGCTCACTTCCTTTTAGGTTCTCAGGAACTTTTTCAGCAGCAAGGAAGTTAGCGAACTTAGCAAACCAAAGGAAACTCGAAGAGTGGGCATTCTGAATGATACCGCAGAATTCTGACTGAGCAGGTGCTCGGAAATTATCGTAGATTTCAATCGCATAGATATGCTCATCCGGCAGACTATCATCCATTGGCGTTTCATCTTCAACGTGTAGCCTACTTAAATGATCCGCAACTCCATTTTTGGACCCTTTCTTGTCCCGAATCTCAAGATCGAACTCTTGAAGCAATAGAATCCACCTCAATAATTTAGGCTTAGCATCCTTCTTGGTTAGCAAATACTTCAATGCAGCATGATCGGTGTGAACAATCACCTTAGATCCGACGAGGTATGACCTGAACTTCTCAAAAGCAAATACAATTGCTAATAGCTCCTTCTCGGTAGTTGCATACCGGCATTGAGCATCATCCATAGTCCAACTAGCATAATATATCACATGGAGCTTCTTGTCTTTCCTTTGACCCAGAACAGCTCCCACAGCGAAATCACTCGCATCAGTCATGACTTCAAAAGGTAATTCCCAATCCGGTGGTTGTACTATTGGCGCACTAACCAAGGCATCCTTAATAGTATGAAACGCCGCCAAACAGTCACTATTGAAGTCAAACTTCACCTCTTGACAAAGCAATCTAGTGAGGGGTCTAGCAATGTTGGAGAAATCCTTGATGAACCGACGATAGAACCCAGCGTGTCCTAGAAAGCTTCGGATACCCTTTACCGTAGTAGGCGGTTGCAATGCCATCATCACTTCTATCTTAGCCTTGTCGACCTAGATCCCTTTTTCTGAAATCCGGTGCCCAAGAACTATCCCATCACGGACCATGAAGTGACACTTTTCCCAATTTAGAACAAGATGCATCTCCTCGCACCTTTGCAACACCCTGCACAGATTAGACAAACAAACAGAAAAAGAACTCCCATACACAGAGAAGTCATCCATAAAAACTTCCATAATATCCTCAATAAGATCAGTAAAAATGGACATCATACAACGTTGAAACGTTGCTGGAGCGTTACACAAACCGAAAGGCATGCGTCTATACGCGAAAGTGCCGTAGGGGCATGTGAACGTCGTCTTCTCTTGGTCCTCTGGGTGGATAGGAATCTGAAAGAAACCTGAATAACCATCTAAGAAACAGTAGTAAGGATGGTTAGCTAAACGCTCGAGCATCTGATCGATAAATGGTAAAGGAAAATGATCCTTGCGAGTAGCAACATTCAATTTCTGATAATCTATACACATCCTATGTCCAGTTACTGTTCTAGTTGGTATCAATTCGTTTCTATCGTTTTTAATTACCGTGATACCTCCTTTCTTTGGCACAACATGCACAGGACTGACCCACTTACTGTCAGATATAGCATAAATCACCCCAGCATCTAGAAGTTTCATTATCTCTTTCTTGACGACATCCTTGAGATTCGGATTTAACCGTCTCTGATGCTCGACAGAGGTCATAGATTCATCTTCTAGATGTATTTTGTGCATGCATAAATCAGGAGATATCCCAGCAATATCATCAAGCGAATATCCTAGAGCTTTCCTATACTTCCTTAATTCACACAAAAGTAAGGTAATCTCAACATTGTTCAGTTCATCATTCACTATAACGGGATAAGTAGAGTTAGGACCGAGAAATGCGTACCTGAGCCCTGCTGGGAGGGTCTTCAATTCCAGCTTTGGAGCTTTCAGCTCGCTCCAAGAACTGTGAACAGTAGACTGAGCAGGTGCTCGGTTTTCCACGATTCTCGTATCATCTTCCAAACTTAGAAACTCCACTCCCTTATCCATCTTGGTGTTAGAATCCAGAAACTTAGCAAATTCTTGGGCGTCTCTGCTCAGAAAACCATGTTTTCCTTCGGCTTTAGTTAACGCGACTTCAAGCGGATCCTTTGCTAAAATCTCTTCAACGTCATCCTCTAATAACTCTGACCCGTTATGGACAACAAATGTCTGCCCATCTATCATTGGTCTCTTGAGGAGCTTGCTCATCTCGAATCGAACCACCATATCTCCTAGACGGAGGTCCACTATGCCTTGTTCGACATCAATGATAGCGCGCGCCGTGTTAAGGAAGGCTCTGCCCAAAATCAGCGGGTCTCTCGGTTCCTCATCGAGCTCCAAAACCACGAAATCAGTTGGGATAAGAGTGTCCCCTATGCGGACGTGCAAATCCTCGATAATACCTATAGGAAGTTTTGTAGACCGGTCTGCAAAAACCAAAGAGATCTTAGTTGGTTTGAAATGAGTTAAACCTAAACGTTTAGCAACTGAATAAGGCATTAAATTAACACTAGAACCCAAATCAACCAATGAGCATGCAAACGTGCAAGGCCCAATCTTCACGGAGATCACAAATCTTCCCGGATCACCCTTCTTTGTCAATACCTTACTCTGAAGTATGGCGCTACATTCCTTGGAAACCATCATCACATTCTCATCCTCAACGACTTTTCCAGCGACTAGCTCTTTCATGTACCTCTTGAGTGAAGGAATCATTTGAACGGCATCGGTTAAAGGACGCTTTACCGTGATATCCTTAAGCATTTCCTTACACTTAGCATTCTCCAAATCCCTCCTAGACTTCCTTGGGGGTACTGGGTAAGGGACCTTTGGTACATAAATTCGCTCGGGCGGAATTTCGGAAGTTTTCTTGGAAGCATCTCGACTGAGCAGGTGCTCGGTAGGAGTAAGCAGGTGCTCACTAAACTTTTTCGCAGAATCGACTTGGACAGAAACTCGAGGTGCTCTTGAGCTTGTTTCAACCTCCTCATTCATATCTTCTTCCAATAAACCATCCTCATGAGCTTGATGCTCGGGTAACTTCTCCTTAGCCTTCACTTGAGAGCTTGTAATCGTAGGCGGTACCATCTTCCTTCCACTCCTCAACTCAACAGCATTAACTTGATACTCCTTCCTAGGATTAACTTCACCATGTCCCGGAAGAGACCCAGCTGGTCTTTTGATAGCTTCAGCGGTTTGAGCTACTTGAGTATCAAGTTTCTTAACGTGCGCGGTGACAGCTTCGTACTTTGCGTTTAGATCATTATACATATGCTCCACCCTTGTGTTTATCTCTGTAGATGCCTTTTGTTGATTGACCATCAGCTGCTGCATGAGACTCTTCAACTCGTCTTGAGAGGTAGGCGCGGTAGTAGCTTGCGGTTGCGGAGTGAATTGTTGTTGGTTCTGGTTAGGGACGTATTGCTTCCCTTGAGTGTTACTAGGATAGAACTTCTGATATCCTTGTCCTTGTCTGCTCTGATTCGCACTTGCTTGCTGCGGGTAAACCTGATCTTGTGGGTTCTCAACATTAGTGCTTCGGTAAGAGAGGTTAGGATGGGTTCGATAGTTGGAATTAAAACCGCGGTTTTGATATCCTTGGCCAGACACGAAGTTAACCTCTTGAACTCCAGCATCTTCATCATCCTCAAACTCTTGAGGGATAAGAGTTCCCTCATTCTCTTCCACAAGCTTTACCGACCTTTGATTCTCACGAAGAAGCAGATTAACCTTTGCCGTCAACTCGTCCATTTTCTGAGTGTCAACATTATCGACCTTCTTAGTCCTATCATACTCGGGAGCTTTGTTATTGGAACTCGCAGCGAGGTTCTCAATTAGCTCAAAGGCTCCATCCCTTGTCTTGGTCATGAAGTCCCCGTTACTTGCAGCGTTAAGAGCATTCCTATAGTCCCACTCAACTCCATCGTAGAAAATTCCAAGAATCTGCTCATCTTTGAAACCGTGATGAGGACATTTCCTACGGTATTCCTTGAGTCTCTCCCAAGCTTCACAGAAAGCTTCACCAGAATGTTGTCGAAACAAAGAAATCTTGTTCCTCAAAGACGCAGTTTTGGACTTGGTGTAGAAGTGGTCCAAAAACGCAGCTCTAACTTCGTCCCAAGTCTTCAAAGAACCAGCCGGTAAAGACTTCAACCATCTAGAAGCCTTATCCAAGAGTGAGAACGGAAACAGCTTGTACTTCAGAAATTTACTCGGCACTCCATTAGACCCCGTAGTAGTGCAGATTTCCTCGAAATTCTCAATGTGATCCATCGGTATTTCAGCCGGTAATCCATGGAACAAGTGTTGTTTCACCAGAGATATCATCTGAGGCTTGATCTCATAATCCTGCCTCTGAATAGTTGGAATCACAATGGCGGATTGGTTCTGATAGAAGGCATGGGGATTATCCGTATCCCCTATACCCGGCTGTGCTGGAGGGGCATGTGGTTGATTTCTTTGCAATTGAGTAATCTGATCCCTTAGCACTTGCAACTGAGCATTCATCTCCTCCTGATTAGCCATATTATCCGGATTCGGTGAGTTTCTTCGCCGACGGTTTTCTCGTTCAATACGTGCTAACTCTTCGTTCGAAACGTTGATTAAGGATTCGGTGATGTTTCTTCTTGTTCTTCTACTGGTCATGCACCTGAAACACACCGAATACAAACAAAAGAAAACAAAATTAGCAAAAATAAATTCTTAGACTATAAACTAAATCGAAATTCAAAGGCAACGCAATTGGTCCCCGGCAACGGCGCCAAAAACTTGATACGTGAAGTTTTAAACCTAAATAGTATCCGCAAGTGCACAGACAAAAGCAGTAGTATTTTAGGTATCGAATCCTCAGGGACCACGGTCACACTATGAAAATATGGATTATCGTTTAAAGCTAAGATAAAATGGGAATTTATTTGTGACGAATTAATGAACGAAATAGCAACTAAAAATGATGTAAATTCAATAAGATAAAGGCACTAGATTAGAGTCATTCGCCGGTGGTTTCGGATTATGGACTGAGCAATCTATTCAGGATTCAATTTAGCGCAATCTAGAACTCGAACATGAATGTAATATTGCCTCACTGTCGTGATGCATCAATAACTTTATCTAGCATCCTAAATGCATAAACTGTCGTTCGAATTCAGAAATGAAGATAAGCATTAACAATTTGGTTCGATTTGTTCACAATCGATGGTAACAATCAACTGTCGTTGGTTACACACCGATTGCTCATCAATGGTTTATCTAGCAACCTAGAGCACTTTCGTGAATAAGTTAATCCTAAAATCATAGACTAGGTGATCAAATTAGCCTAAGCAGTATGAATCCCGACAAAAGATAACATTTCCTATTTGGCTCAGTCACTATCATCCTAATCCACCATTGAATTTCCCTAATCTAGCAATGAGACTACTCAGTCATGGAGGACAAAATCACAGCAATCAAATGAGAAGAAAGCATCATGATAAAATAAGAGAATAGGGTTTAAGAAATCTTCTCAATGGAAAGTTGTGGATGATCCTCCAATTCTTACAATCAAAATCCTTGGAAATGAAAAACACCTTGAAAGGATCTCAACAATGGAAACAAGTAGTCTCAGGGAAAAATATCTCAGAAGAAAAAAATAGAAAAAACTCTTCCCACTTGGAAAGTGGCTACAACTTATTTATAAGGAAATTTTAGGGCAACTTGGTTCTGGGAGCCCGACCGGTCGGTCTGATGTCAGACCGGTCGGTCCGTGTCAGCACGAGGCATGTCTTCGGGTCTGGGATTGGTCGGTCTTACAATTCGGACCGGTCGGTCCGGATTCCAGAGACTTTTGGCTTCGGGTCTTTGAGTGTGGACCGGTCGGTCCTCTCATCCGGACCGGTCGGTCCGGATTCCAGAGACTTCGACTTCCTTGGGTCTTCAGGCGAGCAGGTGCTCGCTCCAAACCGAGCAGGTGCTCGATTTATGAAAATCACTGTCTTTCCTCCAGATTCATCCCTTTTTGCTCCAATGACCCTCACGGACTCTAATCTATGCTCGAGGGCCTCCTAGAACCTGAAAAGACACAAAATAAACTAGAAAGAACCAAAAAGACTAAAGAAACAAAGCGTAAAAGACACCAAAATACTAACATATCAATAAACTTAACCGGCCTTTGAGTCTCTCGTAGAAGCAAGTTCACTTTAGCGGTCAAGTCATCTATCTTCTGGGAGTCAACACTATTGACTTTCTTGGTCCTATCGTACTCGCGAGCCTTGTTGTTGGAGCTTGAGGCAAGGTTCTCGATTAGCTCAAATGCACCTTCCTTCGTCTTGGTCATAAAGTCCCCATTACTCGCGGCGTTCAATGCGTTACGATAATCCCAATCGACTCCATCGTAGAATATGTTCAAGATTTGCTCATCCTTGAAACCGTGATGAGGACACTCCCTCTTATACTCCTTGAGTCTTTCCCAAGCTTCACCAAAAGCTTCTCCGGAGTGTTGTTGGAAGGATGCAATCTTGTTCCTCAAAGCAGCCGTTTTGGACTTCGTATAAAAATGATCCAAAAACGCGGATCTAGCCTCATTCCAAGTCCTCAATGAACCAGCCGGCAGCGACTTCAACCATCTTTGTGCCTTGTCCGCGAGAGAGAACGGGAACAACTTACACTTCAGAAACTTGGTTGGAACACCATTAGAACCCGTAGTACTACAGATTTCCTCGAAGTTCTCAATGTGGTCCATGGGTATTTCAGCGGGTAATCCATGAAACAGATGCTGCTTCACCAATGAGATCAACTGAGCCTTGACCTCATAATCTTGTCTCTGAATGGTAGGGATGACGATGGCCGAACGGTTTTGATAAAACGCATGGGGATTATCCGAATCCCCTATGGTTGGCTGACCTCGCGGCTGTTGCCTTTGCAACTGGGTGATTTGATCACTCAAAATCTGTAACTAAGCATTCGTAGCTTCCTGATCTGCCATGTTTTCTGTGCGAGCAGGTGCTCGTTCGGTGCGAGCAGGTGCTCGACGGCGATTCTGACGTTTGAGATGAGCGAGTTCTTCGTTCGTAAAATTAACTAGATCTTCGTTCAGATTTCTCCTCGTTCTTCTACTGGTCATACACCTGAAACATAACAAAAACAAAAACAAAAAAAAACAAAATTAGCAAAATTCTTAGACTATAGATAAAACCAAAATTCAAAGGTAACGCTATTGGTCCCCGGCAACGGCGCCAAAAACTTGATGTCTCGAGTTTTAACCCAAAATAAACTGCAAGTGTACAGACAAGAGCAGTAGTATAAGAGGTATCGAATCCACAGAGACCAAGGTTACACTATGAGTTTATTGGTTCTAAAATAAAGCTAAGATAAATTAAATAGTAGGAAATGGTAACGAGCAGGTGCTTAATGCAATAGAGCAGGTGCTTGGAATAAAAATCGGATTAAAAACAGATGATAAAAGCACTAAGCCGAGATGATTCTCCGGTGATTTCGGATACTTAGGTTGAGCATCTATTCAGGGTTTAATTGAACACGGTCTAGAACTCAAACATGAATGTAATATTGCCCCGCTTTCGGCGGTGTATCAATATCTTTGTCTACAACCTAAATACCCAAACTTCCGAGTGGATTTAGTAATGAAGTAAACAAGCCTTAATGCAATGGTTCGATATGTTCACACTCGATGGCAACGATCAATGGCGTTTTGGTTACCACCGAATGCTCATCAATGGTAATTCTAGCAACCTATATCATTTTCGGTGAATAGATTAAACCTAGAGATCATAGACTAAGTGATCAATTTAGCCTAAGCGTTAAGATTTCCTAGAGATGAAGACATAAGATTACCCTATTTGGCTCAACCATCTAAGATCCTAAATCACCATTGAAATCACCCCAACTTAGTTATGAAACTACTCGGACATGGTCAAATCAAATGCAACAATCAATAGATAAGAATTCATAATGAAAAATGGAGAATGGAAGGGGGTTTAGAATTCTTCTCTAGATGATTATTGGATGATGATTCGGAAATGAACAAGAGACTTCAATGGTGGAAGTGATGATTCGGATGTTGAAGAACAAATGAAGAACAAATTACTTTTTATTCAAAACGTGAGAAGGAACTCTAAGTTTTTCTCAATATTTCGTGATACAAGACTACTCTTCTGATTCAGAAGTCATTCTTTTAAATACAAGGAAAAGCATTAAAAAACAAAAGATATTTTTTTAAGCAAAAGAAGGAAAGTAAGTAGAAATCCCATTTATGATTAAAATCAATCATCTCCCTAATGAAAAGGGATTGATGTTGACTCATTAACTCCTGGGGATCGTGTGGGCCATCAGATGAACTTGGCGGCCACAGCTTTATTAGGTTTAGGTTCTGGTGTCTTGGTGCGAGCAGGTGCTCGCTCGGACCGAGCAGGTGCTCGGACCGAGCAGGTGCTCGGTGGAGTGAAAACTCTTCTTTTTGCTCCAATTCTTCTCCTTTTCTTCATAGAGCTCCAGCAGCTCCAAATTATGCTCCAAAGCATTGTAGGACCTGAAAAGACATCAAAAGGAAACAAAAAGACAAGAAAAACACCACAAAACCATGGGTGAATTAGGCTAAAAACCTAATACATCAGTTGTCATAATAGTATGCCGAGACTTTGTCTTCTCAAAATTCAGAAATTTGGCCTCAAAACCCTAAATCTGTCGGAAATCAGTCGGAAAAATATATATATTTCCGACTGATTTCCGACAGATGTAAGGGTAACACGTGTCGTCTTTTAAAGTTAGCATGATATGAATATTGCGTCGGAAATCTGTCGGAAATATATATATTTCCGACAGATTTCCAACGGATAAAATAAAAAAAAGTTTATTTATATAAAAATGATATATCTGTCGGAAATCTGTCGGAAACAGATATATATTTCTGACAGATTTCCGACAGATATATCATTTTAAAAAATATATATATATATATATATAAATCATTTTATATTAAATATATATATATATATATAAATAAATATACAGATAAGTCGGAATTATATATATATATCAGTTTAAAAAAATATATATATATATAAATTATCCAACTTCTTCGTCATCAAATTCTCCAACTTCTTCTTCTTCATCAGATCCTTCCGAAGGAATTGTGTCTTCGTCTTCATCAAATTCTCCAACTTCTTCTTCTGATTCTGAATGTACGATATTATCACCAAATTCAGTGAATCAACAAAAAGGTCCACCGCTGAAGAATGATCAACTGGAGCCATCGGAGTAATTCTAGTTGGTTGCATAGCATCTTGCTCAGCAACTCCATATAGTCTCCCTCTTGGATTAATTGGAGTCACTGTAATCCAATGATCTCCTCGATGTGTTACCCTAGGATAAGAAATGTAGCATACCTGAAACAAACATATTTAGTTTAGGCAATTACAATATCATTATTTATCTATAAGGCACGTATTATAAAATTTTAAAATCAAACCTGGTCTGCCTGTGAGGGTAGGATGAATGGGTCATACTTTTGCAGTCTCCTAGAAGAATTTACTGAAGTGATGCCAAATTGGCTCACCTGGACACCTTCTGGATATGACGAATCATACCACTCACACAAGAAAACAATGCACCTCATGCCCAACATTCCTGGATAGCGCACTTGCAATATTTCTTTCAGAATCCCGTAGTAGACTACATCATCACTTGTAGCTGAAATACCGTAATCTGCAGTTGCCCTCGGCCTTTCTTCATGAATCCTAAATGCAAATCCCCTAGTGCAATACCGAGCGTATGAAGTTGCTTCAAAGCTTGGGCCTGAAACTATCTCTTGTAACCATGTCGGAAACCTTTCTCCATTCTTCATTCCTTCAGAAACCTGAGATAATAATTTAGACAAATTAATAAACAAACATTTAATTAAGTAATAATTAATTCAGTAATTTTAAGAAATGTAAGCGTTTTTTTAAAACTTACGTAATATTGCAGCCAATTTGGAAACTCGTTTTCCTTAGATTCTCCAAGTTCGTCTTCTGTCATTTCTGGATAATAGCGACGTATTGATGCAATGTAAATCCTGAAAGTAAACAAAAAATATATAACATATGAAACCTATATATTACTTAGGTATTAAAAACAAGATGTATTTAAATAAGTTCTGTTTTTACCTTTCGTACTCCGCCATCTCCTCACAATTCGTTAGGATATACATATGTAAGTGACTCCACTCTGCTTGTGATAGGAAGCATCTCTTCCCTCTCCCAATCACTCGGCCAACTTGCGAAAACATCTCAGGGACAATCGCGGCATACGTGACTCTCTCACCTTTATCATCATAACGAGCAGGACGTCTACTCTTCGTACTAACTTCTCGCGGAAAGTAATATTCCGAAAACTGTGATGATTCTTCATTGATACTCTGTGCGACAATAGAACCTTCAACTCGAGCCAAATTTTTGACCTTCTTCTTTAGATGGAACATGTACCGCTCAAAAGGATACATCCAACGAAATTGAACGGGACCACCTAGTTCGGCTTCGCGGGGGAGGTGTAGGGGAAGATGTTCCATAACATCAAAAAAAGACGGTGGAAAGATCTTCTCAAGATTGCAAAGGATCACTGGTATATTGGCATCTAAATTGCGGATCCCCTCAACTGTAAGTGTCCTCGTGCATAAATCCCTAAAGAAAGCACCAACTGCTGCAATAGCTTCGTGGACAGTTTGAGGAAGGAGATGGGTAAAAGCAAATGGAAGAAGCCTCTGCATCAGTACATGACAATCATGACTCTTCAGTCCCAAAAACTTTAGGTATCGCGAGTCTACGCAGTTACCCAGATTAGCTGCATATTCATCAGTGAATTTAACTTCGTGTTCAATCCACCGGAAAAATTCTCTTATCTTTTGTATTTGCAATCGGTATGGAGGAAAAGGATATGTACCATCGGGAATACGATCAAGATAAGCACGGTAGCAAATCTTTGAAACGTCCATCCTAGACTTCACATTGTCTTTTGTCTTTCCCGGGATGTTTAACACCGTATTCATGATGTTGTCAAAGAAGTTCTTTTCAATATGCATCACATCGAGGTTGTGCCTTAATAAATGATCCTTCCAATACGGCAAATCCCAAAATATACTCTTCTTGTGCCAGTTGTGAGCTCCTCCTACACCACAAAGCGGTTCATGCCCATTACCCCCACAATCAGGAGTCCTCTCAGCACCAAAATCTCTCAACTGCTCCAATATAGTACGACCGTCTATCTCATCAATTGGAGCAACAAACACTTGTTTATTTTTCTTAAATAATCTTTTAGACCGACGATAGGGATGGCCGTCCGGTAGAAACCTTCTATGGCAATCAAACCAACATGGCTTTCTTCCATTCCTCAATTGGAAAGCGTCAGTGTTGTCTTGGCAAAACGGGCACGATAATGTTCCACATAAGGACCGCACGCATCATATGCTGGGAAATCGCTAATAGTCCACATAAGGACCGCACGCATCAGAAAATTCTGCTTCCGTGAAACATCAAATGCTTCGACACCGTGACTCCATAGCATTTGTAACTCATAAATCAATGGCTGGAGGAATACATCAAGTGATCTCTTCAGATGCTCAGGGCCGGGAATAAGAACGGAGAGGAATAAAAACTCTCGACGCATGCACATACCAGGGGGCAAATTATACGGTGTTACGATTACGGGCCACAAAGAATACTGCCTTCCATGCTTCCCAAATGGATTGAAACCATCCGTACTTAACCCGAGGTACACATCGTAGTATGATGCAGGTGCCTGATTATCTTCAGGCAAAATATCTTTCACAAAATCTGCTATCGCATCAACACACTCTTCCGCCAAATTGAAGTCTGTCTTAAGGGTCATCAGTCTACTAGCAGTTGATAAAGGGGAATGTCCGTCTCTACACCCATCATATAATGGTTGCTTCCCTGCGTCTAACATATCAAAAAATCTTCTAGCTTCTTCATTTGGTTCTTCTAGTCTATCCTCCCTTATTACGATCGATGGCAAATTCTCTCTAAACGCATCATGAACCATCTCAGCGGTACCTACACCAAAATCTACTTCCGTTCTATGTTCGCCTAAGCTATCCGTTCTATGTTCACCTAAGTTATCTATTCTATGTTCGGCTAAGCTATCCGCAACATATGGTGCACTGCTACTACTAGCACCATCATTATTAGTTTCTCCATGAAAAAACCAAATTTTGTATCCCGGCATAAAACCAACGGTATACAAGTGATGCCAAACTTGTTCTACATTAACATTACGAGAATTGCAACAATTTAAACATGGACATTTTATCACCTTTCGATTCCCGACAACCGACATGAACTCGCATATACCTCGTGCATAACTTGGATTTAATGTATTCGACTCCGGATCATACATCTCTTCATCCATCCACGATCTATAATATCTAGAAGATGACATCTCACTCTCTTAACGATTTTTTTCTAACAAATATTTGGTTGGAAGTTGTTGTTGTTTTGTGAGTGAATGAAGATGTGTGGAATCATATATATAAATACGCTGACCATCGGAAATCTGTCGGAAAAGCGTCGGAAAAACAACGGATATAATAACGGTTATATAACGGCTATTTTTTACTACAGATTTCCGACAGACTAGTTGGGAGTCTGTCAGAAATCTGTCGGAAATTGATATTTTCCGACGGATTTCCGACAACTGACCGGAATCTGACCGATTTCCGACGGTCTGTGGTCCGTCGGAAATAATTCCGACAGATTTCCGACGAAATTACTTCCGTCGGAATTTCCGTCGGATTTGCGGCTGTTTTCTTGTAGTGAAATACAAGAGTCAATACTTTTGGAGGGGCTTATGCTTTGTTTTGTGATGAAGACGATATGAGTCTCAAGGTCGAGATCGTTATGAGACCTGAGAATTGAGTTGATGATCGTGATGAGATCGTTCGGATGCACTACTGGATCAGATTCTACATAAGTGGCCCCGTTTGAATATGTACAGATAATGAAAAACAATAACTCGAGCAGGTCCCCACGAGTTCCACGAAGCAGCATCTTTGAGTTCCATTCAACAAATGTAATGGAAACAAATTGAAACAATACAAAAACCAGGGAAAGCAAAATCAAAATCCTAATGGAAAAGGATTCTAATGATCTTGCTGATCAAAATCCATTTCTTAGGCTTGCTATTCCATCACTCGGGCAATACACTCATGTAGGCATGACCACGGTTACGGTTATTGCGGTTACGGTTTTTTAACCACCTTAATACTTTTTGTTAACCTTAACTTTAACCATTTAATATACGGTTGTTAAATACAATACGGTTAATACGGTTGCGGTTAGATACGGTTATGAATATGAGACGGTTAATATTATGGTTATAATTATAATACTATTAAAATGAACAAAAATTTATAAGTGAAGTTTTAGAATTATATATTTATAACTCATTCTTTAATATGTTTTGAAAGTGGAATGGTATAAAAATCAAATAAAGACTTTTTTTGTTTGTGGGTCAAATAATAAAAAGCTATAGCTAATCTTTTAACGGATTAAAATTTCTAAAAACAATTTTTTGGCTCCATTACGAAATTTAAGATCTATTAGAATTTTCTTAAATATTTTGAGCTTAAGATTTAAAATTTCTATTTGCCACCAAATAATTTTGTTTTTCTTCAAAAACCTTTTTTGCTGTAAAAATTCAACATGTATATACTCTTATTTCATTCAAAACCTGTTAGGATTAAATAGATTATTCTTATAAAAAAATTAAAAGCAACTCACGGGTAGATAAATAATGCTTTTAATTTCTATATATTTTAATATTTGGAGTCCATAAATATAACCATACATAATTTTTCTATGTCATGATAATCACCTAATATACATAACTAATTAGTTATTATGTGTAAATTATAGGTACATTTAAATTAAAAAAACTGTTACGGTTAAAATTTTAAGGTTTTAACCTTACGGTTAACCGACGGTTTTAATACGGTTACGGTTAATAATGGTTACGGTTAAAAAAGCGGTTAACCTTAACTAGTATCTTTTTACGGTTAACGGTTAAGGTTTTTAACTGTTTAAAACTGTTACGGTTATGGTTACAGTTTAAAACGGTACTTTTACGGTCCGAAATACGGTTACGGTTGTATTTTGGTCATGCCTATGCTCATGTAACCAAGAAGGACCTCCTAGAGCTAAATAGGATTGGAAACGACCATCTCTCGTCACACTCGTTGCAATCTCTCTCCCTATCAAATTAGTTCCCGGATGTTCTTCTTCAACAACAACATTGTCGAGCAACAAACGAAGCTCATGGATATGTGGTAGTACACTAGTATACTGTGGCAATACATGTGTCTTTGTGACTACCTCAATTACCGTCGGGCTATCAGAAGCGAAGAGATATCTGAGTAGTGTAGATCACGAAAACTTTGCAACGCCCAAACTATACATCAGAGTTCCACATAAATTCTGTTACTTGACCTCGTGAAAACATCTCTACCAAAACCATGGTGTAAAACTAAGATCCTATAAGCATCTATGGTTTGAAACAGCTCCATGACACGTTCATAATTCCAAGAATCAGTAGAAGACATTAACGATGCCACATTGAGATTAATATCAATTAGATTCCGCTCATGCATCGGCGCTCGTGGATGTTTATCAAAAATCCACTTCTCTGACCATATCTTCGTACCTGGCCCATTACCAATTGATTTCATCAATCCACGGTTCAACATTTCACGACCAAACACAATACAACGCCATGCGTAGGATGGTCTATACCCTTTGACACACGTCAAAAAGCTTGACAATGAGAAGTAATGTAACACCTAATCTTTTTTTTTTTTACTAACAATTCTACTGCGGAAATTAACATAAACAATTAAACCAATAAGAATAATCCAACAATAAATATCTCCTTTAAACCATTTAATTCAAACACCAAAATTCAGGAATGAAGAATAAATTATCTAGCAACCTAACCAACTGGTTCGCTAGACTAAACATTAAAACCTAAACCCTATCATCCTCTTCTCTCGGCCTCGATTCCACGATCACACTTTTCCTTTACCTGCAACTCAAAGGGAAAAACAGAGTTGCGTGAGTATTATCATAAATACTCAGTGGAACGGTCAACCCGCCAATAGGAAAAACATAAAAATACGAATATCAACTTACTACGCGATTAAATATCGATTAAACCAATTTCCAGATTAAATTACCAATTCAGCTTAATTAACATTTTCTTTTTAGATTAATTAACAACTCATATTAGTTAAAATAAACACACGAAATTACACAATAAACTATCGGGTGTCGATCGACACACCACCCTGGTGTCGATCGACACACGACCAAGTCGATGTCCATCTCTGCGCGAGGTGTCGATTGACACTGCCCGCAGGCGTCGATCGACACGTCGCACCAGAACCCGATCCCGAGCCAAATCCTCACACGGCTCGTCTCGATTCCTCGTGGATTAACACAGCGACCACACAAGACAAATTCACACAACAATCAACCACAAAACCAATCTTCCCATACGAAAAACGATTAACGATAACCACCCAAATCCTAATATCCGATCCTACGCTTTTCCTAACGATTACGCACTCACCTTTGAGTTTTGAAGCGGATTGACTAAGGAACGAACGCAAAATGACTGATCACAGCCACCAACTCTCTAATTCCTCGCTGGAACCGAAAGGAAAAGAACCTCGAATCACTACACGCGACCACCGAAACAAACGAACGGCGAATCCTCAAGAACACGAGAGATTCTACTCGAAAACCTTTGAATCACGAACTTTCTCTCACTTTTTCAAGCTTCTCTGCGATTTTCTCTGCCTCCCAAGACCAAAAGGCTGCTTAACACTGAAAAACTCGCGACTAGGGTTTTCCTTAACCCAAAACGCGTGAAAATCGCGGTTTAAATCAAAACCAATCGGTTCTGCAACTTTAGTGTCGATCGGTACCTCCCAATGGTGTCGATCGACACCACTCGAAAATGGCTATTCCGAGTTACGGTCGTTACAATTATCCCCCACTGACAATGGATTCGTCCTCAAATCCCGACAAAACCGTCTACTAAAGACTCCAAACCCGACCCAACCCGGTCAACTATCCGAGATCAAACCCGATCTCCGAGGCTCTCATTTAGTCTCATGTTTATACGCCCGTTTTCAGACATCTATTACTCTTAACTCATTCCACACCACTCTCACTCGCAGGACGCATCCCTTGAGCTATCGGTGTCACACCACTCACACTCTCGGGACGCATCCCTCGAGCTATAAGTGTCTCGCACCCCGCTCACTCACAGGACGCATCCTTTGAGCTATCTGTGCCCGCACCCCTCTCACTCGCAGGATGCAACCTTTGAGCTATCGGTGCCTCGTGCCCCTTCCAGTCTCAGGACGTATCCTTTGAGCTTCGGGTACACAGGGAAAGCTACACAATCCCAAGAGACAACGCATCCTCTCAAAACAAAATGAATGAGTTGATCGGGTCCGCAACCCCTAGAGTAATAAATTCTAAAACGCTGATAAACATCTATCGACTAACTGCCTCTTGTGATCAAACTCGATACTCCCTAACCCGGAATATCACCACAACACATATAAGAAAGACTCATAGTATAAAACAGATTAAATAAGAACAACTCCATCTTATAAATCTCGAAAAGGTATAATCGTTACAACACAACGAAAAATACAACGATACCAAGCATCAACATACTAAACAGACTAAACTGGAACCACAAAGAGAAATAAAGCTCACGCCACGACCTGCTTGTCGAACCACTTCCTGAACTTTAACTTCATCTTTGCGTCGGGCTCCCAAGTCTCCTCCTCAAAACCAGCGCAATCCCACAGAATCTGCAACAAAGGAATCTTCTTTCGACGTAGCACCTTGACTCTCTTCTCGAGAATCCTCACAGGCATTGCCAGAACCGTCAAATCAGGCTAAAGATCTGCAGGAATCTCAGGCACTAGCTCCTCCGACTCATGCAAGCACTTCCTCAACATCGACACATGGAAAACCTTATGAAATGCCTTCATGATCGGTGGTAACTCAAGCCGATACGCCACCGGCCCCACTCGCTCCACTACCGGGAACAGACCCATAAACTGCGGACTGAGCTTGTTCTCTGCTATGGCTCGATTAGGACCCCTCAACATAGCCATCTTGAGATACACACGATCTTCCACTGCAAACTCAAGCTCTCGCCGCCTCTTATCCGCATAACTCCTCTGCCGGTCCTGAGCTTCCTTCATGTTCAGTCTCACAACTTGGACCTTCTCCGTCGTTTCCTGAACATAAGTAGCTTCATGAATACTCTGCTCCCCCACTTGGGTCCAACATAGGGGTGTCCTGCATGGCCTCCCATACGAAGCCTCGAAAGGAGCCATACCAATACTCGCCTGGAAACTGTTATTATGAGCAAACTCCACTAAGCTCAAATGACCAGCCCAGTGACCACTCTAATCCAAAACACACATCCTCAGCAAATCCTCTATAGTCTGAATAGTCCTCTCGGACTGCCCATCAGTCTGCGGATGATAAGCTGTACTCATATGCACCTTAGTGCCCATCTCTGCCTGAAACGCTCTCCAGAACTCAGATGCAAACCTCGGATCTCGGTCTGACACAATGCTGGCTGGCACTCCTTGCAGCCTTACAATCTCCTGCACAAATTTTTCTTAGCCAAAACAGCCGCGCCGTCTGTCTTCTTGATGGCCAGAAAATGTGCTGACTTAGTCAACCAATCAACAATCACCCAAATAGCATCGTGCGTCCGCGAAACAGGTAATCCCACAACAAAGTCCATCGTGATCCTATCCCACTTCCACTCTGAAATGGGTAAACTCTACAGAAGACCACTAGGAACCTTGTGCTCAACTTTAACCAGCGAACACGGGTTGCACTTAGAGAGATAAGCCGCCACATCTCTCTTTATCTCGACCCAGTGATAATACCGCTTGAGATCACGATACATCTTAGTCGCTCCCGGATGAATCGAGAACTTACTAGCATGAGCCTCCCGCAGAATCTCCTGCCTCAACTCCTCAACCTTGGGTACACAAACCCTACCGCGATCAAGAATTACCCTACTCGAGGAGACCTGATACTCAGAACCCGCCGCCGTCGATGCAGCCACTAAACCAGAATCACTCGCCTGAGCCGCAAGAATCCTACTCAACAGATCCGCCTGATCAACTGCCTCTAAACCCAAATGCTCCTCTGACATGCACATAAACGCAATGTGCTAATCTCGCTAATCAGCGACTCAATATCTTGCTCCCGCGCCGAATCTGCCCGATGACGACTCAAAGCATTCGCTACCTAGTTCACCTTACCAGGATGATAGACTATATCAAGCTCATAATCTGCTAACAACTCAACCCAACGCCTTTGCCTCACATTTAGCAACGGCTGAGTGAAAATGTGCTGAAGATTTTTATGATCGGTGAAGATCTGAACCTTCCCACCATACAGATCTGATCTATAAATATTCAATGCAAACACCACTGCACCCAACTCTAGATCATGCGTAGGGTAATTACGCTCTGCGCCCCTCAGCTGCCTCGAAGCATACGCAATCACTCTACCCTCCTGCATCAACACGCAACCCAAACAAATCCCGGAAGCATCCGTGTACACAACATACAGCTTACCCGGCTCGGGCAATGCCAAAACCGGTGTACTCATCAACATCTCTTTAAGCCTCGAAAAGCTCTCCTCGCACTCCTGGGACCAAACAAACGGAACATCCTTCCCGGTCAAATTCGTCATCGACTGAGCCATACTCGCAAATCCTTTGACGAACCTCTGATAATATCCTGCTAAACCTAGAAAACTCTTGACCTCGGTAGCATTAGTCGGTCTAGGCCAATCCCGAATAAACTCTATCTTAGCCGGATCCACAGAAACTCCCTCTGCAAAGACTATATGACCAAGGAATCCCATCTCCCGCTGCTAAAAACTGCACTTGCTCAACTTAGCATAAAGCTTCTGCTCCCGAAGCTTCTCCAGAACCAACCACAAATGAACCTCATGCTCCTCATGACTCTTAGAGTAAACCAAGATACCGTCGATAAAGATAATCACAAAGACATCCAGGTACTCCCAAAACACGCCGTTCATCAACCGCATGAACGCTGTTGGCGCATTTGTCAAACCGAATGACATCACCACAAACTCGAAATGACCATACCGTGTCCTGAAAGCAGTCTTCCGAACATCAACCTCGTCGATCAGAATCTGATGGTAACCTGACGCCAAGTCAATCTTAAAGAACTAAGTAGCACCCCTCAACTGATCTAGCAACTCATTAATCCTCGGGAGAGGGTACTTGTTCTTCACAGTGACCCGGTTAAGTCCCCGGTAATCGATGCATAACCGAAAACTACCATCCTTCTTTTTCACAAAAAACACCGGCGCTCCCCATGGTGAAGTACTCGAACGGATAAAACCCTTACTGGTCAAATCCTCCAACTGACTCTTCAGCTCAGCTAACTCGGCCGGAGTCATCCTGTAAGGTGCCTTGGAAATAGGCTCTATCCCGGGCTCTAACTAGTAAACGGATCGGACAGCGACGGCGGCAATCCTTGCAACGACTGAAAGACATCCTCAAACTCCCGGATAACCTGAATCTCGCTCACCGCAACCTTACCAATGGACTCTGGCATAGAAATTTTCACCAAATACGCCTCGCATCCTCGCTCTAACATCTGCACTGCCTAAACCGCAGAAATCACCAGGCTCAAAATAAAGCAAATCGATGCTCCAGAATCAAAAAGCACGTGGGACTCAAAACCTCCCACTAACAAGGTCCCTACACAATTCATATGCGTTGAGAACCCTACTAGACTATCACAAGCAAAAAGCAGAAACAAACAACAATTCACCAACTAAAGAATTTACGAAGTCTGAGTCCAGAATTTTACCTGTGATCGAAGCGCTGCTATGCTGTCCCTGCCACACCTCTCCCAGGGTATAGACTCGCGGTGCTGGCCCAATCTGACCCAACAGCTGCACTGGAGCAAGAGTCATCCGCTGCTGCTTAAGACACATCGGCCTGATATGCTCGGGCTCCCGCCAGTTATAACAAACTCTCACATCTGCCTACCGCGGCTGCTGCTGCTGCTGAGAACCCTTCCCAGGGCAACTCGACAACTGATGCTCCAAACTATCGCATCCAAAACACAATCCGCCCTTCAAACCCTGGTTGGGCCTGGAAGAGCCATCCCATTTCCGTTTCTGTCCCTGCGCAGGCTTGCCACCTTTGCCGGGACCAGAACCGGAACCACCCCGCAACTGCTGCTGCCTCGGCTGAACAGGGGGAACAACTGACACTGGAACCACCGCGGCTGCCTGCCCTCTCAGATCCTCCTCGATCCCGCAGAAACCTTTACCAGCTTCAGTCCCTCTGCACCTGGTCCGCAAATCTGGCTGCAGTCTCCTCAGGAACCTCTGGACCTGCGTCCGCTGATCCACTATGCCGCCCGCATATGCCAGCAAACGCCCAAACTCAGCGCCGTACTCACTCACGGTACGATCTCCCTGAACCAGATTCACAAATCTCGATGCGAGACGATCCAATGCCTCCTGAGGAAAATATTTGGCGTTGAACTCAGCCACAAATTATCCCCAGGTCCATACTGCACCGGGCTCCTGGCCTCAATATCTCTCCACCAAGCGTGCGCATCACCACCCAGATAGTGGATCGCCAGCTCTACTATATACTCCTCAGGGCAACGAATCAAACGGAAATTGCGCTCTACGCGCATACGCCACTCATCGGCCTCCTCGGGACTGACGCCACCCGAAAAGAAAGCCGTACTCATCTGCCGCATCTGACTCACCATCTCCAGGTAAGACGGACGCACCTCTACAACCGCAGCCCTCTGCTACACCTCCGCCACAGGCGGAACCACTGGAGCCTGAACCGGAGCCACCGCCGGAAAATGCCCCAATAACTCTGTCAGAATACCCTCCATGCGATCTATACGATCCTGAGCTAGAACGGCACCCACACCTGGGCCCGCTCCTCTACCAGCCATCCCGGCGCCTCTCCCGGCACCCACAGCACTCACGCTAACACTGGTCTCGCTCACAGAACCCGTATGATGCGTAGGAGCCCCTGACGCATGCGTAGCACTCGAAGATGACTCAACCACTGGTCCACGACCACGACGACCTCTACCACGACCTCTACCATGACCTCTAGCTCTGGCGTCCATCTCTCTGCAACACTCACAGAACAGGACTATAAGCTACAAGAAGTCACAAACAAAACACAAAACTTACTGTGGAATCATTTTAAAAGGTCGAAGAGAATAATACTAAGACTCTATTAAATCGATTAAACACACGAATCAATTTAAACACATAGTCTCAGGCATCCAAATTCAATTGTCCTAAAACCGTCTAGGCTCTGATACAAAAATGTAACACCCAATCTTTTTTTTTTTTTTACTAACAATTCTACCGCGGGAATTAACATAAACAATTAAACCAATAAAAATAATCCAACAATAAATATCTCCTTTAAACCATTTAATTCAAACACCAAAATTCAGGAATGAAGAATAAATTATCTAGCAACCTAACCAACTGGTTCGCTAGACTAAACATTAAAACCTAAACCCTATCATCCTCTTCTCTCGGCCTCGATTCCATGATCACACTTTTCCTTTACCTGCAACTCAAAGGGAAAAACAGAGTTGCGTGAGTATTATTATAAATACTCAGTGGAGCGGTCATCCCGCCAATAGGAAAAACATAAAAATACGAATATCAATTTACTACGCGATTAAATATCGATTAAACCAATTTCCAGATTAAATTACCAATTCAGCTTAATTAACATTTTCTTTTTAGATTAATTAACAACTCAGATTAGTTAAAATAAACACATAAAATTACACAATAAACTATCGGGTGTCGATCGACACACCACCCTGGTGTCGATCGACACGCGACCAAGTCGATGTCCATCTCTGCGCGAGGTGTCGATCGACACTGCCCGCAGGCGTCGATCGACACGTCGCACTAGAACCCAAGCCCGAGCCAAATCCTTACACGGCTCGTCTCGATTCCTCGTGGATTGACACAGCGACCACACAAGACAAATTCACAAAGCAATCAATCACAAAACCAATCTTTCCATACGAAAAACGATTAACGATAACCACCCAAATCCTAATATCCGATCCTACGCTTTTCCTAACGATCACGCACTCACCTTTGAGTTTTGAAGCGGATTGACTAAGGAACGAACGCGAAATGACTGATCACAGCCACCAACTCTCTGATTCCTCGCTGTAACAGAAAGGAAAAGAACCTCGAATCACTACACGCGACCACCGGAACAAACAAACGGCGAATCCTCAAGAACACGAGCGATTCTACTCGAAAACCTTTGAATCACGAACTCTCTCTCACTTTTTGAAGCTTCTCTGCGATTTTCTCTGCCTCCCACGGCCCAAAGGCTGCTTAACACTTAAAAACTCGCGACTAGGGTTTTCCTTAACCCAAAACGCGTGAAAATCGCGGTTTAAATCAAAACCAATTGGTTCTGTAACTTTAGTGTCGATCGACACCTCCCAATGGTGTCGATCGACACCACTCGAAAATGGCTATTCCGAGTTACAGTCGTTACAAGTAACGACCTTTATACAACCGTGAAAGTAAAGCATCATGTTCGTTAATAATTTTTCATGCTTTGTTTAGCAAGTAGATCGCTTTATTGAAGTCACTAATATCCCGAAAACCATGCACTCCATTCGCCTTAGACTTGCATATCCTTCCACGCGACCCAATGAATTTTATTTTTCTTCTCATATGCATTCCACCAAAAGCTAGACATCGCACTAATGAGTTTTTGGCAATGGTGTTTTGATAGCTATTTTCCTCACATATACCAGAAGAGCCTAAGCAACCGATTTCAAGAGTACCTATTTTCCTCCAAGAGAAAACGTTTGGACTATAACCATCCACTAAGTTGTTTGTTAATCCAAGATGATTAAATTATTTGATATTCAAATTTCATTATCCTTTTGTTTTGTTTTTTTTTTTTTTGTCAACCATTTGATTAGATAGATTGAGCCCAAAGACCTTACAATGAAAAGGGATTCGAAACAGAGTAATAGAACAATGGAAAGGCCCATAAAAGACCCAGATGTGAAATGAAGATAAGATCAGAACCATTAAAACACTCAACAACACACACGTGTCCTTCATAAGCCTTCAACGTGTCTTCATCTTCGCTTCCCCGTTTGAGACACCATCTCTGCCGCGCCGGTAAGAGGTTCCAGCAACTCCAGATCCAGTTAAGTCAAATGGTGAATAGCCTCAAATCCCTGAGAAATTTTCTCTCAAAATCCCATTAATGATGAGATGCTTTACACCCTTCATCGACCGAAATAAGACCAATGAAAAAGCTTCAAGTAACTTAACCCCAAAACCTTCATCGAGACATTTTCCTATAGGGAAAACCTCAAATCTACTGATTTTGTATAAATTACCCAAGCTTTAATCAACCAATTCGATTCTAAATTCAAAAGAGAGCCTTTGCTAAATCACAAGCTAGAATCCATCTAGAAAGCAAAGATTTATACTCTTCAAACCTAGAACTCGAGCAAGGTCAGTGAACAAGGAAAACATTCAACATCAACCGGCATAAAACAATAAAGATCTAAGAGAGGAAAATCATATTAGCAAAAAACAAAAGATCTAAACTAAATCCGAACAAGCCGGAAAGAAAGATCGGTCAAAGCCGAAAGGGAAAATCGGTCAAAGCCGAAAGAGAAAGTTGGACTAGCCGAACTATTATCCGTATGTACAGACCACAACGCCGCCGAGAGCCGACGCCGGGCCGATCACCGGAAATCGTCTTTTTGTCTCTAGAGAGAAGTCAGAGGATTTTAGAGAGAGAAAATTGTAAATCCCATTAGTTTAACTTAAACCCTTATGATTTGAGACCCTTAGCTTAAAGCTTTCTGACTTTTTCTATGTGATCATATATTCGTCAAAATACCTTTTTTTTCTCAATGGACGACTTTTCCCCCTTCAATCTTTGTTGTTTTTTAATCTAGACCAGTGATTCGTTTTATTTTTAAAAGAAAATTGAAAAATATTTAAAAAAGAGTAAAATTTTAAAAACATATCCATTATCTTCTTTTTTTTTTGAATTATACACAGTTTCCCCAAAGGCTTTCTAGGCCTAAAAGACTAATTTGTGTCGCCCGCGATACCCAAATGTTAATTCCCCGGTGGTCGAGACTCGAAAACATATCCATTATCGTATGACATTGATTAAATATTATCGAAGCTGTCTATTGTAAAGGTACATGAACATGTGGTTGGCTAGACCGCTAGATACGGACAAAAAAATTAGAGTCGATTGAATGAGCACATCAAAAGAAGTGGATAATAAAATAACTAGCTAGCTACAAAAATCACAAAGACATTATTACTGAACTAAAACCGGATTCTGCTAACATCCTAACAGAACAAAGGAAACATATACACAAAGAACTAGATTTGACTCATCATCATAGTTGGTCTTGCTCTCAGTTGGTATAACCGTTTTGGTGAACCGGTTTAAAGTAATAACCGGTTTTGTAGCCCAACATTCCGGTTCTGTAGAAGATCAGTTTGGTTGTGCCTAAAATTTCGGTTCAATCGATACGGATTATAGATTTGTGGTTCTGTTGTACCAATTTGAATGATGGAAAGTAAACCGTAAGGCCATGTGACCGGTCAATTATGCGTTGTCTCGTCTTCTTCGATTTCGTTTTCGTAAATGGATCTAGAAACCAAGAATTCTCTCTTCTCGTTCGCGTTTGACGTTCTGCTTCCCTCAAGCTTGGGTTTTTACTTTCTGGGTCGTTCTCGTTCTTCAATTCTCTTATCTTCTTCTCTGTCAATTTAGTTTGTGGACTCATTTGGGTAATGTCGTCGGTTGAATCTATAAATTTCTTTTTGGCTGGTTTAGTTATGGTATCTGATATGCATCTTTGATAACAGGTGTGAACTATCCATTTAGATTGTTTGGTGATTCGAACTTGATTGGATGTGAAATGCAATGATCACAGAGGGCTCTTCTGGCTAGAAGAAGAGTTTTTGCATAAGTAGCCTCCGTAACCGTGCTCTACTGATGGAAAGTTCGTTGTCATAGAACTTTCAGAAGTAACATTGGAGAACACAATCAAGATTGCAGATTTCGAACCTTACTCTTCCAATCAGAAGGATTTTGAGATTTTGGTCTATCCAACAAATACATGGGTTCCTCTGGGAACTTGACGGCCTTAAGGAAGAAGCACCAACAGAACCTTTACACTTGTGGGTCCCAAATGTGTGAGATATCCAAAGATAAATTTCTTAAGCCATTAAGGTTCAACATTCTACTACACATTGAGTTGACTAGAAGTCTACGGAGTGGAAACGAATGCAGGTGGATTTGATATCTATCCAAGACAAAAACATATTAAGACCCCAAGAAGGAGACATTGAGCAGAAAGAGAAGAATCCAGTGCAAACAATAGGGTCATCTGACAGCGATGAAGACGGTAATAAACACAGAGAGTATGAGCAAGAAACCTCAGCAGGGATTGCGGTTGTGAAAGCTTAAACATCGAGTGAAAGAAAAAAGCTGCCTAATCCTGTGCAAGAGATAAAACATCAACCAGGATGCAGAAGATAAGGTCGTTGGACTTGAGCTTATCAGTGCTTCAGAGTTACTTGGAAATTATTCAAGGAGATATGGATCAGGAGGCGAGCAAGACAGAGAAGGAAGTGGTGTGTATCAGATTGGAGGTAAAGGGAACGACTGAGAGCCAATAGAAGATGAATGAGGCGATATAGATGAGATAGTGCTGAAGAAAAGTGGAGACAGAGCTTGAGAAGACTAAAAATGAGAGGGAGAAAGTGAGAGAGAGATTAGAGCAAGTGTTGGAAAGACTCGAATGGATGGAGAAGAAAGGTGTGGATGTGTTCACCATCTGTGTCGTGTTTGGGGCTATTGCAGTTGTAGCCGTGGTTCTGGGTAAGGGGACATGTCGAGCAGAGAAGCCAGGTGGATTGGCTTGGCTTTTGCTATTGATAAGCTCTACGTTCGCTATGTTCATTGTGTCTCTTTGATGAGTAGAGTTCTCAGTTTTGGTCTTTCTTTTTTTGTTTACTAGTAGAGGTAGTAGTGTCTTCTTTTATACAGAATAAATTGATTAGAAACAAGATTTTTGTTGTGCCTTGTGAGGTTTCAAATAGAAGATCAGTTTTGTTGTGACCAAAATGCCTGTTTAATTGAAGATCAATTTTGTTGTGCCTGAAATTCTTGTGTAATCGATACGATTTACAGATTTTGTGGTTCGCTTATACCAATTTGCATTATCAGCCATCACTACCTAATCACTACCAGCTTGGGCCGGTTTGATGATGATAACCAAACATTCCGGTTCAATAGGAGATTAATTCCACATTTTTATATTTCGATAAGAGATTTTGTGTAGAAAAACACCAAACCCTATATTAATCAATCCAATTGTTAGAAGTGTAGAGTTTAGATGCCAAAGCAACTGAATGAATCTAATGGTTCTAAGAAAACCTATTTATATAGAGAGGGGTTCTCTTTACAAAACTTTATCCACTAATAACGACTCAAGCAAATATTTAATGACCAACTAACTTCTTCTTCCAACTAATCCTTAAGTGCCAGCTCAGCTCTGTTAGCTTGTTCTCATGCTGGAATTCAGGAAACTCAACCTTGAGATCTTTTGGTTTTGACATTCGCCTTTTTCTCACCCTAGAAAGTTTGACTTTTACCTTTGTAGTCATTCTTCTTTTCAGGTTAATCAAAAACGAAACTTCACTAGTATACTTAAAAATTAATTGTGTTATTGTACCGTCACTGCACATAGAACATCATTTAATTTATCAGATGTTTATCGGGATAGAGTATGAAATAAAATTTCGGGTTAACATTTGTTTTATTTATGTGTGTTCATTTCTATGAACTATCATGTCTTGTTATTTGAACAGATATTAAATAGTTTTTGCAGTTTCAAAATTAAAATGATCTATCTATGGAAATGTACGCCACCGGATTTATGGCTTGAAAAGAAACAACTGAAGATCTAAGGTTCACCCAAAATAATACATATATCAAGAGATCGGTGGTAAAACACTCCTATGACAATTATGGTATTACTATCTTGCAAGTAAACAACTATGCAAAAAGATGATCAAACTACAGAGTTTAGCATTGATGTGGATAATCACGTGACTTCTTTAAAGGATATTATACTACTGCTTCTAGAGGTAATGGTCTCTCCTTTTTTTCTTTTTTTTTTGTTATTTCAGTTTTTCTTGTGGATGCGTGTTAACTCATTGTTCTATATATGCAACTTTTGTATCATAATGGGAAGATAACAACCAATGGAACATCAATAGAAAGTTAAGTTTGTTGTGATATGAAAAAAGAGATTGAGAATGAGAATTGAGTGATGATCTTATTCCATAGAGAACAAAGGTATATATATAGGATACAATAACTTGGGGAGGAGTAAGAACTTGGAGAGGAAGGGACTTGGTGAACAAGACCATAAGCATATATGAACATTCATAATAAATGGGTTTATAACACTTCCCCTTGAATGTCCATTATCTAAAACTACTCCTAATACGCAAGTGATGCTGCCTCATTAAAAACCTTACCAGGAAAACCCAATGGGAAAAACCATGGTTAAGGGAAAAAGAGTGCAACGCGTATTTACTTCCCCTGATGATTAGATGACTTGAGATCTTTGAGACAACGCATCCAAATGATGAACTTGTTTCTTCAAAGTAGCAGTTGGAAGTGTCTTGAGAAATAAGTCCGCCAAAGTTTTGCTTGAACGAATATGTAGAACGTGTATATCGCCATTCTTCTGCAACTTATGGATCTTTTAGATTATCCATCTTGATCATTCTCTATGTTTCTCTTAATATCATTAAAGAAAGATATTCATTATAGAGATTGATAGACTTTCATATATCACTCTAATGATAACATTCCTCTTTAAGTGTCTATCATTTGCGTGTTCTTTGATGTCTCGTTAAAAACCTTTCATAGAAAAACCCTATGGGATAAAAAATATGATAAGGGAAAAAGAGTACATCCACGCTCATCATTATCTTTCTCCCTCTCAGAAGTATCTTCTTCAGGAGATGACTTCTGATCATATGCTATCTTTTCGAATGATCATAAGCATAGCCTTAACAAACAAACTTGTATGATTTATGATATCTCAAATCATTAGACTTCTGGTCCATTACATATTTTCTTTTTTATCATACAAAATCACATCTTTCAATCATGAAAGAGATCGATAAATTTCTTAAACATCAGTTTAAATTTGGTACTTCAGGACCAAGTATATGTGAATATTCTTATATAGATTCTTGCCATGATCTATATGTATTTTTCCAAATCATTTATATAAATCTCTTTAGGAGTTCCAGTAATATTCATACAATGTAATCGTCACAAATCCCTTTCTTAAAATTCCTTATGAATATGCAAGGACGAATCATTCTTATATGCTTCTCTTAGAAAATACTCCCCGATATTTCAATCCATAAAAGAGAACGATTCAATTTTCTGTAGTTTCCACAAAAAGAATTTTGCTTCTAGCCATTTAAATCCTTCCGGGATTTGTATACGAATCTCATTATCAAGTGATCATTTAGCATAAATTATTGTCATCATACTATTTCAGATAACTCTGAGTTTTGATGATCTTCAAATTAAGAATCACTTTGATCAATATCTTTAGAGAAATCTACATGGGTACACATATACATAATTATACCCTATTTTCTCTTTTCATTTGATCGAGTAGAGTTCTCAAGAACATAGTTTTTGATATATTTAATCCTTCAGGGATTATATACATTAAGGAATCCATATAAATTTCCTCATCCAGTGTTCTATATCTTATTGCCAGACTTATAAGATATTTCAAAAGTATTGCTACCACCACAAGAGAATATAAATATATCTCTTCATAAAAAATCTTTGTCTTCGTGAAAATTTTACTATTTTTACTATCGTTTTCCACAAACTTTATATCTTTCACTGGTTTTACACTTCAGGTGCATGGACTCCTGGTCCAAAAATTTCTCTTCAAGAGATTATAAGTACAAGTCTATTTTTCTTTCCACTTTGGCCAATCATTACTTTGTGTACACATTTCAATAGACTTTCTTTCATGATCCTCTTTTCCATAATATCAACTGCTCATAGCATGCAAAATATTACGACGTCGATTTGCTTTTCGGTTCCCATATTATTTCTAACATGACATAGCTAGCTAGCTCTTTTCATTGTCAAGTACTTGAACTGTTCATTTGTCATATTGATGTCTCTTCTGGAGATCATTCAAAATCTTTATTACCTCGATTTGGTCATTCTCAATTTCTGCTCCTTTCTTTTTACGAGGATTTATATATGGAACCAAATAGGTCTATCACGCTTCATGCGATCTTTAGACTCACTAGCAGTTTGATATAGTCCTTCTAGGACATACATTTAATTGGAGCATATACAGCTGGCATAGGTGATTTCATCACTCTACTGGGATCAGCAAAAACGTATGGCAATTAATACGCCAAGTTTTGCTTATGAATTATCTTTTTGGACATCTAATGTACATTCTCTAGTCCGAGGATCATTGATAATTCATAGCTACTTATATCTTTTCCCAGCTGTTTATTTTCTCCCCCTAATGTTAATATGAGACTCGAGCAATAAAAATCCTTCTGGGATAGCTCTAGACAACTATTCATATCCAACATATATTTTTATCCTCTTTCTGAGGTCCCATCTTAAAATCTTGTGGTGGAGCACTTTTAACATTCAAACATCTTTCTGATGGGAATTATTTGGTTTCTGATCCTAAACCAATAATGATGGGGAGACCTATTAGTTATTCATTGGCTTGATGCGAAACAATGGTATTAAACCATTTTATGTATAAACATAAGCTTCTGGATGTTCAACACTTTATTTTAATGTACAACATAAATTCACCATCATTATCAAATAACCTTTCAAACTTCAGGTTGCAGTTTCATAACAAGGATAAATGTGAATCTTGAGTTGATGTGTCCATCGAGTCAATGCGTCCATTGAATCGATGCATCTATTATCTAAAATTCACATAGTGGGTGATCAGCCCATAAATATCTCCTTGTATATACTTCTAGAAATAAACATATTCCAGTTTATTTTTTCTTATTGGTGAATGCCACATTATCATATTGCTTTCTGAGTAATCAACATATGATAAATGACTAGAAAAAATCTTCTGGTTCTTTACAAAATATCCACACACTTTTATTAATTTCCGCATCATTCTATTAAACCAGGATGACCAATCCGGTTAAGCCAAATATTTAAATTCTTAGTAAACATTTGATTTATTTTTCATTCTCAGTAAACTTCTAATTTACTTTTCATTCTCAGTAAACTTCTGGTTTACTGGTTCTTTACAAAATATCCACACACTTTTATTAATTTCCGCATCATTCTATTAAACCAGGATGACCAATCCGGTTAAGCCAAATATTTAAATTCTTAGTAAACATCTGATTTATTTTTCATTCTCAGTAAACTTCTGATTTACTTTTCATTCTCAGTAAACTTCTGATTTACTTTTCATTCTCGGTAAACTTCTAGTTTATTTTTCATTCTCAGTAAACTTCTGGTTTACGAATCTTTGTGTAGTACAATCTAGTACAAAATAGGTAAATTCTCTTAAATACTTTCAACCTTGGGAAAAACTTGTGATTTGGAGATATTCAACAATTCCTTCACTTTTCATATAAAATCCCATAGATTTATTTTTATGAAGGAGTAAGCAAACTCAATTTTAGTGTAAACATAATCTTCTGGATGTTTCACTTATAGTATACAAGATCCTTTAACTCTTCCCCTCGAGATGATAACACTGTAGATTTATCAATCTTGAACTGAATCTCATTTTAGAATCAATAACATATCCTACTCGGATCATTAGATCCTTTCTTTGAGACTTTGGTGAACAGAATGTATAAATTACTCCAATTGTCTTCTTTAGACAATGATATCTATGTGCTCTTCTGGAGCATTCATATATATGTTCTATACAACCTTGTATTGTACTTCCTCAAGTTTATTTTCTTTTCTATTTGTTCACTTCCGGTGAAAATATGAGTTCTTGATAGAAACTCTTCGATCTCGATCTTAACTATATTCTTATCCACTTTCACATATGCTTTCGACAAATATTATCTGTGTGGTCATTTTCTTTCTTAAAGTATGATGTCACATTCGCTTCAGGGAATGAAATATAACCGATAAGACATTTAATTATAGACTCTAAGTCTTCTAATCTTAAATGTGGAGATCCACACTCTAAATGATATCATCTTGCTTTTAAGATTGTTCCAAAGAACTCTTGGATCTCTTATGTCCAAGCAGTGAACATATCTTCAGGATATTTCACTTATAGTAACTTTAATTATCAACTAGGGAATATAATTTTCATGATATATCACTTATTATTTATGTGAGATTCTTTAATTCTCTTTTTTGCCATGGTATATATCTCACAATGCGTTCTCATGTATATGCTCTTCAGAAGCATTTAATAAGCTTTATACTCTTGATATTGTATTCACACTAGATACTTTCATCGAAACAAGTCTCTCTTATATCTTAAGATTTTTCTTTTCTCAATTCAGGTGAGTATATAATTTCTTGACATTAGTCTTGCCATTCAAGAGTCTATATAAAATATCATATTCACTTCAGAAAGTGGATCATAATTATCTGGATATTATTCTCACATTCACTTCACGGAATGAACCACAATCAACAAGATGTGATTAATGAATTTTGTTGTAAAAATCTCACACTTTTACCAATAATTAATTCATTATCCATAGGATCCACTTCGTTCACGGATTATAAATTAATCAACCTGATCGGTTTTAGAGGATTAACCAAACCAAACCATAAAACTCTCATAAGGTTTGCTCGCTCAATATAAGTTTATTGGTCAACAGACCATACATACCTCATGGATAATTCAGTCATAAAACATGAATAATAAATTGTAAATAGGAAATGAATCAATCTCATGTAAAACAATTCGCTTATTATAAGAATCAAATATGGTCGCTATTGTTATGCATAATATATAACATATTCATATCCATAATAGTTACATAATAGCTATCAATTCTAAACAGTAAAGTATAATTATAGAATAACCAGACTGTAAATTAATCAAACGTGATAAATTAGCCAAATGATTCAAAGAAGAATCGGCTATAGAATATGAGTAAGCAATAAATCACATAATAAAACATGGATAAGTATAATTTCCGAGCGATATAGGAATCAAAAGACATACATATGTATGCTTTGGAATCACACGTCTCAAATATAATAGTATATTTAAATAACAGAAGAGTGCATGAGACAATACTATAAACATATTGAAACGAGTTATTAAAGCATCAATAAGACAAAAACAACCGACTGAATCAACTGAATTGTTTTATCAAAGTAATATTATGGATTGCTTGTTTATAATTAAACAGATTAAGGAGACGTGACTTACTTCTCAATGGGTCAGATTTGAGACGACATCGATTGTGTGACAGAGCTAACGATGGATTATGAGCGATCGTAGTTGATTGCTAAGTTGTGGCAAATGTGTCGGCTAAGATTTTTTTTTTTAAAAGGTGATTAGGGTTTTGTGCTCAGCGGCTAGGGTTTCGTGCTGATAACGTGTTGTGATATGAAAAAAGAGATTGAGAATGAGAATTGAGTGATGATCTTATTCCATAGAGAACAAAGGTATATATATAGGATACAATAATTTGGGGAGGAGTAATAACTTGGAGAGGAAGGGACTTGGTGAACAAGACCATAAGCATATATGGACATTCACAATAAATGGGTTTATAACAAAGTTTATTTGTAATAACTTTATTCTCTGTAAATAAGTATTTTTGTATAACTTTTTTTTCTTCGATACAGAAATTATCAATATCGGAATTATAAAAGGGTTAATTTGCAAAATAGCAAAAAAAATTAATAATTAGAAAACTAGCCAAAATTTCCTTATGTGACATGTTCTTCGCCATTGAATTTAGGGCAATTAGCTAGTTTTCTAATTATAAAATTTTTCTTGGCTATCTTTTGCTAATTTCCCATTATAAAAAGATGTTTTTGCATTAACGTCTCTGAAAAAAGTAGAGGACAAACAAACAACAATTTTTTTTTTCCAGAGCCTAGCTACGAAGTAACGTTCACTTGGCATGCTATTAAAACCAAAAATCACTTTTCATAAAGGTGAAAGCTTCTCCAAATTAGGAGGAAAATGTTATAAAAGCTAATTATCTCTCTGTCATGGCCATGCTCCCTAGAGGAGAAGAGATAAACCTCATAATCGTCATCCGCTCATAAAAAAAGAGTCAATAGATGTATGGGGATGTAAAGCATATATGTGAGACAAAAATTGGTATCTTATTTCAGTGTTGTATGCTTAACCATGTCAAGAAAGCCTTCGAAAAATATTTTTCTAGTTTACCCCCGAAATCAATGTGAAGGTTAGAGGAAGAAATACAACGCTTAATGATGCCTTAAAAATCTGATTCCTTGTATCATGAACAAATCTACTATTATATTTGGTGCTAATGTCACCCTTTGGAAAGACTCTAGCCCATCTATCGTTTTATGTTAGTCAGTGTTTTTTTTCTACATGGCCTTGAACTCTTGTGTAATGTGCCTTTTTTTTAGGTCGTTGCATTCCAAGATTGATCTGAAATCACTAAATATGGTGCATTTGCTAGCTCTTAAGGATCTGTTCATAAAAAAGAATGATGGGAAGTCGAATGGTGGCGCTTGTATGATAGTGTACATGTCTTGATATTATTATTTATACTCCTAATTCATTTTAGCATCAACTTCTCTCAAGTAACTCATCTTTTTGCATTTTTCAAACTTTGGAAGGGATAGTTGTTGAGAGGAATTCCATGTCAACTAGCAATGCGCCAAAAAGAATCAGATTCTACATGTATTAACCTGACCGTTTATTTTGATGCATACCTAACTGTAGAATTGTGCATCTTTCTCTTCTTATAACTACTACTATTATTAACAACTAAATTTTTTTAGGTGCTAATTTCTAACCAACCATTTTAGGCGTGTCGTTGGAGCCAACCTACAAACCAAAAATCGCGTTTGTGGTGGTGCGGAAGCACCATCACACAAGGTTGTTTCTAGAAGACTACAAGAATCTTGATTATGCGGATATGAGGAGTGGAAACATGTTACCAAGTAAAACAACTTGGGATCAACTGTATGATTAACTTGAGGTCCCTCAAATTGGTTTCAAATCCTTTTTGTTCGTTTGTTTGTCTGTAGGCATTGTCGTTGATTCTGATATTTGTCACCCAAAGAGTTCGAATTTTACCTTTGTAGCCATTTTGTTCATCAGGTAAATTAATGAAATTTTTTAATTAAAATAACCCAGCTATGGCCTCATATGATTGTATGGATGAAGATGAGATTTTCTTAAGTGTTTAGAATCAAAATTCCTTGACAGGGTTCTTCTTAACCTGCTCATTACCGCATTCTTTCGGATGAAAACAATTTTAGTGTTGATGTACTCCAATCTCGGACCAATAATTTATGTTACACGTAATATCTTATGCTCTTTGTCACATGTCATTTTTACAAAACAAATATAGAATTATAAAACCGGAATAAAAGTTGTTTAGTTTCTCAAGTATGACGAAGAAAAAAAAAAGGACGAAGAAAAACCCTAGCCGTCAAGAGAGAAAGAGAGAAAAAGGTGATTTTCGGTTACAGCCTCTCTGATGTCCGGTGCTTTTTGCCGGCATCGTGAGAGTGTTGTAATCTAGTAGATTTGACGACGAGCATGGAGTCTAGAGGGTGTAATGGAGTTTTTGTCTGAAAATGATGCAATGGTTTTTGTCGTCTGATTTTTATGATTTTTATGATTTTTTATGGTTCTCTTGTTTGGGTTCAGTTTTTCTTCGAGGGTGAAGTATAAGATCCTTCGTTTGCTTACCTCTTTAGTTTCTAGGCAATTCTGGCTATCTAATTTAAGTTTTGCAATTCAATTTTTTCTAACGGCGGCTTCGCTGAAGGTAACTTAGAACAAAATTGACAAAGACAATCAAAAAAGGAGATTTATCTTAATTAAGATAATTGTTGTCGTGTTATCGTATTAGATTTTGGACGTCCGACTACTATTATCGTGTCATTGTCTACTTTCGACTCGAAACAAGACCATCTTGGATTTGCTAATATGTCATTAAAGATGATTATCCTTACTTTCTTTTCAGTGTGGAAAGACCATTATTTTTTCTTTATATGTCATATGTTGATCTTCTTCTATGATGTAATCGATTTTAAATTAGTTTCAATAAATTAAAATGTTTTAAAAAAAAAATCCTCGAGTATTTGCAATTGACACATTTATCTCCCAACTATCGTGTGCACGTATTAAATTCTCAATTTAACATGGACTTTGTAAATTTAGATCTGATGAAAATCAACGTTAAGTAAGAAAACAAAGAAGTTAACATTGGCCTTTTTATAGTCTAATTTCGTGAAGTTAATGCAAGCTTGGGTAATTAAATTGCTAATTAAAAGTTGGGAAATTAACCTGCAAAATTGCTAAACTTGGATAATTAAATGATATTTTCATGATCATCTGAATAATACCATCTATTGTTTTTAAAAAGATAAATCATTTCCATTATATTTTGTATATCCAAAATTTAGTATGTTTTTGTTAAAATTGATAGTTCAAAAATGTACATATAAATTATCAAAATTTATTCATAACAACGATAAAAATTGTCACGAGACACTACAAACTATTGAATTTTGAAAAGATATTATATGTAATTTAATCGAATATACATCTTTATAGTTAAACGACATTACAAATATTATGTCCGCATTTTAGTAATCTTCATGGTTTAAGTCCTAGATTTTTTCTCTTATTTATGCATTAGTAGAGAGGCGCTAACGTTACCCCTACCTTTGGTTTTCGTCTTTTGGATGAAAGATTAGAAATAGGCCTGGGAATTCGGGTAATCGGTTCGGATTCGGGTTATATCCGATGGGTTTCGGGTAATCGGGTGTAGGGATTTTATACCTATTAAAGAACCGAAACATATTCGGTTCGGTATTTTCGGGTTCGATTGGTTCGGTTTTAAAATTAATTACCCAAAAAAATTTGATACCGGTTCGGTTCGGTTCGGTTTCGGATATTTTTTACTCAAAGTACAAAAAAAAAACCAAAATATCCGAAAATGTCCAATATATTCGAAATTTATATAATTTTTTAATAAAAAATGAAACAATTCACATAAATTAGTTTTTTTTTTATTAAACTAACCGAAAAAATTTTAAAACTAATAGAAACAAAATTGTAAAATTCACCAATTTTATCCTACATATCCAACCTAAAACCAAAATGTTTACAAAATAATTTATGTGTCGGATATTTCGGGTATCCATTCGGTTTTCGGTTCGGTACTAGTTCGGCTTCGGGTTTTCGGTTCTAGACATATATGATCCATCGGGTATTTTAAAAAAATTTGTTCGGATTTGGTTCGGATAATATCGGTTCGGTATCGGATCGGATGTTCGGATACGGGTAAAAATCCCAGCCCTAGTTAGAAATGTTAGTTGCAATAATTCTGATTTTTCCATATGATTCAAATATGAGAAGAAAAAAAATCATATTTGTTGCATCATGTGTTAAAAAGTACCCTTACTAGCAAGTCTAGCATGAGGTAAATATTTGTACGAAAGGATTGTTAAAACAAATATTCGTTTAAAATATGTATTTTCACAAAGCAAACAAAAGCACATGGAATAATTCATTTGACCCCGTGACTAGTTGAAGGTTGACACTTTTAATCGTACATTTATAGTTTAATGTAATTTTCCTATGGTGACCAGTTTTTTACGTATCCGCACGATGGCGTTCGAATCTTAAACCATGTGCTCTAAAACTTACCCCAACAAAATTATTTTAAGGGGAATTACAGATGACTAGTTGTTTGAATTTCTGTTCTTTAAATCAGTTGACTATACGTAGTCCGAATTTGATGAATTGGATTGAAGATAAATTGGTTTTATTACTCCTTATCTATGCATCTATGTGGGTCAGAAATTAGTCATTTTGTATAACAATTCTTTAAACGAAGTTTAAAAATAAATAAAAATTTATGATATTCATTTTGGAACAGCTATAACTTTATATAAAGATAATCGCAATGCTCAAATTTTTACATTTATATTTGTGAACAAAACTAAGCAAACCATAATTAAAATATAAATGTAAAAAAGAAAAGAAAATCTATCGACCGCAACTAATTATTAATTTATACAGCTGACTTATCCGTATACTAACCTGCACCATTAGGCATTAGCTTGTAACGGTACTCTAGTTAGTATTGTTAATATATCGTCATCCGTATTCAAATCATTCTGTAATATTGTTGGCAAAAGAAATTAAGAGAAAATTTAAAAAATGTCACTATTAAATTATTATTTTTAATCATGCCACTTTAAAAAAAAAAAAAATTAAACTTTATAATCTATTTTAAAAACTTTATAATCCGTTAAAAACTTTATAACCTATTTGAAAAACCTTATAATCTGTTTTAAAACCTTAAAATTTGTGTTCTTTAAAAAAATCTAAAAATTTTAAGTAAAAAACAAAGATTTGTAAACAGTAGCATTTTCGTAAACCTTTTTAAACCGTGACATAATTGTAAAGTAGCATATCTCGAAAATTCTCAAAAATCAATTTACAAATTCTCCATGGAATATGCCATAAGATTTTTTTTTTTTTTGTAAGAAACATGCGATAAGATTTTGCTAGTTCATAATGACAATATGATCGACTCTATAAATCCCCTATATATTATTAGAGAAGTGATTTGTAAAGAAATGCTATGTGTCTTCTCCACAATCACTCTCAGACAAACAAATGTGACATGGCTTCAAAAAATTATGACATGGCAATTTTTTAAGGAAAATTTTATTATAAATTTAATTTAATCACAAAATTTCTTATCCAATCTTCCATAACTAAATTCATATATTTTTCTTTAGAAGTTTAATTTGAAATGGACTATAATCATTTATTATTTAAATAAAATTAATTCTACCAATCACAAAATATTCTGTAAAATTTAAATGGTCACAATAGATTTTTTTTTATCTTGGAAAAATGAAAACATCAAAAGAATTTTCATGATATACCACTCTTGGCATGCCATTTTACAGTTATGCCATTGTTTGAAAATCTTTGCAAGAATACCATTTTTTTAACTTGATTTTTATATTTTTTGGGTTTGGGTTAACAATTTTATATTTAAGATATAGTTTTTATGGGTAGAGTTTCGGGTTTGGATTTTGAGAAAGAGAAAAAATTTTAATGATTTTGTTATTTTTATAAAAGGTGGCATGTTTGCAATAAGTTTACAAAGGTGATATATTTGAAAAAATATTTTCAAGGATGGCATGTTTGAAATTCTCCCAACATCAACCATTTTGATATAAATAAATAAAAAAATTCTAAAACATCAAAGAATTTGATACAAAGAAAGTATGAAATGATAAACATGTATCTATAAAAGATTTAATATGTGAAAATGATTTATACCATTTTTTCTTGTGTAAAATTATTTAAAATCATTATATCTGCGTATAACGCGGAAAATCACCTAGTATATGTACAAAAGTAATGTTGAAGTTTTACCTCGAGTCCTTGACCTTCACGTCGAATGATTAATATATTTAAGTTTCATTTAGCTCAAAAAGATGTAATTAACTCTTTCAAAAAAAAAAAAAAAAAAGATGTAATTAATATTTTATATAATGAAAATAATTTGCAGGAGTTTTTCTTGTAAAATGAACGTTGGTTACGGAGTTAATCAGATGGAATGGGGACCACACGACAATCACTGCACCTGATAACGTTTTGGGTCCCCCACTCTTTACAGTACTACAGTTCTCATGTCACCACCACACTATTTATTCAATTTATATATATATTTATTATTCATTCAATGATAATCTATAGTCTGCAATTATACTAACTCACATTTATTTGTATTTTCTTGTCTCCATCTTTTTTTTTTAGGGTAAACATAGGGCCCATGCAACTCTAAATTGGTCTTTATTTGAATGAGATAAACAAAAATATTTGAACAGTATCATATATATATATAATATTAAAAAATAAGATCGATTTATCATTGGGGACAAATGACAAAGAAGTGAAGATAAAATGACGCATATACTAAAGAACCATTAAATATATTTCGTAAGCATATAAGATCAAACGAGATATTTTTATGTTTTTGTATCGTTTTCGTTCGACCATGTTATAACAAACGAAACACTTTGCTGTTTTCTATTCGCTTTGAAACAACTACTTCAAGGACCAATTGAGAAAGAGAATGGTGGGCCTAGAGAGAGGCCCATATCATTCCTCGATCAATTTTAATTTCTCAAATTTGACATTTTTTTGTTTTACATTTTAAAAATGTTAAATTACTAAAACAAAAACAAGATTGAAACATGATATACTTTGATGTATATATATCAACGATTCACTGGAGTCTAGGGAGAGAGGAACTAGAATTGTTTAGCGAAACACTCAACTTTTCTTCATGCATAATTACCTTTTTAATAACAATGCATACTCAATTTTTCTTAAAGGATAAAGAAAACCAAATGATTTGAGAATCGAGACAGTGACATTAACAGAAAAAGAAAATAACCATTAAAAAAAGTAATGATAAAAAGTGTCATATTCTCCTCAAAATCCAAAAAACCTGACAGAAAAAATCTCGTGTACTATTTAATCACTCACTCACAATAAAATAAAAAATAAAAACTCAAATAAATCAAGTAAAAAAAAAAAAAAATCTCACGTGTTTTGTTTTTTACTTAGCAAAAGAAATTACTACACGAACATAAAAAATTAACGGCGAAACAAAAGTATTACACAACCGCCAAACGCTGGTCGCCGCCACCGCCGCTACCAGCAAATCCACGATTAAATCGCTTGTTTTTAATCTTGCGGATCATCATCTTCACCGCCACCAAGTGACTCACTAGCTTGAGATTCGCCGGAAACTTGCCGTCCGTACGAGCTTAAACCGGAGAGAATATTATGATTATGTTGTTGTTCATGTTGATGATGATGATTATGATGATGATGATGATGATGATTATGTCTCTCATGTGTATTATGATGATCACCACCATCACTTCTTCCTCCTCCTCCTCTTCCTTCAGTATTATTATTATTTTCTTCATTAATCTCATGATTACTACTAGTTGCTAGCTGTTGGCCAGTAAGAAACGCCATTGGAGTTGCGAAATTCATGAAATGTAAACCGCTCGTAACCGCACCGCCCGGAACGCCGGAAACGCTACTTCTGTATAACGCAGCCGCCGCCGTATTAATCGTAGGAAACGTCCAAACTGCCTCTCCACCTCCACCTCCACCTCCGGCGCCAGCAGAAGTTGTCATAAGACCGGCGGTTTGGTTATTACCACCACCAGCACCAGCCGCCGCAGCCGCAACCATCCAGAAATTTCCTGGTATTTGCGCGGTTGTAGCGGTTGGTCCACTGTTACTAGATTGAAGAGTATATCCACCGATTTGGTCATTTTGTTGATGATGTAAATCCGACGTCGTTTGGAGTCTACGTTTCTTCTCTGAGCTTAACTCATCAGAATCTTGATCTCCTTCTTGCTTTGTCGGATTATGGAAGTTCAAAAACGACGTCGTTGGCGTGAAGTTATCGATACCAGGAAACAGAGACGACGTCGTTGCACGTCCCTGTAGGTGTTGTTGTTGATGAAACGCAGCAGCACTTCTTTGTTGTTGTTGTTGTTGTTGTTGAAGTAACGAAGAAGAGAAGATGTTATTAGGGCTAAAAGTTGAAGCAGCGTTACGGAAATGAGAAGGAAGTGACATGGAAGAGCCTGAAGAACGGAGAGAGATGTTTAAAGAAGTGAAATTCGCGGGGATGGTTCCGGTTCCCGTGGCTGCGATAACAGATGGTTCTGCTTGTTGAAGAAGCCACTCGATCGTTTCACCATCTGATTTATGACCTAGCTCTCTTGTAAGCTGGAAAACCCTAGCTGCGCATAACGCAGGCATCCTTATCCTCCTACCTCTACCGTCAACTTTCGTGTGTCGGTCTTTTGTGGACGCTCGTTTCAACGGCGGTTTCTTTGCCGCAACCACCGTAGAGTCCTCTTGCGTTGTTATTATTTGTAACTCTTTATGCGGCGGCTGTGGCTTTTGTTGCGGTTGCGATTGCGGTTGAGATTGGGATAATTGTTGGTGTTGATGAAGGGAGAAGAGAGAGGAGGAGGACGAAGGAGAAGGTTGTTGTTGGTGTTGGTCGTCGGGGTCTCGTTTACCGAGGAGTTGGAAAGGGAAAGTAGGCCGGTGGTGATGGTGGTGGTGACGGTGGTGATCGTCTCCTCCTCCTCCTCCTCCGAGGCTGTCTCCACCGTCCATTATGACATTTAAGACGGTTGATGTTGGTTTTTGCATATATAAGTGGGGGACTACTATTTTTATATTTATAAATTAGGGTTTTGGTTTTACTTTGTTTTTTGTTGGTTTGTAATTGGGATTTTTGACTAGAGGGAAAATAAAATAAAATAAAAGATGTTTTGAAGGAATTGAGTGAGGAGGAGAGGAGATAAGAGAAAGAGAGAGAGGAAATGGGAAGAAAAGCTTAAAGAAAGAAACGTCATGAGTGAGAATTATATGGGTGATCTTTACAAACCATTTTTTAATAAAAGAAATTGAAAACTCTCATTGCATCTTTTTCCTTTAAACAGTGAAACTGTTCATCGCTTCATTACATCTTTTTCCATATATCATATAAAAATAAATATAACTAAAAATCGTGATACGAGAAATGTCAACAATGGGAGTATATCATTTAATAGTTGAAGAAAATGAAAGTGCGATTTAATCAACGCAAATGGATTAATGCAATTAGCAAATGTTGTTTGAATCTAGTTAACCCTAAATTTAAATAATTCTTGTGCAATCAATCCGTTAACTCAACCCGTCTAAGATTTGACAGCATCATTTTGTTATCGAAATTGAATTTGCTATCAAGGGTGAATTTGTTGTATAACCAAAAAAAATATATATAATTCAAATCCTAACAAAACTCCTAAATCTAATGATTGAGATTTAACCACATAAGGGTGTTTTGGTTAAAATTTTAATTATAATTTTTTTGTGTGTTATTTCACATAATTTTCCTGTTATCAAACTCCATAATAAGCTCTATTGAAAGTATTCTTTTTTTCTTACTATGCTCAATTTTTTTTAACTGGATAAGTGTAGCTTTTAAATAACTCGTTTGTAACTCCACCAAAAATAAGTGTTGCACATTTTAAAAAACAAATAAACGAGTTAAGACCACGATTCCAAATCTTTTATCACCAAATTATTGCTACTTATTTTCTTTATCATCTGAAACATTTTGTAATTTTTTTGGTGGAGTGATTCTTAAAACAACATTAACAATTAAAAACAAATTCATTCATTGTCCAACGAATAGTAGTGTTTTACCGAAACATTGGTTTAGACATTCATTAGACAATAATGCAATTTTTAAATAGTTTTCTGCTATTTAGTCAAAACAACAAGAAATCACCGTAAAAGGGGACTACCATATTCACCGTACGATGAAAATGATTTTTTGCGACTGGTTAAAAATGGAAAAATCTGAACGTTGTGTTAATAAATGAGATGAAATTGTACAACATCGCCTTTAATATATATATATATATATATACACATAAAATAAAATGTATATACAGAATAATAATAAGATTATACATGTAATATAAGAAACTAAAATAAAACAAGTTTAAAAAAAAAAACTAAAATAAAAGAGGATTCCGTAATAATAATAGTAATAGTAATATAAGAAGATATGGTTGGAGAGAGTCGTTGTGGCTGCAGAGTCCACGTGAGGTGTCCTCTTTTATCATTCATTCCATAAAGACAATGAGAGAGGTCGACGCGAGGGCGATGGGCCCCACGCCCCTCATAAAACCCTATTTGGTCAAAAATTTAGAAATATACTTATTTCAAAACTTTGGGTCCCACATCATTCACGTAATCATTCTCCCCCTGCTACTTTTGCCGGAAATAAAAAGTATTCATATTTTTTAATTATTGTATATTTTAACCGATATTATTCGCTTGGGCTGTTTAATCAAATAGCATATCTCTGTAACACTAACAGCATTTTTTTCTCTCAACTTTAGTTCCTATGGTATTAATTTATTATCAATAACAATTAACAACATTGACAATTTTTTTTAGTACATAAACGCACTTTATTATTGATCAAATAAAGCATTAATACAACCATTAAACTACAAACTTATGGTCATCAAATATTGAATTATGTTTATAAAGAGAGATTATATGAGGGAGTGATAATGAAATAAAAGTCATAAATTTCTAGATAATGAGTTTAAATTGTAACATAAAACACACTTTTCATGGAAAATGTAACATCTGCGAACCAGAAATATGGATTATGGTGGTTGTGTCGAGCGACACAAGGAGTGTGTCGATCGACATAAAGGTTTTGAGGGAGTCGATCGACACGGTCTTGGTGTCGCTCGACACTTGAGTTTGCTGAACCGAATAATTAACTTTTTAATTATGGTTTTGATTCGGTTTAAAGGCGTTAAACCTAGGGCTCGTGTTTATAAGTCATGTGGGAAGCGTGCCGTCAGGTTTGGAGCAGAAAGCGTGTTATAGATGAGAGAGAATCGTGTTCTTGTAAATTATTGCAGAGAAATTCATAGGAAACGTTCTTATCGAGTTTTAGAACCGTTGTGATCGATTGTTCTTCGTAGTTCGTGGGGAATCGGATCAATGAATTCTCGGGGTTAGGAGGTTTGTTCGTGTGCGTTTTGTGTCTCATCTGAATCCCCATTTTCAATCCTTAGAACCAAGGTGAGTTGTGACCGCAATTTTTAGGCAATGAGGATAATTCGATGGTTTTTTATGATTGATTGATGTGAATTCGTATGTTATAAATTTTGATGATTGATGTGGTTGCGTGTATTGGATTGTTGCGTTTTCTGTGCAAATTCGCAACTCGTAATCACCGGAATCGAGTCGAGAGATGATGAACTGGATGTGGTTGCGTGTACCTGGTTGTTTCATTTTAGTATCAGAGCCTAGACGGTTTTAGGACAGTTGAACTGGATGTCTGAGACTATGTGTGTGTGTTTAGTCAATTTAATAGAGTCTTAGTATCATCATCTTCAGCCTTTTAAAATGATTTCGCGGTAAATTGTGTGATTGATTATGATTTCTTGTAGCTTATTGTCATGTTCTGTGTGAGTGCAGAGATATGGACGCTGGAACTAGAGGTCGTGGACATGGTAGAGGCCGTAGAGACCGAGGTCGTAGTAGCGGTCAGCTGCCCGAGTCGTCTAGTAGCGTGGCTGCGAGTCCTGCGCAGATGTCAGGGACTCCTACGCATCATATGGGATCGGTGAGCGAGACCAGTGGTAGTGCTAGTGAGAGTACTATGTGTACCAAGAGAGGCGTCGGGATGGCTGGTAAAGGAGCGGGCCCAGGTGCGGGTGCTGTTCTAGCTCAGGATCGTATGGATCGCATAGAGGGTAATCTGACAGAGTTGTTAGGGCGTTTTCTTGCGGCGGTTCTGAGTTAGGCTCCAGTGGTGCCTCCAGCGGCAGAGGTGCAGCCGAGGGCTGCGGTGGCAGAGGTACGTCTGTTTTACATGAAGATGGTGAGTCAGATGCGGCACATAAGTACTGCCTTCTTCGCGGGTGGTGTTAGCCCCGAGGATGCAGATGAGTGGCGTTTGCATATGGAGCGCAATTTTGGCTCTGTTCGTTGCCCTGAGGAGTACAGGGTGGAGTTGGCAGTCCACTATCTAAGTGGTGATGCTCACGTGTGGTGGAGAGCTATTAAGGCCAGGAGGCCTGGTGCAGCATGAACCTGGGGAGAGTTTGTGGCTGAGTATAACGCCAAATACTTTCCATATGAGGCTCATGATTGTCTTGAGATAAGATTTGTGGAGCTGGTGCAGGGCTATCGTTTAGTACGGGAGTACGACGCCGAGTTCAGTCGATTACTTATGTATGCTGATCATAGTTTAGAGGACGAGCATACACATGTGAAAAGGTTCCTGAGGGGACTTCAGCCCGACTTGAGGATTCGCTGTAGAGTTTCCGAGTACGCCTCGAGGGCGAGATTGGTAGAGATGGCTGCTGGTATTAAAAAAGATCTGCTGGGTTAGTCAGTTGCGGTAGGTCTAATGAAAGTTGTTCCTGCTGCTCAGCCGAAGAGACAACAGGGTAGTTCCGTTTCTGGTTCGGGCAAGGGCGGCAAGCCTGCGCAAGGTAAGTGGGATGGCGCTTCCAGGACTAGTCAGGGTCAGAGGAGTGGAGTATGCTATGGTTGGGATAGTTTCGAGCATCGTCTTTCGAGTTGCCCTCGGAAGGGTGATCGTTAGCAACAGTCATAACAGTCGGATTCTAGAGTTTGTTTCCACTACAGGGAGACGGAGCATATCAGGTCAATGTGTCCCAGGTTGCCGCAGATGATTGTTGCTGCAGTCCAGTCAGTGGCTTAGTTGGCGGTAGTGCAGCCGTTGGGCCAGATTGGACCGACACCGCGAGTCTATACCCCATGAGAGGTGGGGCAGCATAGCGGCGCATCGATCACAGGTAAAATTTTAAACTCAGATTTGTTGTTTGTTCATTTATTTTACTTGTGGTAGTCCTAGTAGGGTTCACAACGCATGTGAATTGCGTAGGGACCTTTTAGTGGGAGAATTTGTATCCCATGTGCTTTTTGATTCCAGAGCATCGAACTGCTTTATTACCCTAAAGCATGCCCCGAGCAGTGGCATCTATATCAGTGCTGGTGAGCGTTCAGGTTTGGTCATGGTGTCTGGAAGAAGATTCCTGGCTAGTTTGGGCCGTCCTAGAGCAGTTGATGTTCAAATTGTTGGGCAGCAAATGCCAGCAGATTTGGTAATTAGTCTGGTGTTGTTGTAAGACGTTATCATAGGGATAGATTGGTCATCGTTCTATCGAGTCCATCTAAACTATTATCGAGGCAGAGTGGTCTTCGAGCGAGATGCAGGGAGGTTGGTGTTTCAGAGAGTGAAACCGACTTCAGGGAGTCTCATAATTTATGCGGTTCAGGCAGTGCAGATGATCAAGCGTGGATGCGAGACTTATTTGGCAATGATTTCTATGCCATAGTCTGTTGGTAAGGTTGTTGTGAGTGAGATTCAAGTTATTTGAGATTTTGAGGATGTTTTTCAGTCATTGCAGGGATTACCGCTGTCTCAGTCCGATCCGTTTACGGTTGAGTTAGAGCCCGGGACAAAGCCTATCTCCAAGGCACCTTACAGGATGACTCCAGCTGAGATGGTATAGCTGAAGAAGCAGTTAGAGGATTTGACGGGTAAGGGTTTTATTCGTCCGAATACTTCACCGTAGGGATCGCCGGTGTTGTTTGTGAAAAACAAGGATGGTAGTTTTTAGTTATGCATTGATTACTAAGACTTAATCGGGTCACTGTAAAGAACAAGTAAACTCTCCCGAGGATTGATGAGTTGCTAGATCAGTTGAGGGGTACTACTTGGTTCTCCAAGATCCACTTGGCATCAGGTTACCATCAGATTCTGATCGACGAGGTTGATGTTTGGAAGACAGCTATCAGAACCAGATATGGGCATTCGAGTTTGTGGTCATGCCTTTCGGTTTGACTAATGCGCAGCAACATTCATGTTGTTGATGAACGACGTATTTCAGGAATACATGGATTTCTTCGTGATTATCTTTATCGACGATATCATGGTTTACTCAAAGAGTCTTAAAGAGCACAAGGTGCATTTGCGGTTAGTCCTGGAGAAGCTTCGGGAGCAGAAGCTTTTTGATAAGTTGAGCAAGTGCAGTTTGTGGCAGAGGGAGATGGGTTTTCTTGGCAATATTGTTTATGCAAAAGGATTTTCTATGGAATCGGCTAAGATAGAGTCAATCCGAGATTGGCCTAGTCCGTCTAATACTACCGAGATCAGGAGTTTTTTGGGTTTAATAGGTTATTATCGGAAGTTTGTCAAGGGCTTTGCGTTGCGTGTATGGCTCACTCGATGACAAAGTTGACCGGGAAGGATGTCCTATTTGTTTGGTCTCAGGAGTGTAAGGACAACTTCATGAAGCTAAAAGAGATGCTGATGAGCACACCGGTGTTGGCGTTGCCCACGCTGGGTAAGCCTTATGTAGTATATACTGATGCTTCTGGGATTGGTCTGGGTTGCGTGTTGATGCAGGAGGGTAGAGTGATTGAGTATGCTTCGAGGCAGTTGAGAGGTGCTAAGCGTAATTACCCTACACATGATCTAGAGTTGGGTGCAGTTGTGTTTGCATTGAAGATCTAGAGATCCTATCTATATGGTAGGAAAGTTCAGATTTTTCACAGATCATAAGAATGTGCAGCTCATTTTCACTCAGCCGTTACTGAATGTGAGACAGAGACGCTGGGTTGAGTTGTTGGCAGATTAAGAGTTGGGTATCAAGGATAAGGCAAACGAGGTAGCAAATGCTTTGAGTCGTCGACGAGTAGATTTGCCTCGGGAGAAGGATATCGAGTCGCTTGTGAGAGAGATTGGCACTTTACGGTTATGTGTTATTTTGTAGGAGCTGTTGGGCTTAGAGGCGGTTTATCAGGCAGATCTTCAGAGTATTATCCGTGTGGCTCAGGCGAGTGATCAGAGTTTGGTTATTGCATCGATCAGAGAGGGTTCTGAGTATCAGGTATCTTTGAATGGGATGATTCTTGTTCGCGGTCGGGTCTGTGTACCCTAGGTAGAGGAGTTGAGGCAGGAGATTCTGCGAGATGCTCATGCGAGCAAGTTCTCGATTTATCTTGGGGCGACTAAGATGTATCGTGATCTCAAGCGGTACTATCACTGCGTCGGGATGAAGAGTGATGTGGCTGATTGGGTTGCGAAGTGCAACATGTGTTCGTTGGTTAAGGCTGAGCATAATGTTCCGAATAGTTTATTGCAGAGTCTACTCGTTGTGGAGTGGAAATGAGATATGATCATGATGGATTTTATTGTAGGATTACCAAACTCGCGGACCTTCGATGTTATCTGGGTGATTGTGGACCGGTTGACTAAGTCTGCACACTCCAACTGTGTATATGAGATGAGTAGTTCTTATATGTTTTATGCTTTGTGGGTCGGTGTTTGGCGTTGTTGTTGAGATATTCCGGGTAAGGGAGTATCGAGGTTGACCACGGGAGGTAGCTCTAGGCGATAAATGTTTATGGAGGCTTTATAATTTATTGCTTTAGGGGGTGCAGCTCCGAATAACTTATTCATTTTGTCTGGAGATGATTAATTCTTGAGTAAGGATGATTAGTTCCTCAGATGAGATGATTAATTCTCTTGTATACTCTTTGGGATGATTAGTTTCCATTATGAGTATCAAGAGATGATTAGTTCTCTCGAGGAGATGATTAGTTCCCCTGTGTACCCGAAGTTCAAGGGATGCGTCCTGAGAGTGGATGGGGCACGTGAAAAAGATAGCTCAAGGGATGCGTCCTGCGAGTGGGAGGGGTGTCGAATGAGTTAAGAGTGATAAATTTCTAAAGACGGGCGTATAAATATGAGATTAGACAAGGGCCTCGGAGATCGGGTGTTAGGATCTCGGCTGGTATTGACTGATTTTGGGTCAGGTTGTGGGTCTTTGTTAGGCAATTTGTCAGATTGGAGGATGAATCCAGTTTAGTGGGGGAGAATTGTAACATCAGCGAACCATAAATGTTGATTCTGGTGGTCGTGTCGAGCGACACAAGGAGTGTGTCGATCAACACGAAGGTTTTGAGGGTGTCGATCGACACGGTCTTGGTGTCGCTCGACACTTAAGTTTGCTGAATTAAGTACGGTTTTGGCTCGGTTTAAAGGCGTAAAACCTAGGGCTCGTGTTTATAAGTCATGTGGGAAGCGTGCCGTTGGGTTTGGAGCTGAAAATGTGTTAAAGTTGAGAGAGAATCGTGTTCTTGTGAATTGTTGCAAAGAAATTCATAGGAAACGTTCTTATCGAGTTTTAAAACCGTTAGAATCGATTGTTCTTCGTAGTCATGGGGAATCTTTCGAATCAGTGAATTCCCGGGGTTAGGAGGTCTGTTCGTGTGCGTTTTATGTTTCATCCAAATCCCCATTTGCAATCCTTAGAAACAAGGTGAGTTGTGACCGCGGTTTCTAGGCAATGAGGATTATTCGATGGGTTTGATGATTGATTGATGTGAATTCATATGTTATTACTTGTGATGATTGTTGTGGTTGCATATATTGGATTGTTGTGTTTTCTGTGCAGATTTGCGACTCGTAATCACTGGAATCGAGTCGAGAGAGGATGAACTCGATTCTGTGCAGTTACAGAGGCGTCGATCGACACCAGGAGGGTGTCGCTCGACGAGAGTTAGTCGTGTGTCGATCGATACATGTGTGGTGTCGCTCGACACCGGGCTTTTGGTCGTGTCGATCGACGCCTTTGTGGTGTCGCTCGACACGCAGTCTGTATTACCCGAATTATGTTAAGTTGTATGATATGTGTTGACATGGTTTATATTGAGTGATGCATTGTTTATCTAAGCCTGCTTGTTACGCCAGTAGGCGGGATGAGCAACTCACTAAGTATTTCTGAAATACTTACGCAACTATTTTTCTCATGTGTTGTAGGTATATGTAAAATGTGATCGCGGAATTGAGGCGTAGGAAGAGGATGATAGGGTCTTATGTGTTTTTATTTTGTTTAGCGAATTGTTTGTTAGGTTGCTATCTTTGAGCATTCCTGAATTTAGTATTTGATTTACCTTGGAATATTGGTATTTAGTTCATGAGGTTTATTGGATTGTTTATTTGGATTATTGAATTGTTGTTTTCCGCAGTAGAAATTATTAGGTTTAAAATAAATTAAAAGACTCGTTGTTTCAGAAAGAGAATACGATAAACAATACTATGAAGAGAAATTGTCTTAATTGTCATTTTTTTGAAAACATTTTTCAAAATCTGCCATTTTATCAAAAAAAATCAAAATTTGCTATAATTTTTGTCTTATAGTGAAAGCAAAATGATTCTTATATCCTTCACTTTAAATAACGATATTATGTTTGTTTTAGTCCACCACTGCAACTTGTCTAGCGGCTTTGGTTATGTTTATACAGTCATAGATGTTATGTCTGTACAGTCGGAGACTATGTCAACCACCGTTCTTATCACCGTTATCCACCGTTTCGCCACCGTTTTTATTTTTGTTCACCGTTCACAGTTTGTCATCTCCAATTATGTTGTTACCGTCTTCGGCTATGCCTACCACCGTCACCTCGATCATAGTTTTTGTTTTTGTCTACTGTTACGATATCCGTTTTAGTATTTGTCTTCTGTTTTTGTCATTGTTTTCGTTTTAGTCCACAATCCTATCTCCGTGCTGGTCCACCATTCCGTCTCCGTCACAATCTCGTCTCTGACTCCATCGCCGGCCACCACTATCCACCATTTTGAGACAAAGAATGAGAGAGAGAGAGAGAGAGAGAGAGAGAGAGAGAGAGAGAGGGAAAAAATATCTATGGTGTACAATAGAAGACAAAAATATAATTTTGTTTTTACTAGAAAAAAAAAACAAGACTGGCAATTGATAAAAAAAGATTTTTAAATATGACATAATTTGAAAGTAATTGTAAAAAAATAGTCGGTTAATTTGCTAACTAACATAGAAAAAAATTATAATTGAAAAACTAACAAAAATGAATCTATGTGGCAAAATCATAGTCATTAGATATAGGATTTTTTGTTAATGTTTTAATTATAAATTTTTTCTATATTAGTTAGCAAATTAGCCCAAAAATGATATATATTGTAATTTTCTCAAGTATGAACTAGTTAGAAAATAACATTAGACAAAAAAAATAGTAAAAAAAATAACAGTCGAAAGTAAAGAGATAAGGGAGCATACCTAGTTATTATTATTATTATTTTTTTTTTGGAGCATACCTAGTTATTATTGCTTTTGTGACAAACAGAAATGTTTTGTACAAAACATCAATTTAGTGTATAGATCAACACTAATATATTATACATAAATTTATACAAATAATATATTTACTCAACTTCTCGTTAACTTAGACCTGTAAGGTATTATTAAAAGAAATTGTATAGGTTAAATTTACATATACATTACAAACTCTTTTGACGTTTTGTGTTACATATTTGTTTTTAACGAGTACCATAAAGTATAAGAAAATGAGACATATTGAATTCAAAGTATGGTAGCGTAAATGTGGATGATGATAGCTTTGGGATTCCCTCTCTTGTTTTTGATTATTTATACAAAAACTTTGATAACTATGAATGATCATATATGCTGATGGTAGTTGCTTTCGTCTAATGGGCTCTTAATTTATTGTTTGGTTAGAGTTTTCTTAAAATAAAATTGGTGCACTAGCTAGGGCTCAACCTTGAATAATTACTTCCTTTAATTTATTACTTAACTAATTCCCTAATCAATCGGTTTGTATTATAATACTATTAACTAATTATTGTAGAATGAAGTCTGTACTCCCACCTAGGACGGGCTCAAATGAATTGTTTATATTCATAAATGTAAAATGACAGAAACACAAGTGGTCGGTCTAAATTATATAAATACTACTTACCATGTTCGTGTAAATTATAATTATTCATATATATAAGAACTGACGCTCCCAATATTATTCATATTCATACATATATATTCAACATTATACAAGGATCATTCACTCACGTATAGAAATACGACGTAATAGAGAGAGAAGAAAAAAACGACACAGTTACATTTTGATGTTAAATACGGCTCCTTGAAAATTCAGTCTATCATTTTGATTTGTGTTGCAATAAGACAAGATACTTACTTCTTTTCAATATCTATCTCATCAATATTTTAGGTCACTAGAATTTGGATACCTGCAAATTACACGTGTGAATTTTAAAAATATATAAATATATGGAATCATTAAGCTATCACGTATATATTATTCCTAACGTAAAACCTATATATCTTAAACTTTAAAAATTTGTTCATCAACGTTATTTTTTTTTAATTATAGTACGTGTTTGTTTTAAGTGGATAAAACAAGTAGGATGGTATACAGGCAAGAAAATACAATCGAGGATTTGGAATTGAAATAAATATGTTTCAATTTCGTGAAACATTTTGCTTTAAAACAAAGAACTTGATTGGTCTCTTTGATGTAACAGATTTGAGCTTATTGTACAAAACAGGCTGGGCATGTTTCATTAACTAAATGTATGATATGAGAGGTGGGTCATCTTCTAAGTTCCAACATCAATCTCATGTGTTTTAGCTTTCTTTTTGGTCGCAAGCTTACTTAGTTTTATATTTATGTTTATGAAAGATGTATACATTTATCCACAGAAAACTTAATTTCACTATCGAGAAAGGAAGAAAACGTTACACATAATGATATTCTTAAATTTGCTATACGTACGAAAAATAACATACATTTCTTGTTTACATCATAGGCACAATTTTAAGAATCGTCTAATTTGTTTGGATAAAATTGTTTTCTTTAAAAAAACATTGTAACTAAGCACCACGAAAATTATAATAACGAGACATATACCAAATGTTTGTAAATTGCGATCATGACAAAAAAAAACACTCCTTTCCTTGAAATTTATTTTTATATTGTAAATCTAAACCATTGATACTAACGGAGAAAATTAACGATATGTTATGTAATTAGGATGCACGCAATAGAAACATGGTGGAGCTTCTGAGCGTATTTCCTTTTTAGCTTTGGTTCCTAAGTTTTGCTTGTTGAGCTTCCTTGACGGGTGTAGAGGCACCTTTTGTTAAATTGCTTATTGGCACTTGTTGGGGTCGGTTTTTACCCACTCGACCTTAACGGTCAAAGTCAAGTATACGCCGAGGTCCTCTTACGGATAGAAGCAGAGCAAGTGACTATAGGGTGAGACGAAGCGAGAGGGTTATGGACTTGGCGAGAACCGACCCTGGCTTCGGCACGCCAAGACCGACCCTGGCTTCGGCACGTCAAGGGAGACCGACCCTGACTTCGGCACGCCAAGACCGACCCTGGCTTCGGCACGTCAAGGGAGACCGACCGTAGGCTCGGCACGCCAGGACCGACCGTGGGTTCGGCGTGGACGGACGGCCGAGTATGGACTCGGTTTGGCGATGCCTTGGCGGACCGATCCTGCCTTCGGTCCGATAGGACCTTCGGCCCAACTACGTGAGGATGGTCCAAAGGTGAAAGCATTACGGCCCAGATGCGAAGCCCATTTCAACGAGACCGACCTCAACGAGGCGAATCCACAAGGAAATAGGAAACGAAGCCGACTTAGCATAGATTATAAATACTTGTAAACATCTCTTGAAAAGGGATCCGCAATTTCTCATACACAACTCTGTACTAAAGCTTTTACATCAATAACAAAGTCTTTCATTCATCTCTTGAACCCTAGCTTACCATAGAAATCTCACAAGCTTCCCTAGAACTCTTACAAATTCTAGTTGTGTTGGTTTCGACCCCCACAATTTGGCGCCGACTAAGGGGACCAACTGCAGATTTCTGACACTCAAGAGTTAGGGTTCTCATCACACGATCACGATGTCAAGCAACACCATGAGCAACGAAGGATCTTCGTCTCACCAGCACGACGAAGACAGAAGCAACTCCACGGAGAACACGGTGCCTCCCGCTCCTAACGCCGCAACTGACCTCACACAGATCAAGCAGATGCTTGAGACTCTGGTGAAGAAGACTGACGATACGGCCAGCGAGCTGCAATCGCTCAAGAAGAGAAAGCGCAGAAGGTCCCGTGTCCGTCCGACGCGCCTCAGGTTCAATACACCGCGAGCTACTCGGAGGGGTCAACACGAGGAGCTGCCACCTCGGACCGACCGCCCGGATCCGGAGGATCTGCCTCCACCACCACCTCGTCGGGATTTCGATCCGACTCCTGAGCGTGTGATCGAGGAGTCAGACGAAGATCACCTCCCTCGGAGGCGAGTTCGAACCGATACAGCTACTGGCGATGCTGAGGCTGGGGAAGAAGTGGCCCAGACTGCAGCAGGTTACTACAGAAGGGAGCAGGAGCGCAGAACTCCTCGAGGCTCCCGTGACGAAGAGGTCGCCGCCCTGAAGGCCCAACTGGATCATGTCGTCTTAGATCTGAGGACGACTAAACTGCAGATGTATCGGAGCACCGGGAAGGCTCCCGGGGTCGCTTACGTGTTGGAGAAGGCACGGAACACCCCCTTCGCAGATAACATCTCAGGGGCTAGGATTTCTGACCCGGGAAGGATTAGGCTTCCGACTTACGAAGGGACCTCCGATCCCGCTGATCATCTGATGGAGTTTGAGGTGGCCCTAGGAAGGGCGAATTTCAGAGATTCCGAGAAGGACATCGGATACTGCAAGCTATTCGTGGAAAGCTTGAAGGGACCTGCCCTCCAATGGTTTTACAAGCTGGAGAAGAATTCTATCCACACCTTCCAGCAGCTCTCCGAGATGTTCGTCCAACACTATAACATCTTCGCTGAACGGAAGATCTACGATGCGGACCTGTGGACCAACAAGCAAGCAGAAGGTGAAAGCTTGCGGTCTTTTATGACAAGGTTCAAGAACACCTTGTCTAAGGTGGATGGAATCAGTAGCACATCCGCACTGGAAGCGTTGAGGGGTGCAGTGAGATGTCCATCCCCGTTTTGGCAAGAGCTCACCATAAACCCTCCAACGACGATTCAGGACGCCCTTCACCGTGCAGCTGATTTTGCCCGAAGCGAAGAAGAGCTTCGCGCCAAGAGGGGTGGTAAAGCGAAGCAGATAGGCGAACCTTCCCAGGTTCTGACCCCAGTTGCTTCTAAAAGAAGCAATCCCGCCTTCGTTCAGTTTGAAGGGGGAGCAGGCGGAGCTCACAATTACCAGATCGATTCACCTGGCTACGGCAGAGGTCGAGGCCGTGGTCGGGGACGTGGCAGAGGAAATCTCACTTGGGTAAGAGACCCGAAGGAGTATGATGAGAAGTTGTATTGTGATTTTCACAAAGCAACTGGGCACTCCACCGCGAGGTGCCGAGAGTTGGGTCGACAGCTAGCTGCTAGGCTGGCCGAAGGCACCCTCAAGGGTAACATCAGTCTGTCGGACTTCAAGCCAGAGGAGAAGTTTCAAGATGCTACTGAGCTCCAGACTGAGAACCCCAGGCGACAGCGTCGTGGAGATAACCCCGAAAACGGAAGCACCCATGGTACTATCTCCGTGATCCTGGGAGGATCACAATACTGTGCAGATAACGAAGCTGCGATCAAGGCCTATCAACGGCGCGCTGAGGTTTGCGCCAACATCTCGACATCTCCAACAACAAGGCGTGCTAGTGATCCCGTCACTATTGACGAAGTGGATGCTGAAGGCATCGATCATCCGCACAACGACTTGTTGGTAATCAACCTGACCGTCTACGACTTCAATGTCGCTCGAGTCCTCATTGACACCGGAAGCTCAGTGGATGTTATCTTCCGGGAAACACTCGAGAAGATGAAGATCGACCAGTCCCTCATCACAGGACAACCAAAGCCTGTAACGGGCTTCTCAGGTGAAACAACCTGGACACGGGGAACGATCCGCCTGCCAGTCCAAGCTGGAGGTGTTAAGAAGATGGTCAACTTCGCAGTGTCCGATCATCCTGCCATCTACAATCTGATTATGGGGACACCATGGCTCAGTCAGATGCGAGCAGTGCCGTCGACATACCACCTTTGCTTGAAATTCCCAACCAGCCAAGGCGTTCACACGATCTTTGGTAGTCAAAGGGATTCACGCACGTGCTTCTTAGCAGAGCACAAGTTGCGCAACCATGAAGAGAGCAAGGGATTGAATCCAGAAGCTCACGACCAAAAGAAAGACGACTCGGACTCACAAGGGCCACGGAAGAAAGCGAAGGCCGGGTCCGATCAACTGAAGGACCTAACCACCCTCTTGTAGTAATTACAGATTGCAGAGGGTCGTGAAGAAGAGGAGCGACCTACCTGCGAGCCTGTGATCTCTGTGTGCATTGATGAACAGCACCCGGAGAGGTGCGTTGAGATCGGAGCTGCTCTTGATGAAGAGCTCAAAACGAAGTTGGTGGTTTTTCTCCGGAAGAACATCAACACCTTTGCCTGGGCCGCTGAAGACATGCCCGGAATAGACATCAGCGTCACGAGCCACGAGCTCAACGTAGATCCAACATTTAAACCGGTCAAGCAGAAAAGAAGGAAGTTGGGTCCTGAACGAGCAAAGGCTGTGAATGACGAAGTCGAAAGGCTTCTGCGAGTAGGATCAATAACCGAGGTCAAGTACCCCGACTGGCTCGCCAACCCAGTTGTGGTAAAGAAGAAAAATGGGAAGTGGCGCGTCTGTGTTGATTTCACAGATCTTAACAAAGCGTGCCCGAAGGACAGTTTCCCTTTACCTCACATAGATCGCTTAGTGGAAGCAACAGCGGGTAACAAACTCCTTAGCTTCATGGACGCCTTTTCAGGCTATAATCAAATCCTAATGCACCCTGAGGATCGTGAGAAGACGGCCTTCATCACGGACAGAGGTATCTACTGCTATAAAGTAATGCCCTTCGGCCTGAAGAATGCTGGTGCAACGTATCAGAGACTGGTGAACAAGATGTTCCAAGACCAGTTGGGAAAGACCATGGAGGTTTATATTGACGACATGCTCGTTAAATCACTCGAGGAAGAAGATCACATCTCCCACCTAGAAGAATGCTTCAATCAGCTGAACCTTCACAACATGAAGCTCAACCCAACGAAGTGTCGGTTTGCTGTAACCTCTGGTGAGTTCCTTGGATACCTGGTCACTCGCCGGGGTATTGAAGCCAATCCGAAACAAATCGATGCCTTGATCCAGATGGCTTCACCAAAGAATAAGCGCGAAGTACAGAGGCTGACTGGGAGAGTGGCTGCACTCAATCGGTTCATTTCCCGATCCACCGATAAGTGTCTGCCTTTCTACAACACTCTACGAGGCAATAAGCAGTTTGAGTGGTCAGAGAAGTGTGAAGACGCCTTCAAGCAACTGAAGGAGTATTTGGCGACGCCTCCCATCCTTGCTAAGCCGGTAACTGGTGAACCTCTCTTTCTCTACATCGCTGTCTCAGAGACAGCAGTCAGTGCCGTCCTTGTGCGTGAGGAAAGAGGCGAGCAGAAGCCTATCTTCTATGTGAGCAAGACACTCACAGATGCTGAAACGAGATACCCTTAATTGGAGAAGATGGCATTAGCCGTCCTCATGGCCTCAAGGAAACTAAGGCCTTACTTCCAATCGCACTCAATCGTTATACTTAGCACCTTCCCGCTACGATCGGTCTTACACAGCCCAAGTCAGTCCGGTAGGCTGGCCAAGTGGGCTGTAGAGCTCAGCGAGTACGACATCGAATATAGAGGGCGGACGTGCAATAAATCTCAAGTACTGGCGGACTTCCTCATAGAACTTCCAGAGGACAGCAATTCCAAGGAGGTGCCGCCGGGGATTTGGCAGCTATACGTAGACGGTTCGTCCTCAAAGAGCGGTTCCGGAGTTGGGATACGACTCCTGTCACCAACTGGAGAGGTCCTTGAGCAATCATTCCGACTTTGGTTTAAAGCTTCTAACAACGAGGCAGAGTATGAAGCCCTTGTCGCCGGTCTGAGGCTCGCCCAAGGGCTACGAATCAAACACATTCACGTGTTTTCGGATTCACAACTCGTAACCAGTCAGTTCAGCGGCGAGTATGTCGCAAGAGACGCCCGAATGGAAGCCTATCTGAAGATAGTAAGGGACTTGGCTGCTTCATTTCAAGAGTTTATCCTCATAAGGATTCCTAGAGGTGAGAATACGGATGCTGACGCATTGGCAAATTTGGCCTCCGCTACCACTGCGCCAGAGGATCCAGCTCTAAAGCGAGTTATCCCAGTTGAGTTCATCGAATTCCCTAGCATCAAGAAGGATGCAGCACTCGCCATCCTGACACGTTCCCAAGCAGCGAGGCAAGCAGACGCCCTTGTGGGGGCTACTGACGAAGATATAGAAATGGCAGAAGAACCAAATATCCGAGACGCTGACATGCGTGACACCAACAGCCCACATCATACCGAAGCATTCCCAATGGACGCTGACACTGAAGAATCTGAGTATGGCTGTGACAAGCTATGGATAAGTGAGATACGAGAATATATTGCCGATGGCAAATTGCCCAGTAGCAAGTGGGCTGCTCGCAAACTACGAAAGCAAGCCGCGCGTTATGTTCTCCTTGATGGAAACCTCTTCAGATGGGGATTCTCTGGTCCAATGCTTACATGTGTAGAAGGAGAGAAAGCAAGACAGATAATGGAAGAGGTTCATAGTGGTTCTTGTGGCAATCATTCAGGAGGGAAAGCACTTGCTATAAAGATCAAGAGACATGGTCACTTCTGGCCTACTATAGTAGGTGACTGCACTAAGTTCTCAGCCAAATGTGAAAAGTGCCAGCGACACGCTCCGAAAATCCATCAACCGACTGCAATGCTCTCCTCCGTCACCTCACCTTATCCGTTCATGAGATGGGCCATGGACATCGTTGGACCATTGCACCCGTCACGGCAGAAGCGGTTCTTACTCGTCCTAACAGATTACTTCTCGAAGTGGGTGGAAGCTGAAGCTTATGCTAACGTCAAAGATGTGCAAGTGGAGAGCTTTGTATGGAGGAACATCATATGCCGTCACGGAGTACCATACGAGATAGTAACTGACAATGGTTCGCAGTTCATATCCAACCGGTTCGAGTCGTTCTGTTCAAAATGGAGCATCCGGCTTAGTAAGTCTACGCCTCGCTACCCTCAAGGCAATGGGCAAGCAGAAGCTATCAACAAGACAATACTTGATGGCCTTAAGAAGCGTTTAGAGGCGAAGAAGGGTCGCTGGTCCGATGAGCTTGAAGGGGTATTGTGGTCCCACCGCACCACTCCCCGCAGAGCAACAGGCGAAACCCCTTTCGCCCTTGTTTATGGCACCGAGTGTGTCATCCCGTCCGAAGTCTGTTCGCCTGGTGTACGCCGTCAGTTGCTACCTCTCCACGAGCCTATCAACCGCACAATGCTCCTTGACGCGTTGGATTTCCTCGATGAACGACGTGACCAGGCGCTTATTCGGATCGCCAACTATCAGAACGCCGCTTCCAAGTACTACAATTCCAAGGTCAAAGAAAGGAGTTTTTACCCAGGTGACTTAGTCCTGCGAGAGGTATTCCAGAACATAGCGGAACCCAACGCTGGCAAGCTCGGAGCCAACTGGGAAGGCCCATACAGAGTTACAACAGTTGTTCGTCCTGGTGTCTATGAGCTCGCCACCATGACCGGGACTCCAATCCTCCATTCCTGGAACGCAAGGCATTTGAAGAAGTACTATCATTAGTCTTCTCTCCTTTCCTTGAACTACGAGGCGACTTGATCCCTGCACAGGGTACGTAGGCAGCCTGTCTTCGGATAGGTTCAGTTGCCCCCCTCCATCAACAGAGGGGGATTTTACGCTTCTCAGTCTCGTTGCCAGAGGAACTCTATGATCTCCTCCGCCTTAGGGGGGGGGGGGGGTGTGAGTGTTTTACTCTGCTTTCAGACAAAGTCAGCAGCCTCCTTCGTCTCGAAGGGGGGGAGTGGGGTACCCGTACTCCGCTCTTCCACAACAGCCTCAGTGGCATAAGAACAACTTTATCAGTCACGAGCCTCATGGCTTAAATCAGAGTCGTTCCGCTTTCATTGCTGCTGGCCACAGTAATGAATGCGGAGATGCGAACACACTGACATCCACAACGGTTTCAAGCGCGCTATATAAGTACCAGTGTTCAGTACTGGGGCGGATGTACCCACCTGACCACTCAGAAACCCAGCAAACATCGTTGGTAATGCAGCTGCTAGTGACCTCCGTTCGGCCTATACCCTGAGCGTGTCACTCTGAAACCCAGGACAAGCACTGGTCGAATTCAAGGTGAACTTGCTCTCGGACAGACGTGTCTAGAAGAGCAGCACCATTTTGCGAAACCCAACAGCAACGTTGGTGATAAAGAGCATGAGCGCATTAGCGTTTTCACAGTCTCAACAAGAGCCTCATACATGAGCAAGCACAATGAAAAGTCGTCAGACCTCTGATCAATCGCGGGGTCTTACGGCCCTTGGTTCACCAAGCCCAACGCTGGTGCTGGCAAATACATGACAGAAACGCTTAAACAGCCTAAAGAATTCCTAAGTATAGGTACAACATCAACAGTATCTAAAGCAAAACCTGAATCTGTAACCATCAAGGTTAAACATCAGCAAAAGCTACAAGTCATCTTGCATTCACCACAATGCAAGGCTCCAAAATAATAGCAAGGATACAAACCATCCAATGCTACAACCGAAAATTATCAAGTCCAACAAGAGTTTTTAGAAACAAAAGGTTATAAATAAACTAAGTCATAATAGAAGAGCAACAATCGCTCATCGGTCATTCCTCTCCGTTGGCAACATCAGCATCCTCTGAGATCTCCAAAGCTTGCCTCACGCTAGAAACAAGCTCATCAAACACATCACGAGCGTCATAGATCGGGATCTTCCTCTCGACCAAAAGCTCTGCTGCAGCATCCAAAGACGCTCCATCAGACCCACGGAGACGCTCAATAAGCTCCAAGCTCGCATCGATCTCAGCAAGATCCAACATGTTATCTTTCGCTGTCCCCTCAAGCCTAGCGAGCGACCTGGCAACCTGTCGGGTCCGGCTAGCAAAGCTACGGTCTGTCTCCTCTTTGGCCCTAGAAACGGCCTCCTCGATCTGGGCGTCCCTGAGACTCTCAGTTTCCAACAGCTTGCTCTTAAGCGAAGTGATCTCCTCCTTGTTCTTCGCATGCCGCGAGGACGCCTTGGACAACTTCCCGCTCAACTCATCCGACCTCTGCTTCGCGGAAGCGACATCGTCCTCGAGGGCTAGGAACTTCTCAGCAAGCTCAGCGTTGGCCTTCCTGGCTTCGCTAACCTCACGATCACGGGAACGAGAGTCCTCCTCAAAGCAGAAAGTCATGCCATCCAGCTGGGTGGAGAGCTGCGCATACAAAGGAAAGCAAACATAACGCTGGAATAAGTGGAGAAACAATAACAAAGACGAAGAGAGAAAGATAGAGAGATCAAACCTCAGCCACTGTGGCTCTCGCCAGCGCAAGAGCCCTCTCGCCAGAGCCAAGAGTCGAAGAGTGCGCAGCTGCAGCACCATCACTGATCGGATCGCTAACGAACGCCGAAGAAGGACCCACCTTCAGTCGCTTCGGAGGTACCCCATCAGGAGTGCCTCCCGCCTTACCCTCCGATCCAAGGGCCCTCTTCCGCTGTTGCTCACGCCGCCTAGCAATCTCATCAGGTGTGAGGTTAGAACCACGAGACCGCTGAGCTGATGCAATAGGAGTCTTGGGCGTTGTGGATGACGGAGCATCCGTCTGCGAGCCTGCCCTCGTTGAGACTGCGGCGCTCGTCGACACCGCCTTCGCCGATTCGGCTCGCTGAAAAGCGGAGACTCTAGCAGAGCCTCGTCCAAGGACCTTCCCTGGGAAGATCCGAACGGAGAGCGCTCTCCGGATCCTCTGACAGGTGAAAGACTTCACCCAATCACCATCTCCAGAGGCCAGGGCGCTGTGGATAGCCGCCGCTTCACTCCGGCTTACTGTTTGGGATGCTGGTTTCACTACGAAAACAAAGCTACACGTTAGTGCACAAGGCACGAACACTGTGCAAAAGAGGATTTCTCTAAGTATAGAATTACCTCGTCTCTCCCAACTCGTTCTGAGGAGGGGAATGCAATCAGCCTCAACGCTCTTTTCGGAGATCTTGACGAAGAAGAACCGGTCCTCGAAGTAGTCATCCTTGCTCGGGAAACCACTAATAAGAGTACGACCCGGAACCGGGGTGACGCAATACCTCAGCTCATCTACACGGCCACGGGGCCTGAGGTCCAGTAGAGAGGACAGTTGCCCGATGCTAATCTCCGCGTTGCATTCCCTGCTCAGCACGTAAATCCCGATGACATGCCTCAACCCTCTGGGGTTGATCTGAGCAAGGGAAACACCGTTCGCCTCTAAGAAATGAAAGAGGAAGCCAGGTACCGGGAACCATAGCAAACAATGCTCGATGAAGTTCTCATACAAGGTAAAGTGTCCTGGAGGCGGAGCGTCAGCCCGCTGAGTGTGGTCGGGAGCAACTAACTGGATCTCATCCGGAATCTCGCACTTCTTTCTGAGAGTCTGCAGCGCCGTCTCATCAGACAAAGTGGATCCCAGGGGGTCCGGACGCGCATTCTTCTTCTTGACCACCGGGTGTCGTTCAACCTCTGCGGAGACATTATCATCATCGTCCTCATCATCGGAGGCAACCGACCTGAACGAAGAAGAAGAGTCCGACGCCAAAGCGTTGGCTGCACCATCGGGGAGCCTTGGATCCTCATCATTGAGGGGAAAAGAGAGTCTGATCCCACCATTAGGGGCCATCAAATCCTCATCACCACTAGGCCTCCTCTCCTCCTCAATATCCGCTAAGCCATCAAAGATATCCTCATCGCTCTCATCGGGTCCGTGGAGACGACTCCGCGAAACGGTAGTTTTGCTGCGATAACGTACTCTAGTTCCGAGATTCTCGAGCGATGCCAAGGGTGGTATGGCATCCGCACGACCGATTCGGCTCGGAGGAGAGACCGCGCGATCGGGTTCGCTCGTCGTGGCGACCGCAGCGTCAGTCTGGTCCGATGGAGCGAACGCGTGGTCGGTCAGTGGCGTTGCGACTGCGAGTTCGGTCTCCTTTGAGGATGCGACCGCGAGCTCGGTCTCACTTGAGGATGCGGCCACGGGTCCGGTCCCGCTCAAAAGTGCGAGCGTGGGTTCAGCTCCACTCAAAGTCACGACCATGGGGTCGGCCCGACCCAAAGGCGCGAGCACGGAGTCGGTTCCTCTTGACATCGCGACCACGTCCTTGGACCGATGAAGAGGTGCGACCACACCCTCGGTTTGGTGTGAAAGCTCGGTCGCAAGTTCGGTTTCGCGTGTTAACGCGACCATGCCCTCGGTTCGGCGAGGAAGTTTGGCCGCGAGCTCGGTGTCGCGTAATGACGCGACCGTGTGATCAACCCGATCGGTCGACACGACCACGGGCTCGGTTCTAAGCATCGCACCGCTGCGATCAACCGGCTCGAGGTTTTGTGGTTCCATAACAACAAATCTACCTACACAAGTCAACAAATTAAATCAAAGGTCAACAATTTCCATCCTTTATCAAGAACACCCATCAAGAACAAGTTCTATTCCTACATGAGCTTTAAAGAAGGATTCTCAAAAATCCATACAAATCCAAGGCTAATTCCATCAACAATCAAAGACTAGAGATCAATAGCAACCAAAGGTTCAATGATTCTCCAAAGCAATCATCAATTCAACACAACAAAGTTTGATTTTTCCATGAAAGTAAACTTAGATCTATAAGCTTGGATTTTCAAAGAAGCTATGAGGACTTAAGAGATGGCTTGAGAATGGAGTAAGGAAACTCACCAAGGAAGAAAGAGTAAGAGATGAAGGCCCGAGCTCACGATCGGTTTGTGAAAATCCGGTGGTGGTGGCTTGTGGTCGGCGACGGTGGGAGAAAGGAGAAGAAAAAAAAATTTGAGAAAGGAAGGAGAAAAGGTTGACTAAGTCAAACCTTATCCCTTTAAGGGGTCTTCTCTTTCTCTCACCGCACGGGTCCCGTCTCCGTTAAAAAAACACAACGCTCTTCCCTCCGAAAATCGCTTTGCTATTTCACGAAAACGTCATTGACATTTGCAATCGCGACACGGAGTCTTAAAATCTCCATAGGAAAAACGAAGTCTTAAAATCTTCGGGTAAAAAAAAAAAAAAAAAAACCTCTTGCGAAAAAGTCACTCTCTACTGCTACTACAAGGCAAGATAGGTAAACACCTTGACTTCAAACGTTAACGCCTATTACCTAGAACATCTCTAGCTCGGCACTATTGTCTCCAATACTACCGAGCTGGGGGGCTAAATGTTGGGGTCGGTTTTTACCCACTCGACCTTAACGGTCAAAGTCAAGTATACGCCGAGGTCCTCTTACGGATAGAAGCAGAGCAAGTGACTATAGGGTGAGACGAAGCGAGAGGGTTATGGACTTGGCGAGAACCGACCCTGGCTTCGGCACGCCAAGACCGACCCTGGCTTCGGCACGTCAAGGGAGACCGACCCTGGCTTCGGCACGTCAAGGGAGACCGACCCTGACTTCGGCACGCCAAGACCGACCCTGGCTTCGGCACGTCAAGGGAGACCGACCGTAGGCTCGGCACGCCAGGACCGACCGTGGGTTCGGCGTGGACGGACGGCCGAGTATGGACTCGGTTTGGCGATGCCTTGGCGGACCGATCCTGCCTTCGGTCCGATAGGACCTTCGGCCCAACTACGTGAGGATGGTCCAAAGGTGAAAGCATTACGGCCCAGATGCGAAGCCCATTTCAACGAGACCGACCTCAACGAGGCGAATCCACAAGGAAATAGGAAACGAAGCCGACTTAGCATAGATTATAAATACTTGTAAACATCTCTTGAAAAGGGATCCGCAATTTCTCATACACAACTCTGTACTAAAGCTTTTACATCAATAACAAAGTCTTTCATTCATCTCTTGAACCCTAGCTTACCATAGAAATCTCACAAGCTTCCCTAGAACTCTTACAAATTCTAGTTGTGTTGGTTTCGACCCCCACAGCACTCAAGTTTTGATGGCTCAAATGGTGCTACCGGATGGACGTGGATTCCTTAGTGGTGAACATTTCATATTGACCTTTTTAGTTTCTTCTCTTTTTTCTAGCAACTAGACCGAATCTTCCCACGGTGATTTTACGATCGCAATCACTACTTTTTTAAGAGTCCTTAACGTATACCTGTTGTATTGTATTTCCATGTTTTAATTTTTTTTTTTGGTCATGGATTCAATTTCATAGGTGTAACAATTTGTTTCGGTAACAAATTATAGTCTTGAACAATTTCATAGGTATAACACATTATAGTCTTGAACGTTCATTTTCTTAAATGATATTTACATTCGTAACAAGAAAAAAGAACAAGTTTTGATAAATAGTTTTAAAATGAAAACCACGACCACATGCATACTTAATAAAAAAGAGTGTTGCTTGGCATTTTTTCTAATATCACTGAAGATCGCAAATAAACAAGATATAAAATATTAAATTGTAAGAATATGTCAAACTTAGATCAACAATTATTACATTTTTATATTAACATAACGTATTCAAAATTTTAATATCAAAAGTGATTTTTTAGATATTATGATTTTAAGTTTTTGACTTTCTACATTAATTTGCTACATCCATTTGTTACAGAGTATTGGCTAGACTAGTGATAATTTTGGTTATGTCCCTCCAACTTTACCTCTATTAATTAATTATCTAGGTTTGAACATAGCTCATGCGGTCATGTCCCCATATTTAATTCTTTTACATTTTCTCCACGGGGTTTTTTTTTTTGTTCTGTAAAACCACGATCATATTCTTTTTTTTTTCCAAAAATTCTGTTTTAAACATCAAAAATTTCATATTCATTCATTGTGTTTGTGAAAAAAACCATCTTCAATGAGAATCCAATTCAAAACATACAAACTTACATAAAAAAAGAAAAAAAGAAAGAAAAAAAAAATCGTGTTTTGAGCGTTTTCGGAAAACAATCGGCACATATATTTGTACAACAAGTAATCAAACGAATATATAAAGAAGAAAAAGAATTTCGCTTCATAAAGATTAGCCACTCTTATGATGGTTGATCATACAGATTAAAGTTGTACAATTATTTTTAAAAACGATCTTAGTCATAGAGACCGAAATCAAATCGCTCATAAGTATTTTTAATCTTAAATTTTTTTCTTTAAATTTTTTTTAATGACATTAGAATTTGGAAGTAATTTGCTTATAAACCCAAAGTTATGATATAATTTATGACTTAATCGATATAAATAGATTAAAAAAATATACAGTTCAAATACTATAAAAATTAAAACAAATATAGAAGGAACTTTTTTTTTTGGTAAACAATATACAAGGAACTTTATTCTTACAAAATAATGAACGAATGAAACCAATTATAAAGGTTTCAACGTACTACAGTGTGACATATCTATAGAAATTTTGAACAATTGTAAGAATTCTAAATGTTGAGTGATGGTTTTTTTATACAACTTAAGCTTATAGCTATTTTTTACCATTGAAAAAACTTGTACCGTTTTTTGTTACTAATCAAATCCTATATAATTTTTTTTAAAGGCTTAAAGTGTGAGACTGCAGGTTGTAACCAGCAAGCTTTTACAGATAAATTACAACTTTCTCCAACTTTCTATAATTTTTTCCCTCTGCTCAAAATGCACCAAGAAAAGTAGACACATGAACTTATTACTCACCAGCTCAGATACTAATTTGGTATAACATGTGAAATCAATGCATGATAGTAATCTCAATTTTAAAGTATCAAATATAAAGGTAAGTGTAAAACAAATATATAGTATGTAAATATATATATTATTACAACACGATTTTTTTATTAAAATTTATATAAATAACTTGTTAGTTGTTACTACGGTTACTGAGAAACACCTAATTCGTATTCAAACTCAGAGAAATATTAGATAAGACAATATGGTTAAGAAAAATAATCTATAAAGTGTGAGAATAAAAGTACGAGTTAACGTTACGTATCGGCTAAAAAGTTTTCATAATCATAATTTGTCAATAGTTAGTAATAAATAAACAGTAGATAGATAAATTTGAGGGAGTTTTGGTTGAAACTCAGCCGCAAGTGCGTACAGCGATTGGTACAGCTGGTGGTTTGGTTTGTATTGATACAAAGTGTTGCGTTTTAAGAGACCACATGGCGTTTGCGATATCGTTTGCATATAAATGTGGCTATTGACAGACATCTTACCATCAAACATTTTTGCCAGAGCCTCTCGTGGCATCTTTTGTCCAAATCTTACAACCTTTAATTTCTCTTATTTTGTTTTGTTTTCTTTTCTTATTCAAGCATCAATAAAAAAGTGGGTAAAAAATATATATAATTCAGTTATATAATCAACCATCTTGTGCGTTTATAAGAGTTTCAAGAATTTGTATACGTACTGAAAATAGATTAATGGTTTAATACGTACGCAATATTAAGAAAGAATCCGCATGCTGGATTTTACATAAACAATAACATCCGAATGGAAATCCACAAATATCTTTAACCAAAAAAAAAAAAGAAATCCGCAAATAATGATGGAATGTCAATATTATTTTTACTATATACTGCACGCAGTTTCTTATCTAATAACTACTGCGATTCCACCAAATTTATAACAAAAACACTAAATTTTGATCTACCAGTATAATTTTACAGTGAATATCATTTATAAATATACTTTTCACGTTTGTTACTATTTTACAATGTTGTACGTACATACATGCTTGAGCAAGTTTATGTATATTTATATATACACATTTATGTATATATATATGTGTGCGAGTGTGTGAATAAGCTAGTTTCGGATTTTTTGGTAGAGATTATTATACCATATACTACTTTTACACAAAATCCTTACAAAATCTACCATTTCTCCTACTTTCTTATTAAATCTACCACATTTTTGTTTTCTACATACTTCAAATTACCTTTTTACCCATAACACATCTACCCATAACACACCTTCTTCTTCTTTCTCCTTCTCTCTCTTTATTTCTTCCTCCAAACGGAAAAAATGGTGGCGGTGGTGATAGACGCCGGCAACGGAGATGGTGGTTGATGGCGGCGACGGAGGCGGGAACGGCGGCGACGGAGGCGGGGACGACAACGATGGTCGGAGACAGAACGGAGATGATGATGACCATGGACCAGACGACGACGGTGGACACGACGGCGGCGTTGACCACGACGGGAATGGTGACAATGACCGTGGACCAAACAACGATGGTGGACACGACGGCGGCGGTGACCACGACGGAGATGGAGACGATGACCGTGGACCAGACAACGACGGTGGACACGACGGCGGCGGTGACCACGACGCCGATGGAGACGATGACAGAACAAAGATCGGCGAAGATAGTCACGACAGAGACGATAACTGTGGACAAGATGACGACGGTGGACATGATGAAGACGGTGACCACGACAGAGATGGAGATGGTCGTGAACAGGATGACGACGGTGACGGTATCCATGGACACGACGATGACGGTGGTGAACGGCGACGGTAGTTGTAAACGGAATCGGTGGACATCCAGGGGTTCGGGGACGAAATGCAAATAGGTAGGTGATAATGAAGGGCAATTGTGTCAATTTCACTCACTAGAAGACAAAAATGTGGTAGATTTTGTAAGAAATTATGAGAAATGGTAGATTTTGTAAAGATTAAAAAAAAAGTGGTAGATTCAAAAATAATTTTTTTTGTTGGTAGGAGGCAAATGGAATCTTTTCCATTAGAAGTCATGGGTGGGTGACGTCATAAATGTGCTTTCAAGATTATTTACAAAATAAAAAGAGATTTTGTGGGAAAGCTGTGGATAACAAAGGGACTTGTGTCGCATCATATAAATATTGCTTTTTTTATCGACCTTATTACATTCTTCATTATTTATTGTCTTAATCATAAATTATAATATATATTTTTTTATAAACCTTATCGGCTGATCCGGTTGGCCCCGGTATAAACGCACCGAAGTGCTATAGAGTGTACTTCTCTCCGAAGGGCCACCACACTGCCTGACCCGAGTTTGGAATACCTTCCGACTAATGCCAGAGGATAGTCAGGCCGCGTGCATTTCTGACTACCAGATAAACCAATTGGGCCGAAGTCTAATTAACAGACTTCCCACAAAGTGATGTTTATTAGCGAGGGAGGAAGATCGAACCCGGGTTGTTGGGGAACTAAATTAAATTAAATTATAATATTTGGTACTACAGAATCGAGATTATGAATATAATAATCAATAGTTTAATATTGTGGGTGGATTCAATCAAACAAGGCTCGAATTTACAAAGTCTTACTTTTTGGTGGTAATTTGTTTTTCTTTAACACCAACGTTTTGGTAGTTCAGTAGATATATAAAATTTTCGATAATAAAAAGATTGTCTATGCCCCTATGAATTATACTCAATATAATATATATACTCTATGGACTACTATGTATATATAGATATGTTGCTGTGATAGAAAAACCAAACTTTTCCATATATATAGCCACAAAAATATTTATTCATATAGGAAAGAAAGAAATTTAATAGATTGATTTATATAATTTATATTTTATAATTAAAGAAGTAATAAGCAAACTTTCATTATATATTCGAACATATTATATTCCCCAATTCAAATGAAAAAACAAAAAAAAATCCATAGTAGTGCTCTATGAAAAGGACTTGTTAGCTGCGAACTCGTTACACGTGGAAACGGAATAATCTTATCTTCATAAACCCAAGGGAATTTAACGATATCCAATTACATCGCGCCACATAAGCACATGAGAAACCCAAACTTCCGAACACGTGTTTTTGACCGACGGCGTTTCCATCCGACGTGGACTCAAGTGAAAAATAGTTGACTTTTAAGCTGAACAAAAAATATCCGGTTTTGGTAAACCGAAAACCTTTAACCGGGTTTCCTTTATATGTTATCATAAAAAAAAACCAAAATTTTCAAGGAAAAAGCAATGATATGTTTTTAACTAACATGAATGAGCGAGTCTACATTGCTTGTATGGTTTCATTCTCCAAATGCTTAAAGAAAAACTGAAAAAGTTTAGTCGTAATCTAAGGAACATTCACCACCGTCTTCTACATGAAGCCCATCGATTACCGAGGATGGATCGGTTTGCAAGTACTTCAGTTCACTCCTTTCATGTTGTACCCTTCCTGTGATCTCCAAACACAAACCGTTCCGGTTCTTCTTGTTGTCTCTCTTTGAGGAGCTGCTGCTGTTTGCCTTCTTCTCAGTTGGTCCCGGATCTAAGAAGATTGGAATGAGTTTTGCCGTTGGGTTCGGTTTTATCCTGTTTGCGTTTTTGGTCTCGGATGGTCCTAGAATCCTACTCCCTGATTCGAGCTCTGAGATATCATCTTCGTTTAACAGTACCTGTGTGTTCAAAGCATGAATCATTAATACTGAAGCTGGATAAAGGTGGAATAAGTGGATAGTAACATTGCGAAGAGGCTTTGAGACAGAGAAAATGATTCGATACGGCAAGAAAAATCTTTGTATAACCTATCTTTATGTCAAAACGTAACAATACAGAGTATAGAGAGTTACCTTACGACCAACTAAATCAAATGTCATAACTACTTTGCTCTTATTAACTCGTTCAGCTTCTTCAATCGCCTCTCGCTTCTTCCTCAAAAGCTCTTTTTCCTGAGAACAAAACCCAAAACTATTAGGTCAATGCACAGCAGAACAAACATCGAGTGTTGTTTACCAATGGAGATTATATATACCTCTTCGGAAAGCCATTTACTACCCTCGCTTTCATAGTAATCACTCTGGTCATCAATAACTGTTGTACGTGCAGCCGAATTTCTATCATACTCTACAAGCCTTTTAGCATATGCTTCAGCTGCCACATCAGCATCAGACACTGGAGTATACCCTTCCTCTAGCCCAGCGTAAGTACTTCCTTCTTTTAGCACAAGTGCTCCGCAGAAACTGCAAGGACCTTCTCCTTCTTGTTCACACACTATTTTACCACACGACAAGCAGTTGCTCACTAATTTGTGTCTAGGAGCTTGGCATGCACACGGTTTCCCTTGCTGGAAAACTATCGATCCCTTCGCTGCTTCTGCAAGAGAGATTACTTTTCCGCCTTTCTTCTTCTTAGGATTGACTTGCTGAGCTGGAGCTGTGACTTTCCCGGTTCCAGTGTGCTGGTTAGAAGATGCTCCCTCTTTCGGTGTTTTAAACGGTTTCTTGGTTCCACTAGAAGCACCAGCATCCATTTTTGGCTTAACATACACTTGCAGTTCTGGACTTGACTGGTTGCTACATGGCTTGATGGATCTTTGTATCCTCTTCGCTGTAGATACTCTGCAATGATGCTATTTCCTTCTTTTCCGATAATATTCTGGATCAAGCCATCAATAAAATTAGATGAATTTGTGTCTCATATCCTCAAGCCTCAAGTAATACATTCCAATTTAAATACTTTCTGTTTATTAATGAACACTAGCTAGCTAGCTTGAGTTAAGAGACAAATGGTCATTTCGATGACGATTTTGAATCAGTTTCGTAAATGTACGAGTAATAATCCCTTTATCAACCTTAATAAACTTGATCAAGAGTTATAATAATCGTTTTACCTCAATCACAAGAGATCATTTAGCTCCATCGGTTGATCAAACAATAGAGACAACTATAATCTCCTTATGTGATGTTACAATTCACGAACTATTCTTCTCTGATTCATACTAAAACTAAATTAAACAACTAATATATAGAGTAAATCAGTTCTTCAATGATTCATGGAGCTTAGTTCTATAACCTTACAACTCAATTGAAATCAATTTATACCTAAAACACATGAAAATACGAAATCAGCGAATCCGAAGAATATGCAATTCAAAGTTTCAGAGAGAGAGAGAGAGAGAAGGATTTACGTCGAGATACTCCTTGGCATCGACAGGCTGAGCGAGATCGCAATAGGAGACGAGACCGGAGATTACATCACGATCAAAATTCAAACCAGTTTCTGGTTTCCGGCAGAGATCGACGAGCGCTTCCTCTAGCCACTGCCCCACCGTCGTTCCCATCTTCTTCGTCGATTCGGTCACCTCGAAACAAAATCCTATTTTCCCAAAACCATTTTGAAAATATTTTTCACATAATTTTATCGAAACAATTTAAGAAAAAATAAATAGGCCCATTGTTTCGAATTTGGTTTTCATAGGCTCGGCCCAAATATGCGATGGAACATATGGAGAATGGACTAATCTGATCTTAGGTGAAAGGTGTAAAATACTTACATGGCTGCCATGATCATCCAAGTGTTTTTTTTTTTCTCAGTCTTTGGAATTCCAAAGTTCTCTCAGCTTTTTATTTTCATTCTTACTTGATATTTACCATGAATCAGTGTAGTAAGATGGAGTTAGTCCTTGGCTGGATAATCCCTAACGGATAGCTCTCTAGACTGAAAAAGGTGGTTAGTCTCAAGAAGAATCATTGTCATCCACAACATTGTTTAAAAGCTCACAAGTAGATTACTCAACTATAATTTAATAGGCTTTAGAAAAATGGTTTACGAATCAATATTAGATTCATTTACCACAACATTGTTCAAAAGCTCACAATATTTTCATACACCCTTTCTCCATCTTTTTCATTTTTCTACTCTTTCCTCATTTTCATTTACATATTATATTTAAATAGGTAGGTTACTCAACTAAAATTAACTAGGCTTTAAGAAAATGTTTTACGAATCAGTATTAGATTTGTTTAACAATTCATTGTTCAAAAGCTCAAAATATTTTCTTACAACTATCTCCATCTTGTCCATTTGTCTATACTCCTTCCTCATTTTCTTTACCTATTAAATTGAAAGAACAATAGAGTTTGTGTTTAGGTTTTGAGAAGGAAGATTTTCCTAAGCATTAATAAAGAGAAGAATTTCTTTATCAAACAAGTTTGTTCTTGCTCACTTTATTTGGTATCAGAACCGTAGGTTACCAGATTATCAGAGAGGTGTTTAGATTATCAGAAAGGTGTTTTGATTATCAGGATTGATTGATCATCACGAGCCCAAGCTATGGGTGATACTAAACCGGCGACGAAGGCAAGAGATTCGGTCCCCTCATCAGTACAATGTCCGATGCTCAGCTCAACCAATTACACTGTTTGGTCAATGAGGATGAAAGTTCTACTCCGTGTTCACAAGGTATGGGAGGCGATTGAACCTGGATCGAAAGAAGACGATAAGAACGACCTTGCGACAGTTCTTTTGTTCCAGTCTGTCCCGGAGCAGCTTATATTGCAAGTTGGTGATCAAGGCTCACCTAAGGAGATATAGGAAGCCATAAAATCAAGACATCTTGGGGCAGAGCGAGTAAAGGAAGCGCGGCTACAAACCCTAATATCTGATTTTGAACGGTTAAGGATGAAAGAAACGGACACCATCGATTCCTTCGCCGGGAAGATATCGGAGCTAGCTTCTAAGTCTGCATCTTTGGGTCAAAGCCTAGAAGAACCGAAGTTGGTAAAGAAGTTTCTAAACAGTCTACCACGAGCTAAGTATATTCAAATCATTGCATCTCTCGAACAAGTGCTTGATTTGAATAGAACCGGATTTGAGGATATTGTTGGGAGGCTCAAAGCCTATGAGGAACGTATACAAGAGGAGGATACACACAAAGCTTAAGGAAATCTTCTGTTCTCAAACGCAGAAGGAAGCAATCAAAGGAGGTTTGATAACTCAAAAGGTTTTGGAAGAGGCAGAGGACGTGGTTGTGGTTTCAGAGGAAGAGGACGAGGCAGATCCAACTCGCAAAGCAGAGAAAGGAAGGATAGATCTCAGCTTTTGTGCTTTCGTTGTGAGAAACCTGGACACTTTGCCTCCTCTTGCCCCATAAAGGTTCCAAAGGATCAGGAACTCAACAAAACCGAAACAGAAGAGGCTGATATTGCATTATATATGCATGAAGTTGTGTGTCTAAACGAAGAGAGTGTAATCCCCAAGAAATATGAGACAACCACAAAGGAGGATGGAGTCTGGTACTTGGATAACGGAGCGAGCAATCATATGACAGGAGAAAGGTCATATTTTTCTGAGCTAAACGAGAGAATCAAAGGAACGGTTCGATTTGGGGATGGATCTTGCGTTAGCATTGGAGGAAAGGGTTCAATTCTCTTTGAAGGAAAGACTGGTGAACAAAGAGTTGTAACAGATATCTACTTCATTCCTGAGTTGAGGAGTAACATTCTTAGCCTTGGACAAGCGACGGAGCATGGCTGCGATGTGAGAATGAAGTCAGATTATCTCACGCTACGAGACCCTCTCGGACGTCTCCTAGCTAAGGTAACACGATCACCAAACTGTCTTTACAAAATCAACCTCAAGATAGGGAAACCAGCTTGTTTACTCTCAAAGATTGATGAAGAGACGTGGAAGTGGCATGCAAGGCTTGGTCATGTGAGTTTTGGAACCATAAAATCGATGGAGACACACGAGATGGTTCATGGTCTGTCCAAAATCAGTGGGGAAAAGCAGGTTTGCGAGTCATGCTTGGTTGGTAAACAAGCAAGACAGTTTTTTCCAAAGGCGTCACAATATCGATCATCAAGGCCTCTAGAGTTGTTGCATGCTGATCTGTGTGGTCCTATCTCTCCAGCCACACTTGCAAGAAACAAGTACATCTTTGTGATAATTGATGATCACACAAGATACATGTGGTCGATTTTGCTAAAAGAGAAGAGTGATGCTTTCGGGAAGTTCAAGGAATACAAAACCCTTGTTGAGAAGGAGTTTGACAAGAGGATCTTAACACTACGCACGGATCGAGGAGGAGAATTTACATCATTGGAGTTTCAAGATTACTGTAGCCAACAAGGAATCAAGCGCCACTTGACAGCTCCGTATACTCCTCAACAGAATGGCGTAGTAGAAAGAAGGAATCGTACACTAATGGAGATGACTCGTAGCATTCTTAAAGCAATGCGAGTTCCTAATTTCTTATGGGGAGAGGCTGTTCGACATTCAACATATTTGATTAACAGAGTTCCCACTAGAGCTTTGAAAAATCAAACACCATATGAATGTCTAAAGGAGAAGAAGCCAAGCATTGAACACCTTAGGGTATTTGGGTGTCTTGCTTATGCTAAAGTGGAGTCGGAACACTTGAAGAAGTTAGACGATCGGTCACAAACACTTGTGCACCTCGGAATAGAACCTGGAACCAAAGCATATCAACTTTACAATCCAATGACGAGAAGAATCATTGTTAGTCGTGATGTGTTTTTCAACGAGAAGAGAATTTTGAATTGGAAGGGAGCAGAAGAAGATGGTCGAGAACCAGGGATGTTTCAGATGACATGGGGAAGTATAATTGATGATGGAGCTGGACCGGTCACGATCAAAACTCAAACGGAAGAGTACGATGGAGCTGGAGCAGGACCGGTCACGATCGAACTAGGACCGAGCGGTCCTCCCTCAAGTCTGGTCGATCCTCACAGAGCAAAGGCTCTGGCTTCTGGATCTTCTAGTTCGACCGATCCGACCTCAAGACCGATCGATCCTCACGCCCGTGCAAACAGAGCAGAGGCTCTGGTATTGGGACCGACCGGTCCATCTCCCAGACCGGTCGATCCCCATGCTGAAACAGAGACACAAGACGATCTTCAAGAAGGACCTCAAAGATCGAATCGACAAACATCACGACCAAAACACCTGGATGATTTCGTGCTTCTAGCTAACGTTGAATGTGAGTTGCTTCTCCTATCTCTCAACGATGAACCGGCTAATTTCTAAGAAGCTAAGGACATGCTAGTATGGACAATTGCATGTTCAGAGGAGATAGACTCAATCAACAAGAACGGGACTTGGCGTTTGGTAGACAAACCGGCTGGAGTTAAAGTTATTGGTCTCAAATGGGTCTTTAAGATTAAAAGGAATGCAAGTGGATCTATAAACAAGCATAAAGCTAGACTTGTTGCAAAAAGATACGTGCAGCAAGCAGGGATTGATTTCGAGGAAGTTTTTGCTCCAGTTGCAAGAATTGAGACCATTAGGCTTTTGATTGGTTTGGCTGCCTCACATGGATGGGAAATCCATCATCTAGACGTCAAAACCGCCTTGTTACATGGAGAATTGAATGAAGAGGTATATGTGTCTCAACCCGAAGGGTTTGAAAAGAAGGGAGAAGAGCACAAGGTTTTCAAACTCTCTAAGGCTTTATACGGTTTGAGACAAGCTCCTAGAGCTTGGAACACAAAGCTCAATCAGATTTTGAAAGGTTTAAGGTTCAAGAAGTGTTCAAAGGAGAGTTCTGTTTACCGAAAGGAAGAAAAAGGTCAGCTTCTTGTTGTCGCAATTTACGTAGATGATTTGTTTGTAACGGGAAACTCAATTTAAGTCATCAAGGATTTCAAAACGGATATGTCAACAAACTTTGAGATGTCTGATCTTGGTAAGCTCACGTATTATCTTGGGATTGAGGTAAAACAGAGTAAGGAAGGAGTTGAGATAAAGCGGGAAGCTTATGCACGCCGGATTCTAAAGGAAGCAGAGATGGATACATGTAATCCGACATGTATACCAATGGAGTTTGGCTTGAAGATGTCTAAAGCTGAACACGAATCTGAGATAGATGCGACGTTGTATAGAAGGAGGATTGGGTGCTTGAGATACCTCTTGCAGACGAGACCAGATTTGGCTTTTTCGGTTGGAATCTTGAGTAGATACATGCAGTCTCCGCGAGACTCACATGGAAACGCGTTGAAACAGGTTCTAAGATATCTTCAAGGAACATTGAGCTACGGTTTGACATTCAAGCATGGAGTATCAAAGAAGCTCATTGGTTACAGTGACAGCAGTCACAATGTGGATGAAGATGATGGAAAAAGCACCACTGGTCATGTTTTCTACTATGGAGAAACACCAATAACATGGTGCTCGCAGAAGCAAGAAATGGTAGCTCTTTCTTCTTGTGAGGCCGAGTTCATGGCTGCAACGGAAGCAGCAAAGCAAGCGATTTGGTTACAAGACTTGTTAAGTGAGATCACAGGAAAGAATGGTGAAAGGATAGTCATTCGAATCGACAACAAGTAAGCCATTGCTTTGACGAGGAATCCGGTGTTTCATCGACGCAGCAAAAACATTCATAAAATGTATCATTTTATTCGTGAATGTGTTGAAGGACAGCAAATTGAAGTCGAGTATGTACCAGGAGAGGAGCAGTGTGCAGATATCTTGACAAAGGCCCTAGCAAGAATCAAGTTTCAGAAGATGAGAGATCTAATCGGAGTTCAAGATCTTAAGAAGAAATGCTTGAAGCTTAAGGGGGTGAATGTTGGATAAGCTCCAAGAAGAATCTAGAAGAGGATTTCCTTAAAGGAATTAGGAATCCTAATAGAAAAGAAAATAGGTTAGAAAAAGGAAATTCTAGTCCTATATAAGAAGTCATCGGTTTGTGATGTCTCTTAAGAAAGAACAATAGAGTTTGTGTTTAGATTTTGAGAAGGAAGATTTTCCTAAGCATTAATAAAGAGAAGGATTTCTTTATCAAACAAGTTTGTTCTTGCTCACTTTAGGCATATGTCAAAACTTTTACAATGTTAAACCAATTAAAAAAATTTCATGGTGGGCAAATGCCCCACCCAAACTCCATGTACATTCACCACTGGATATATCTTATAGAATTATATGACTCTCTGCTGTCTTTAACTTGCAATATTCTCATAATACTTAACAAAATGATGTGATGTTTTAAAAGAGAAATCA
>OY755216.1:25238852-25471612 GCA_963576765.1 Draba incana
CCAATGAATTGGGTAATGATGTCATTTTTTTAGAATCTTGTCCTAAAATAGTGGAGTGTTGACCCTCGTAGCTGAACAAAGTCTTTGGCTTGTGATGTTTCTGTTTGAGAGGAAATTGTGTTTGTCTGCAATGATCAAATAATGATTATTGATCAAAGTCTGAGTTTCTTGATCAATTGGTTCTAACAACTTATAACATCCGAGGCTGCTTAATTTTATCAATACCTTAACCCTTGAAGCTGAAAACAAAAGATGTTTATGGCTTGTGATGTTTGGGCTGAATAATCTTCTGAGCTGTAAATGTGTTTGAGTGGTTTTAGTGTGTTTCTATGTTGAAGCTGCTACCTTTTTTATTTGTATATATCAAAGGCTGATCTAGCTGAGTTAGACAATTCCATGTATGACTGTTGAATGTTTAGATGAGTGCATTGATGAATAGATTATGTTGTTTTTGTTTTGTGAATGTTACGTGTGTGCTTTTCATCAAGCCATGTTGTTGTGGTGGTTATGAACAATGTCACTTTATTGACTAAACAGAGCTTTAGATTATCCACGGGAGAAGGATGGAGCGCGCGTTCAAATGAGACTATCTTACAACCCGGCTGCTCAGTTTTTGCTTTTTCTTGTTCAATGGACTGATTGCAACCTCGCCGGTGCCCTTGGTTTGCTCAGAGTTCTTATCTATATGGTACATTCTTTACGACATCTCACTTCCTTTCATTAAGATTGTTTCTTGTGATTGCTAGTTTTAATTTTTTGCAACAACTCACATCAGACTTATGCGGATGGGAAAACCACAATGTCGGTGTATGAGAGGAAAACCAGTATCAAAGATTTCTATGGTAATGTTTTAGGCGTGTTTTGACGCATATTAAAATGTTTGTTAACAAAGTTGATTGCTTGTGGAATTGACGTATTGTGAAACAGCTGTGATATTTCCGTCGCTGTTACAACTAGAGAGAGGTATCACAGACCTGGATGACCGTAAACAGAAAGAGATCTGCAAAATACGGTACAGAAATAAAGATGAGACTGAAAAGGTCAAGCTCTCGGAGGTTGACATCGAGAGAGAAGAAGAATGCGGTATTTGTATGGAGATGAACAGTATGGTTGTTCTACCTAATTGTACTCATTCTTTGTGCATCAAGTGCTACCGTGATTGGTTAGTCAATCTCTCTAATGGGTATCTTCTTGTTATTCTTCTTTTCGCGTAGTGAGTTACAATTATTCGATCATAATCAATGTTTTCTTGCAGGCATGGGAGGTCAGAGTCATGCCCTTTTTGCCGGGACAGTCTGAAGAGAGTAAACTCAGGAGATTTGTGGATGTTGATGGAGAAATCGGATACGGATAGTCTCTATACAGTCGAGAGGGAGAATAAAAAAAGGCTGTTTATGTACATAGAGAAATTACCTCTAGTGGTTCCAGATCAAGTGTTTGCGTCTTCTCCTTATGATTGCCATGTCAAGTGAAGAAGAAGAAGAGCTTTTACGAAAAGCCGAAACCGGTTCTGGTAAACTTTATCTGAATGTATATATATATATATATGTATTAGAGTTAGTAGTAAGTACGAAATATAGTAAACCATTATCTGAGGGAAGTCCATTTCTACTTGCTTTTCTTTTTATTTGCATTTGGCTTTTGGTTCCCAAACTTTCATTTCTATTGTATGTACATTCATGAATCTAAACCGAAGTGGCTTTTACTCACAATTAATCTACAATCTGTTCTTGTCTCAATCCTTGAAGGTATACATAGATTACAAAAAACATGCCTCATATGTCTAAACTAAATCTAAACTTAAGCTAGTAGTATAATGGTTCGTAGTAGGTAAGCTCTTTGATTTTGGTTATTGCAATAGGAGAAATAAGGTCCAACTGAGATTGATTTTAGAGACAAATGATGCCTATCATAATGATAGTTTTAATCTTCATCATCATGAATTGTTAAAATTTAAAATTCAACAATGAAAAAGAGAATTTTAAAAAAAAACATGTCAGATCTTTCAGATGATTGAACTCTCAATTGACATGTCAGATCTGATTTGAATTTGCTGTTGCTGTTGGTTAGTCAAATCTTTCAGATTTGAGAATTTTAAAAAAAAACATGTCAGATGATTGAACTCTCAATAAACCGGTGCTGGATTCGGATAAAATCAACCCAAAAAGTAAATTAAACCTTTAACCGGCCGGTCCAGATAAATAATTGGGCCCCAATCCGGGTCGGTTGCTTAGATAAAATACTCAAATTACACACCCGACCCGCTCAGCTATTATTCTCTGTCGAACGAACTCGTCCCGGATCGAATTTCCGTTCTGGTCTTTAGCTTTAGGGTTTCTACGTCAAGCGAGAGCAGAGAGATTTAGAGGATGAATCCATTGACGTTGGTGAAGAGGATACAGAGCATAAACGCTAAGGAATCAGATCTAGGGATTTCTGAAGAAGCTTCGTGGCACGCCAAGTACAAAGATTCGGCTTATGTGTTCGTCGGAGGTTTAGCTTACGATCTCACCGAAGGTGATCTCCTCGCCGTTTTCGCACAGTAAGTAATTGCTTTAGACTTGATTCATTAGTATTTGTGATTAATTCGCTTCGGTTTCTACAAATTTTTGATTTTGTTTTGTGGATTTATGTAGATATGGTGAAGTTGTTGATGTGAATCTAATTCGAGATAAGGGAACCGGAAAATCCAAGGGTTTTGCGTTTCTTGCGTATGAAGATCAAAGAAGTACCACTCTCGCTGTTGGTTAGTCAAAAATTCTCTGTTGTTTCTTGCACTTAGGTTCTTTAGGTGTTGTGATTTGAATTGCTTTGCTTACTTTCTGATTTTGAAATTGTAGATAATCTTAATGGAGCTCAAGTGTTGGGTCGTACCATTAGAGTTGACCATCGTAGCAAATACACTAAGCATGAAGAAGAAGATGAAGAAACGCGGCAGCAGAATAGAGAGGCACGCGGTGTATGCAGAGCTTTTCAGAGAGGGGAGTGTACTCGAGGCGATTCCTGCAAATTTTCCCACGATGAGAAAGTAAGTTGTGCAAACTTCGCGTTATTTGGATACTATTGTATTTATTCATATGGTCTTCTAATTCTTTTCATACTTTTTGATGAACAGAGAGCTGCAAATACTGGTTGGGGTCATGAAGAAGATAGAAGTTCCAAGTGGGAGCATGAGAAAAAGGGTGGTACAAGTTTTGGCCATCGAGTAGATTTCAAACGTGAATCAGAAGAGAGAAGTTACAGTGGCGGTCCTAAAGGAAGAGTGGGGAATTTGGAAAGGGGGTCAAGGTCAAGAGATACTTATGATAGGAGGGAACAAAAAAGTTCAGGACAACTTGATGGTTCCTTTGAGCAACACTCTAGAAAATACAATGTTGACAGTGATTCCGTAAGGGAGGACAAGAGATCCAGAACTGATGATAGGGAGAATTCGAAGGTGAGATCAAGAAGTGATCATAACAGTAGGGACAGAGAAGGTTCAAGTAGGCAATCAGAAACTTCCCCAAGGAAAGATAGAGATTCTTCCTATCGTCATCATAGGGAGAGAGATGATCGCCGTCGTTGAAGGGATGTACGCTAGTGGTATGCATGCTCAATGGTCTTTCAGTTGTAGCTAGAATCAGTGGGAATAAGCTTTGTTGTTTTTTCTAAGAGAAGTAACCCTCGGGGGACTTTAAACTGCTTCTCAATCCCTTTTAACTGTCATTCTCTGTTTGTCATGAAAGCCGAAACTTGTTGTTGTTGATTTTACCGTTTGGAATGAAAGAAACTGTTATAACATTTTTGGTATGGTTGCATATTTTTCACTATCTTAAGTGTACCTTTGTTGTTAGTGGCTGATTGACCTTTGCTACACACTCAGGTGTTCCAGGAATGAGTGAATCTGGCCCTCCTATTGTGGATTAGTAATTATATGGATTAATGCAATGCTTGCTGCTCCTGTTGCTAAGCAAATTAAAGAGGTAAAATATATTTTTTCTCATTTTAATCTTATTGACTTCGTCTCTGAGAACATTGAGCAAGTGATATTACATTTCTAATTAGTCAATGTTGCCAATCGTTGAACTGAAGTTAAAAGAAAATTATATAGAATCGATTTGGTATACGTTGTAATTGTTGATGTCATGGTCACTACTAAGAAATTTGACAAACATCCCTTGACTACTATTTTTTTTAATAATGGTCATTGGTATTGGTGTTAAATAATCAGGTTAAATTATAAATGTGATAAGCGCCTGACAGTTGACTTGGAAGAGATAATGTAGTAAATCAATTATCCGAGGCAACCTAAGAACGAGTCATTGCTTCATTTGACTTTGAAGTTCAAAGTCGATGAGGATTGAAAATAATATGCCTACACAGGCTGTATGTTCAGTAGTTTTGGAATTTGTTCACTTTATTTGCTAGTTTCTGAAAGCTTATATGCTATATATTCCTCTTTATTGCATAGGGATCCAGAAGTGAAACATTTTTATTTTTCTCATAATCTCAGTGAACAGTTATCCTGGTTGTGAAAGAAAGAGAAATTGTCTTAAAATTATCCTGTATGATCATGAGGCTGATTCTTGTGTCTGCTTTCCTCTTCATTATGTCACTTAAGAATTCAGCTGTGGTCTTTGCTCAAACAATGAGATTGACGGAGGAGACTGATAAACAAGCATTGCTTGAGTTCAAGTCTGAAGTTTCTGAAACAAGCAGAGTTGTGTTAGACTCGTGGAATAACTCCTTGCCTCTCTGTACGTGGACCGGAGTTAAGTGCGGCACCAAGCACCGAAGAGTAACCGGTGTGGACCTCAGAGGACTGAAACTAACCGGTGTAGTCTCTCCTTTTGTCGGTAACCTCTCATTTCTCAGATCATTGAATCTTGCAGAAAACTATTTCCGTGGTGCCATCCCTTTAGAGGTTGGAAACTTGTTCAGGCTTCAATATTTGAACATGAGCCATAACTTTCTTGGAGGCGCGATCCCGGTTGTTCTGGCGAACTGTTCTAGCCTTTCAACCCTTGATTTATCGTCAAATCATCTTGAACAAGGCGTGCCTTCTGAGCTCGGTTCACTGTCTAGGCTTGTCCTTCTATCTCTTGGTAGAAACAATCTAACAGGGAAGTTCCCTGCTTCGTTGGGAAATCTGACATCACTCCAGATGCTTGACGTTATATATAACGAAATGGAAGGAGAAATCCCAGAGAGTATAGCCAGACTGAGACAGATAGTGTTCTTCCGAATAGCATTAAACAAGTTTACTGGTCTTTTCCCTCCTCCAGTTTACAACCTGTCCTCTTTAATGTTCTTGTCCATAACTAGCAACGGTTTCTCGGGCACCCTTAGACCTGACTTTGGTTCTCTTCTCCCTAACCTTCAAATACTATATATGGGGATAAATAAATTCACGGGTACCATTCCAGAGACGCTATCTAATATTTCAACTCTTCAGGAACTAGATATTCCCTCTAACTATCTTACTGGAAAGATACCATTGAGTTTCGGTAAGCTTCAGAATCTGTTATGGCTTGGCCTAAATAATAACTCTCTGGGAAGCTACTCTTCTGGTGATCTTGATTTTCTTGGTGCTCTGACTAACTGCACTCAGTTGCAGTACTTGAATGTTAATTGGAACAACCTCGGCGGCCAGTTGCCTATCTCCATAGCCAATCTCTCAACCCAATTAACTGTGCTCTCCCTTGGTGTAAATTTCATCTCTGGAAGTATTACTTATGGCATAGGGAATCTCGGAAGCCTGCAAACATTAGACTTGCGCGAAAATCTGTTGACAGGCAAACTTCCTCCCTCGCTGGGGCAACTTTCTGATTTGAGAAAAGTCTTGCTCTTTTCAAATAGACTGTCTGGAGAGATTCCATCTTCCTTGGGCAACATCACTTGGCTAACCTACCTCCACATGTGGACCAACAATTTTGAAGGAAGCATCCCCTCAAATCTTGGAAGGTGCAGCTACCTTCTTGACCTTAACCTCAGTATTAATAAGTTGAATGGCAGCATTCCCCATGAGCTTATGGATCTTCCATCTCTTCTCGTCTTAAATGTCTCGTTTAATTCGCTGGTTGGCCCTTTGAGAGAAGACATTGGAAACCTTAAAAGTCTGGTTGCTCTAGATGTTTCGTACAATAAACTATCAGGAAAGCTTCCACAGACCTTGGCAAATTGTCTCTCACTAGAATACCTTTTGCTACAAGGGAATTCATTTGTTGGGGCCATTCCGGATATAAGAGGGTTGACTGGCCTCAGATTCCTAGATCTCTCGAAGAACTCTCTCTCTGGCACAATACCTGAATATATGGCGAACTTTTCTAAGCTGCAGAACCTGAATCTCTCTATGAACAACTTCGAAGGAGCTGTGCCAACAGAAGGGGTCTTTCGTAATACCAGTGCAATTTCCGTCATTGGTAACATAAACCTCTGTGGAGGCGTCCCGTCATTACAGCTTGAGCGGTGCTCTGTAGAAGTACCAGGAAGGCATTCATCAGTCAGAAAGATAATCGCTATTTGTGTCAGTGCAGGTATGGCAACACTTTTGTTGTCATGTCTGTCTGTGGTTTATCTATGCCGCCGGCACAAACAGAGATTGAAGAGTAACATGGCTAACAATAATGAGAATGATCGGTCTATCTCCCGCTTCAAGTCGTTTTTTGAAAAGATTAGTTATGATGAGCTCTACAAGACAACTGGTGGCTTCTCTTCCAGGAATATGATTGGGTCAGGTAACTTTGGGGATGTGTTCAAAGGATTTCTTGGGTCCGAGAACAAAGCTGTTGCCATTAAAGTTTTGAATCTCTGCAAACGTGGAGCTGCGAAGAGCTTCATCGCAGAATGTGAAGCATTAGGAGGTATAAGGCATCGCAACCTTATGAAGTTGATTACTGTCTGTTCTAGTTCTGATTTTGAAGGAAATGATTTTAGAGCTCTAATTTATGAGTTCATGCCAAATGGAAGCTTAGACACATGGCTGCACCCTGAAGAAGTCGAAGAGATTCATAGGCCCTCAAGAACCTTGACTCTCTTTGAAAGACTCAACATCGCCATAGACGTGGCTTTTGTTTTGGACTATCTTCATGTTAATTGTCATGAACCTAGAGCTCATTGTGATCTCAAGCCAAGCAATGTTCTTCTGGACGATGATCTAACCGCCCATGTTAGCGACTTTGGTCTCGCTCGTCTCCTCCTCAAGTTTGACCAGGAGTCCTTCTTCAACCAACTAAGCTCAGCTGGTGTTAGAGGAACCGTCGGCTATGTGGCACCAGGTAAAACTACCACACTTCTTTGTTGTAAATTAAAGAAATTTAGTGTATGCATTTTTCATTACAATCTTGTTGTTTTTGTGAATTATGGTGTAGAATATGGAATGGGAGGGGAGCCATCAATACATGGTGATGAGTATAGCTTTGGGGTTCTCATTTTGGAAATGTTCACTGGGAAACGACCAACCAATGAGTTATTTGGAGGAAACTTTACCCTCCACAGCTACACTAAGTCTGCGTTGCCAGAGCGAGCATTGGACATTGCAGATGAATCGGTTCTTCACAGTGGTCTCAGAGTCGGCTTCCCTATTGCTGAGTGCTTGACAGTGGTTTTGGAGGTGGGACTTAGGTGTTGTGAAGAATTTCCAGCGAACCGGTTGGCAACAAGTGAAGCCGCAAAGGAGCTAATCTCAATTAGAGATAGGTTCTTTAAAGGCAGAAGAACAGCCAGACGTTGAAGTGTTTTCCAATACATATGTGGATGGTCTCTCCAAAACATACTTGGCTTGATGAGGAATGGTTGGGCTAGTTGTAAAATATGTTTTCAGTATCCAATTTTATGTTTTCGTTCTTTTTCTGAACTACCAACCAGTATAAGTTTTGAAAAATATGTTTGTTTCTCAAGTTGTTGAGTCTACTTTTTTGTTTGTTGCCAAGATTTCAGGTTGTGTTTCTCTTTTATATCTTCCTTAGGACCACAAGTAATTTCCTGGAGAAAAAAAAAATTGATGTATGAGCTGAAATGCAGAATGAAGAAAGTCTGAGCTGAAATTGAGTTAGACATTTCCATGTATGAATGTGTTTGGTTGGCTAGGAGGTGTTTTCTGAGGGGCCATAGAGGGAAGATAGGTTCATTTCTGGGCAGAAATGTAAAACTAGCAAAAGAGAAATGCATTGAAACGATGACTGCTCAGGGAACTAGGTGTTGATGAATCATCTTTGTAGATGATGATTATATATAAGTACTTGATGATTCGTTCGAGCAGCAATCTAGAAAACAAAATGCTGACTGTGATTATATAAGGGAGGACAAGAGATCCACACTGCGTGGTAGCGAAAAATGCATTGAAGTCAATCTGTTCTCTGATAAGGCAGACCAATCGATTCTTTACATAGTAGATTCTCAGGTCGACTCTTGACATTTCTGGATGCTTGAAGATCAATGAACAAACAAGCATCTCTCGAGCTTTAGTCTAGACTATCAGAGAACATATTGACTTCAATGTCTAAAAGTTTCTTTTCCACAACCTGTAAGTCCCTTTAGTCTTCTTTTGCCTTGATTTCTGAAAGATAGACTTCAATGCCTAACATGGTGTATTAGAGTATTGTTATCTGAATTTCTGGTGTGGACAAACAAAAGTCAGGTTGATGATGTTTAAAAACATGTTTTAGTGCTGCTGGAAACGAGCTTCTTTACTCGAGACCAGATCCAAGATTGGGAGGAGAATTCTTATCCGAGGAAGTCGAGTTGGTTCTGAAACTCGGGTTGCTCTGCACAAATGCTGCGCCAGAATCCAGGCCTTCCATGGGACAAGTGCTGCAATACCTAAGCCGAGACCTACCCTTACCGGTGGAATCAGTCGTGGAATCAGTCGTGGGATACCTAGAGGACAATATTAATTAATATGAAGGGTACGTAGGTAATAATTTGTCGATGGCTCTACAAATGAAAGACTAATTTAGTGGGTTTAGAGTAAGTTGAGGGAAATTTTCCACAATTACCATATTTTTTCAATTTTTTTCCACTATTTCCATAACACCAAAAACCTTTTATTTCAATACCACAATCTTTCCCAAATTTCAAAACTACCCTTACTTTAAACCAAAAAAAAATTCACTCTCATTCTTTTTTTTTCATCTTCTTCCTTCTTCTTCGTCTTCTTCCATTATCTTTTTTTCCCAGATGAAAATGATTTACATGAAGGACATAGACGATGGCGTCGTCGATGGACAAGAAAAATCTGATGATGACACCGTAGACAAAAACCGAACCGATAACAGAAACAGTGACATACACAAAAATGGATCTAATGACGACGACCGTGGACAAGATTGGCGACGGAGATAGTTGACAAAACTAAACCAGCGATGGACCTAGTGACAGCGACGTCGACGATGGACGAAAACGTTGTCGGCGAGGAAGACCGTGGACAAAAACATAGTCAAAGAGAAATTTGGTAACAGAGACGGTGACGGAAATGATGAACATAATTGACGGCGGTGCGGTGGACTAAAATTACGGTGGACAAAATTGGATTGATATGCCATAAGTAATAGCATGGGTAAATTAGTTTTTTACTTCTCTTGTGGTATGCAATTGGAAAGCTTTTTTTGATTATGGTAATTTTGGAAAGAAATTAGATTGAATATGGTAACTGTGTGCTAAATTTCTCTAAGTTTTAGGTGAGGTTTGATCTATTAAAAAATCTAAAAGAAAAAGATAAAAGATAAAAAAGCCGAGGATCGGTTCTCAAACGAGAGTTTGGTGAACCCTTGTGAACCCGAGACGTGGCCGTTTATGATTGGCTGCGGATTGAAAATAATAATAAAAAAAAACCTTCTTCGTTGCTCTCTCTCGGTGATTCATCGGAGAAATCGATCCATCGACCGAAATCTCCGCTGGTTTCACACAGTATGGACCGGATCCGACCCTCGACAAGACCGGATTTGTTGGGACATTTCTCCGGTTTAGATTTCGTCTTCGCCAGTCCCAAACCCACGGAAAAGGTTATGTGGATAAACTCTTATTCCTATTTCTTGTTCGTTCTAGCATCATGAAGATGACTAATTTAGAGATTATCGTTTGGTAATTTAGAGGAAATCACTGGAAGATGAGTAAAATTGTGTTTTGTTTTGGATTTATTTAAAATCTGAATATGCATTTCCTTTTGGTTACTGGAAATAATTGAGCATAATGAAGGAACCGTCAATGCTCCTATGATGAATTTGCTCTGTTTTTGCACACCTTTGGTTTCCGTTCGCGTTGGGAAGATCAAGAAGGAAGGGACCCTAATGATTTGCCGCAAGTAAGCTTTTATTCTAAGCCATCTCCTTTACTCTGTTGTCTGAAACTGAAATTGAAATCAATCTTGTTATCTAAATATACCATGTTTGATAAATGTAGCTTTAGAATTGGCTAATTGACTTAGCTTGAAAGGTAACTTGACTGCTACATTATATGTCTTGTCACTTTCTTTGTGGTTTGTAATGTGTAGTTTGCAAAATGTGTTGATCATTTCGTTTTCTAGTGTGAGTATAGTTTCGTATTTGGGAACTGACTTAGCTTCACTTTACTGTTACATTATATGTCATGTCATTTTCTTTGTGGATTCTAACGTGTAGTTTTGCGAAATGTGTTGATCATTTTGTTCAACCTTCGTCTTGTTATGATTCTAGTCTTCTAATCAGTTCTTGCTTTTGTATCTTGAGATAATGTTGTTCATGTAATTCTTATATGTTGATAAAGTTTGGTGTGCTTAAGATGATGCCACAGATGAGGATTGAGAGAAGCATTAAAACATTACCATTAAGGTTTTTCTGATGGGTTATGAGAGGAGATGGTGCAATCGTAAGGACTCGTTCAGTGTTGTGGTCAAACGGGTTGTGCGAAAGGAGCTTTCTAGAGACAAAACCGTCAAGGACTTGTTCGTGGAAGGCTTGAGCTGAAGAAGGTAACTCATTTGCAGACATCTTTTTATAAACTTTGAAAAAGCTTTGGACCAAAGTCTCTCTCTTTTCTTTGTAGCTCATTGTACTTGTGATTGTGCAAGAGTTTAATTACCGTTTTGATCCTTTATCAATAAAATTACCGTAATAGGGGCTCTTAGTCTTATGTTATGTCTCAGAAATCATTATGTACCACATGTTAGAAGAATATAGCTAGTTTCCCATTTTGGTTCTTTATTCAGTTTGAATCAAACTTAGAATTAGTTTCCGATCACATATTCTTTTCTCTTTGAAGTTTTGCTATGTTATTGCCAATGATAAAACTTGAAACTTGGTCAATTGGCCGATCTCTTCAGAAATATAGGTTGTCCATAGAAAAGTCCTAAAGACTTTTTTGTCTTTTCAGACAATTGGCTTACATATCAAGAAGGTGTATACATCAATATAGAGTCAACTTTTGAAAAAAATCTTGCAAATGTGGTTGGCAGCCATTAATATATTTGACATATTTTTCTTGAAGTTGCACTACCACCACATGGTAAAGGCATTTTGTATTTGCTTCGACATCATCCCTTGTATTCCTTTGCCGCAAAATATGAGAAGCAGTAGACGATTGTTTCTTTTACTTTCTTTCAATGCTCTCATGTTACTTGAAGCATATGGTTTCACATATGAAACTGATAGGCAGGCGTTGCTGGAGTTCAAGTCCCAAATTTCTCAAGACAAAAGGGTTTTCTTGTCCTCATGGAATCACTCATTCCCTCTCTGCAATTGGAATGGTGTTACATGTGGCCGCAGACACAAGAGAGTTACTGGTCTGGATCTCGAAGGATTGCAATTGGGCAGGGTGATATCACCATCTATTGGTAACCTTTCGTTTCTCACATCACTTAATCTAAAAAATAACTCTTTTGGTGGTAATATCCCTCATGAGTTGGGAAACTTGTTTAGACTTGAACATTTGTCAATGAGCTTTAATTTTCTTCAAGGAGAGATTCCAAGCAGTCTTTACAACTGCTCTAGATTGCAGACCCTTAGTTTATTTCAAAACCAACTTGGGGAAGGTGTTCCTTCAGAACTAGGGTCATTGACGAAGCTTGTTACTTTATATCTTGGTCGAAACAATCTGAAAGGGAAGCTCTCTGCGTCTCTTGGAAACTTGACATCACTAAAAGAGCTTAGCTTAGGGGATAACAATATAGAAGGAGAAGTTCCAGATGATATAGCTAGATTGACTCAAATGGTGTATTTTGGATTATCAATTAACAGATTCTCTGGTATTTTCCCTCCTGCAATCTACAATTTTTCCTCACTTGAGTTTTTATACCTCTTTCGTAATGGTTTCTCGGGTAGCTTGAGGCATGATTTTGGTAATATGCTACCAAAACTTCGAGAGGTATACATGGGAAAAAACTTTCTCACTGGATCCATCCCAACAACATTACCGAATATCTCGAATCTTCAAGAGTTTGGAATCGATGACAACAATCTAACAGGAAGTATTTCTCCGAGCTTTGGAAAAGTACGGAATTTGCAATACCTAGTACTTGGTGGTAATTCTTTGGGAAGTTACTCTTTTGGAGATCTTGAATTTCTAGGTGCTTTGACTAACTGCTCCCAACTAGATACCTTAAGGGTTGGTGCTAATAGGCTTGGCGGTGACTTGCCTACTTCAATAGCCAAAATGTCCACGAACCTCATATATTTAAGCCTTGAAGCAAATCTCATCTCTGGTAGCATTCCTCATGACATTGGGAATCTCATTCGCCTGCAAAGACTTGCGTTGGGAGGTAATATTTTGACTGGATCACTCCCAACCTCTCTTGGTAAGCTTTCAGACTTGGGAGTATTAAGTCTTTCTTCAAATAGAATGTCAGGAGAGATACCATCTTCGGTAGGAAACATCACTCGGTTAATAGAACTTGATTTGGTCAACAATAGTTTTGATGGAACCATTCCTCGGAGTCTTGGTAACTGCAATTACCTGCTACATATGTTGATTAGGTATAATAAGTTAAATGGGACTATCCCTCAGGAAATCATGCAACTTTCACCCCTGCTTAGCCTTGACATTGGACATAATGCTTTAAGTGGCTCTCTACCAAAGGATGTTGGTCGACTACAAAATATTGTCACACTCTCACTTGGGAATAACAAATTATCAGGACAACTCCCACCGGCCTTGGGAAATTGTCTTGTGATGGAAGAAATTTATCTGCAAGGAAATTCTTTTGATGGAGTCATTCCAAATATCAGTGGGTTAGTGGGTGTTAAAAAGATTGATTTGTCGCACAATAATCTCTCTGGAAGTATACCTGGATATTTTGCAAACTTTTCCAAGTTGCAGTATCTCAATCTGTCCATCAACAGTTTGGAGGGAAAGGTGCCAACGGATGGAAATTTCCAGAATGCTTCTATAGTTTCAATATTTGGAAACAAAGATCTTTGTGGAGGTATTAGGGATATGCAGCTAAAGGCATGCTTTGAGCAAGGAGCACCACTAGAGACAAATCATTCTTCTCCCTTAAAGAAAGTTGTGATCGGGGTCAGCGTAGGCATAGCCTTGCTTTTGCTATTGTTCATAGCTTCAGCTTCTCTAATTTGGTTCAGAAAAAGAAAGAAGAATCAGCAGACCACTAGTCCAGCTCCTTCCACATTGGAGGTTTTCCATGAGAAGATAAGTTATGGAGATCTTCGAAATGCGACAGATGGCTTCTCTTTGAAAAATATGGTTGGATCAGGCAGTTTTAGTACTGTGTATAAGGCATTGCTCCCGGCAGAGAACAAGGTTGTTGCAGTGAAAGTTCTAAACATGCAGAGGCGTGGAGCGATGAAGAGCTTTATGGCAGAATGTGAATCTTTGAAAGACATAAGGCATCGTAATCTTGTGAAACTCTTGACAGCTTGCTCAAGTATTGATTTCCAAGGAAATGAATTCAGAGCTCTCATCTATGAGTTCATGCCTAATGGAAGTTTGGATATGTGGCTACACCCCGAGGATTTTGAAGAGATACAAAGGCCCTCAAGAACTTTGACACTTCTTGAAAGGCTTAACATTGCCATAGACGTGGCTTCTGTTTTGGATTATCTTCATGTTCATTGCCATGAACCTATAGCTCATTGCGATCTTAAGCCAAGCAATGTCCTCCTAGACGATGATTTGACTGCCCATGTTAGCGACTTTGGTCTGGCTCGGGTTCTCCTCAAATTCGACAAAGAATCCTTCCTCAACCAACGAAGCTCGGCCGGCATCAGAGGAACCATCGGCTATGCCGCACCAGGTAAAACTATATCACAGTTCCATAATTCTTAAAATGAAAAAAATTTATTGTATTCTTGTATTACTCCAATTTTGTTTATGTGAATTATGGTGCAGAATATGGAATGGGAGGAGAGCCATCAATACATGGTGATGTGTACAGTTTTGGGGTTCTCCTCTTGGAAATGTTCACTGGAAAAAGACCGACCAACGAGTTATTTGGTGGAGGGCTAACATTACAAAGCTACACGAATTCGACATTGCCAGAGCAGGTATTGGACATTGCAGACAAATTGATTCTTCTCACTGGTCTCAGAGTCGGTTTCCCTGTTGTCGAGTGCTTGAAAGTGGTTTTGGAGGTAGGACTAAGGTGTTGTGAAGAATCTCCGACGAACCGGTTAGCAGCGAGTGAAGTCACAAAAGAATTAATCTCAGTCAGAGAGAGGTTCTTAACCACAAATACAGCCAAATATTGAAGTGTTTATGGTTTTCTCTACAAACTTTGCAACTTATTTAAAAACTGCTTGCATAATATTATTGTCAAGTAATGTAATGCTATGTTATTAAGTTATGTAGAAAAGTCATAACTTATGTAGCATGAGTCCATCCCTGTTGTCTTTTAGTTGCATTCACACCACAAAGGTAAATGCATCTTACATTTGCTTCGCCCCTTTTATATTCTGCAGAATATGAGAAGCATCAAAACATTTTAACCCAAAAAAAAAAAAAAGATTATATTAGAAGCGTGAAATTGTTTCTTTTACATGCTTTCAATACTCTCGTTCTGCTTGAAGCATAGAGTATACGGGTGAAACTGATAGGCAAGCGTTGCTTGAGTTCAAGTCTCGAGTTTCTCAAGAAAAAGGAGTTGTCTTGTCCTCATGGAATCTCTCAGTCCCTCTCTGCAGCTGGATGGGGGTTACATGTGGCTGCAAACACAAGAGAGTTACATCGCAGATGTATTGGACAGTGCCGGATGAATCAAGTCCGCCTTGCCGGAAAGAGTATTGGACATTGCAGATGAATCAATTCTTCACATCGGTCTGAAAGTCGGCTTCCCTATTGCTGCGTGCTTGACACTGGTTTTAGAAATGGGACTTAGGTGTTGTGAAGAATCTCCAACGAACCGGTTGGCAACAAGTGAAGCCACAAAAGAGTTAATCTCAACCAGAGAGAGGTTCTTTAAAACCAGAAGAAGAGCCAAACATTGAAGTGTTTATGGTTATCTCTACAAATTGGATTAATCTGAGGTCTCTATATATGAGATCATATTTCATTATTTGCAGTTTTTACTCTATTAAACATACATACTTAGGCTTGCAACATTGTCAATGAGAGGCTATGTTAATTTGTAGACTGATATGAATGTTGAATATTTGTTTTGACACGCCCTAAATCCAACTCATGTGGTTTTTTTGCCTTTGCCATTGAACATGACTTGCCGTTTGGTTACCACGAAAACGGCTAAATCTGTTTGTTTACTCTCGTCCCCAGTTCTTAATCTCTCTCAATCTCAGACAGCTAAAAAATATCTGCAAAATTTCCACCTTATTTCATCGATTAGTGTATTCTGATTTCTATGCATCGCATCGTAACTCTGAAAATTTGATGAAGACTGGATGTACCCGTTTGTTCAGAAGGAGCGAAGGAGGTGCCTTTATTGAGATTGATATTAAGCCAAGCAATATTCTTCTAGATAAAGATTTGATTGACCCACAGATAAGTTTTACGTAGACGGTCTAACTCTCCATGCCTTTACCAAATCAGCATTACTGAAACGAGGAGCATTAGATATCACAGACCAATCTATTCTCCATGGTGCCTATGCTCAGCCTCTTGGGGTTGATATACTGGAATGCTTGACGCTTGTGTTTCGGCTTGGACTCAGGTGTTCAGAAGAATTCTCCATCAATGGCTACGGCCATAAGCAAGCTGGTCGCTATCAGAGACGGTGTTTTAGGAGACGATGAGACTTCCACAAGTATTAGTACGAGAGACTGTTAAAGCAAAGAGATATAGGTACGCAGTATATTTCTCTTATATACATGCACACACACCTATATGATGTATAATATGGGGAACGTAGATACATTTGTCTCTTCTGTATGAGTTTTCTGGTAAATACTTTGTATTTGTATATATTGTACCAGTGTCATGGTTGTAGTGTGTTGTGTATAATGAGATTCGGTTAGGCTATTACAACAATATTGGTAATGAATTAATGCTAGACATTATATGAATGCTGTTACCAGCTTTGTAATTGGTTGTCTAGTCCGATCAGAGTCCTCTTCCTGGATTTTCTCAGTATTCATAATGCAAAGCTCTCTTTTTTTTTTGTCTGTGTTTATGCTTTATTTCCCTTAGATCAATATGATATTTTTTTTTGTTCAATCTGGATAATTAAGATAAGCTTGTTTAATTTCAATTATGAGGCTAATTTAGCTTAATTAGGATGTTTTGTTGAATCCATTGATCAACCAATCGTGTTGTTAATGTGTGATACCTGAGAAAGTTTGATTCGATCAAGTAATGTTGTTATGATGCTTCTGAACAAGGTTACGTTGAGAGGCAATATAAATGGAGACAGAAAAGATATCAGTAGCAAAATGAAGTAGAAATGGTTAGGTTTTACTTTTACCTTTTGCAGTTGAGCACAACTTGTGGTTTTGTTAACACAAAAGAACACACAAGTCATCTTCTTTGAGAGATCAGGGAGTAAATAAGCTTTGTTCTTCTTTGTTGTGCTTCATCCCTTTTCACTGCCATTCTCTGTTTGTCAGCCTCATTCTCTGTTTGTCTTAAGACCTGAAAACTGTTGATCTGTGTGGGATGGAATACATTTTTTGGTTCAGTTACGGAGATTTTGCTATCTCATGTATACTTATGTTGTTAGTGGCTGTATTGACCTTTGCTACGCTCTCCAGTGTTCTACAGGGATCAGTCATTCTAGCTCTCTACTTGCATGGACTAATGCAAAGCTTGCTGCGTTTGTCCCAAGCAAATCTAAGAGGTAAACCAGCATTTTGTTTTCGTTGTAATCCAACCCTGTCAACTTGGTCTATGAAAAAAAGGATTATTGGATTATATTAGTGATATTACAAGTTTTAAACTGCTAGGTAGGTATGATTAAGATATTTCAAATTAAAAACTAGTTTTATGCTATTGTTTTGATGGACTTTGCTGAAAACCATGTAGAAGCAGTATCATGTATTTTGAAATCGTCGATGTCATGGTCACTGCTAAGAAGTTAACAAACATTCCCTGGCTATTTATTAATAGTAATGGATATTGTGTTTAGTGTTAATTAATCCAGTTTGAGTATTCTCTAGTTAATCTATGTGATAACGTTTGACAGTTGACTTGAGAAAGCAGTCAAAGTCAATGAGGATTGTAGATATTCTGCAGTTTTGTCAAAGTCTCGTAGTTTTGGAATTTCATTACTTTATGTCTGCAGTTTTTGTTAGATTGTATGGTGTAGATTCAATGAATCTAATTCATTATTATTATTTCATTGTGAAAGATTTAAAATCTCTTGAAAATCTGAGAAAATTGTGAAAGAAAGAGGAATTGTCTTTGTTGTGTTAACAAAAAAGAAGCTTTTTGCTCTCCATGGCTTTATCTTTTATCGTCATGAGGCTGATTCTTGTATTTGCTTTCCTCTTCGTTGTGTCACTTAAAAATTCGGATGTGGTATGTGCTCAAACAGTCAGATTGACAGAAGAGACTGATAAACAAGCATTGTTCGACTTCAAGTCTCAAGTTGCTGAAACAAGTAGAGTTGTGTTAGACTCGTGGAATGACTCGATGCCTCTCTGTAGATGGACTGGAGTTAAATGCGGCCCCAAGCACAGAAGAGTAACCGGTGTGGACCTCGGAGGACTGAAACTAACCGGTGTAGTATCTCCTTTTATCGGTAACCTCTCATTTCTTAGATCATTAAATCTTGCAGACAACTATTTCCGTGGTGCCATTCCTTTAGAGGTTGGAAACTTGTTCAGGCTTCGATAGTTGAACATGAGCAATAACTTTCTTGGAGGGGCGATCCCGGTTGTTCTGGCGAACTGTTCTAGCCTTTCAACCCTTGATTTATCGTCAAATCATCTTGAACAAGGTGTGCCTTCTGAGCTCAGTTCGCTGTCTAAGCTTGTCCTTCTATCTCTTGGTAGAAACAATCTAACAGGGAAGTTCCCTGCTTCGTTGGGAAACCTGACATCACTCCAGATGCTCGACGTTATATATAACGAAATGGAAGGAGAAATCCCAGAGAGTATAGCCAGACTGAGACAGATAGTGTTCTTCCGAATAGCATTAAACAAGTTTACAGGTGTTTTTCCTCCTCCAATTTACAACATATCCTCTCTAATGCTCTTGTCCATAACTAGCAACGGTTTCTCGGGCACCCTTAGACCTGACTTTGGTTCTCTTCTCCCTAACCTCCAAAGATTACATATGGGGATAAATAATTTCACTGGTACCATTCCAGAGACGCTATCTAATATCTCAACTCTTCGACATCTTAATATTCCATCTAACCATCTTACTGGAAAGATACCATTGAGTTTCGGTAAGCTTCAGAATTTTTTAAGTCTTGGCCTTTATAATAACTCTCTGGGAGGCTACTCTTCTGGGGAGCCAATCTCTCAATCCAATTAACTGAGCTCTCCCTTGGTGCATATTTCATCTCTGGAAGTATTATTTATGGCATAGGGAATCTCGGAAGCCTGCAAACATTAGACGTGCGCGAAAATCTGTTGACAGGCAAACTTCCTCCCTCGCTGGGACAACTTTCTGATTTGAGAAAACTCTTGCTCTTTTCAAATATACTGTCTGGAGAGATTCCATCTTCCTTGGGCAACATCACTTGGCTAACCTACCTCTACATGTATATCAATAGTTTTGAAGGAAGCATCCCCTCCAGTCTTGGAAGGTGCAGCTACCTTCTTGACCTGAACCTCAGTATTAATAAGTTGAATGGCAGCATTCCCCATGAGCTTATGGATCTTCCATCTCTTGTCGTCTTAAATGTCTCGTTTAATTCGCTGGTTGGCCCTTTGAGAGAAGACATTGGAAACCTTAGAAGTCTGGTTGCTCTAGATGTTTCGTACAATAAACTATCAGGAAAGCTTCCACAGACCTTGGCAAATTGTCTCCCACTAGAATACATTTTGCTACAAGGGAATTCATTTGTTGGGGCCATTCCGGATATAAGAGGGTTGACTGGCCTCAGATTCCTAGATCACTCGAAGAACAATCTCTCTGGCACAATACCTGAATATATGGCGAACTTTTCCAAGCTGCAGAACCTGAATCTCTCTATGAACAACTTCGAAGGAGCTGTGCCAACAGAAGGGGTCTTTCGTAATACCAGTGCAATTTCCGTCATTGGTAACATAAATCTCTGTGGAGGCATCCCGTCATTACAGCTTCAGCCATGCTCTGTAGAAGTACCAGGAAGGCATCCATCAGTCAGAAAGATAATCGCTATTTGTGTCAGTGCAGGTATGGCAACACTTTTGTTGTTATGTCTGTCTGTGGTTTATCTATGCCGCAGGCACAAACAGAGATTGAAGAGTAACATGACTAACAATAATGAGAATGATCGGTCTATCTCCCGCTTGAAGTCGTTTTTTGAAAAGATTAGTTATGATGAGCTCTACAAGACAACCGGTGGCTTCTCTTCCAGGAATATGATTGGGTCAGGTAACTTTGGGGATGTGTTCAAAGGATTTCTTGGGTCCGAGAACAAGGCTGTTGCCATTAAAGTTTTGAATCTCTGCAAACGTGGAGCTGCGAAGAGCTTCATCGCAGAATGTGAAGCATTCGGAGGTATAAGGCATCGCAACCTTGTGAAGTTGATTACTGTCTGTTCTAGTGCTGATTTTGAAGGAAATGATTTTAGAGCTCTAGTTTACGAGTTCATGCCAAATGGAAGCTTGGATATGTGGCTGCACCCAGAGGAAGTGGAAGAGACTCGTAGGCCCTCAAGAATCTTGACTCTCTTTGAAAGACTCAACATCGCCATAGACGTGGCTTCTGTTTTGGACTATCTTCATGTTCGTTGCCATGAACCTATAGCTCATTGTGATCTTAAGCCAAGCAACGTCCTTCTAGACGATGATCTAACCGCCCATGTTAGCGACTTTGGTATCGCTCGGCTTCTCCTCAAATTTGACAAAGAGTCCTTTCTCAACTAACTCAGCTCGGCCGGTGTTAGAGGAACTATCGGCTTTTTTTGTCTCAAAGACCTTTTTTTGTCTTTTTAGACAATTGGCTTACATATCAAGACTTTTTTTTTTGTCTTTTTAGACAATTGACTTACATATCAAGAAGGTGTATACATCAATATAGAGTCGAGCTTTGAAAAAAGTCTTGCAAATTTGGTTGGCAGCCATTAATATAGTTGACATATTTTTTCTTGAAGTTGCACTGCCACCACATGGTAAAGGCATTTTGTATTTGCTTCGACATCATCCCTTGTATTCCTTTGCCGCAAAATATGAAAAGCAGTAGACGATTGTTTCTTTTACTTTCTTTCAATGCTCTCATGTTCCTTGAAGCATATAGTTTAACCAATAATGAAACTGATAGGCAAGCGTTGCTGGAGTTCAAGTCTCAAATTTCTCAAGACAAAAGGGTTTTATTGTCCTCATGGAATCACTCATTCCTTCTCTGCAACTGGAATGGTGTTACATGTGGCCGCAGACACAAGAGAGTTACTGGTCGAGGCAATTGTCTTCCACATTTCGGCGGATGTGGCAGATTTGATGACGAGAGTTTGAATAGTCGGAGAGATCGAGCCGAGGAGAGCACTGTACAGGAGCTTGTCCTGACGCTTCCACTTGGTATGATTAGGATTAAGAGCAGTGACGTTGTTTGTTGTAACAGTCACGGGTGGTGGTTGTGTGGAGCCGTTGATGTAGCTGACAAGATCGTAGCCATCAAGCAAGGCGTGTACCTGAACTTTCCAGGTGAGGTAATTTGTGGAATTTAGTTTAGTGATGTTTGACATGTTGATATGGAGCAGAGAGGTCGTGGTATCAATGATTTCATCGGTGGCGGCCATTGAAGAGAGCGATGAAGCAGAGGAAGAAGATGAGAAAGGGTCGGTGGCTAGAAAAAAATTTAGGGTATCGTCTGTGTCTCTGATACCATGAAAGGAAATAATCTTGTGTGTATTTGCCAGAGAAGATACAAGTTACAATTTATACAAGAGAGAGGAAGAGTCTAGAGTATGTAACAAAGGTAAGTTCCTCAATCAGTGTAATACGAATATTGACAAATCTCTATTGTTACACCATGGATTAGCCCAAGGCAAAATCCATTTCCAGCCCATCAAGTAGGAAAGGCCCAACTCATTATTATGCTAACTATGCTTAGTTACTTTATATCTTAATGTAGTTACTTTATGCTCATTAAGGGTTACTTTATGAACATATGGTTAGAATGTAACCATATGTATCAAAAGTTCTAATCACAATGTACTATATATAGTTGTACCATCATTTGTGTACAAAAAACTTGAAATATACTACACTTTTTTCCTCAAGTACAAATTATTCTTCCGAGTCCACTCGCTCTCTCAAGAACACACTTTTCCCTCTCGTTTACTGTTCATCCGAGTCCACCTTTATTCTCATCAAAGCTTTCCTTTTTCCATAATATCAAAGAATCCCCGAACCGAATATAAATTTAGTGTAGATCTCAATCTGAGCATCAACACTTGGAGCGCCAGGTAGGGGGATTTCATAGCTTTTTCATCTCTCAAGAGGATATCTTTTCACGCGATCATGGATCTAAACAAGGAGGCGAGTATGAGAACACACCCCTCGGGAACAAGCGCTCAGGGTGCTAACACTCCGGTGGCCCAACGAGCGACCCTTCTTCCCGAGCAAGGGAACTCCGGCACGCGAAAGCCCAGAGGAGTCCAAATGATCATGGGGGGATTCGACTCAACTCATAGTTCGGTCAGATCCCTCAAAAAGCATGAGAAAATAGCGAGAGCCAGCCAAGTCCACCTCGCGAGAAGCAAGACGGACATGCCGATCATCTTTAGCGAGGATGATACCGAGCACCTCATCATGCCCCACAACGACCCACTCGTGGTCACTCTAAAAGTCGACGATTTTGAGGTGAGCAGGATCCTAGTCGACACTGGGAGTTCTGTTAACATAATCTTCAAAGAAACCCTGGAGAACATGGGGATCCCAGTAGATCGGATCAAGCCAGGCTGTCAACCCTTGACAAGCTTCGACGGTGTAACCACCATGGCGATCGGATATATTAGGCTGACCGTATACTCGGGCGACACCTCCCAAGATACAAAGTTCATGGTCGTAGATACACCAGCTGTATACAACGCGATCGTAGGAACCCCTTGGTTATTCTCTCTCCGAGCAATAGCCTCGGTCTACCACCAATGCGTAAAGTTTCCGACCACGACCGGAGTTTTCACTATCCGAGGAAGCCAAAAGATGGCTCGTACGTGTTTTATCGCCGAGAAGCATTTACGAGCATCTAATTTCCAGATCAACCCTATCGATGAAGTCAACTCTCCCGAGCCCAAGCAGGAGTCTACTACCCAGGTGTGCATCGACCAGTCACATTCTGCTCGCAGGATAAGTATCGGATCCGAGCTCGATGCGTCCATCCGAGCCAAGCTGATTATCTTCCTGGCCAAGAATGTCAACACTTTCGCCTGGACGATGGACGATATGAAGGGCATCAGCCCGGCTATCACAAGTCACGAACTCAATGTCGACCCAACATACAAGCCAATCAAACAAAGCGAAGGAAGCTCGGACCCGAGCGGGCCAAAGCCGTGAACGACGAGGTAGCCAAACTCTTGGAAGCTGGATCTATAGCAGAAGTTCAGTACCCCAAGTGGTTGGCCAACCCTGTCGTCGTTAAAAAGAAGAATGGCAAGTGGAGGGTTTGCGTGGACTTCACCGACCTCAACAAAGCATGCACCAAAGACAGCTTCCCACTCCCTCACATCGATCGAGTGGTCGAGGCCACGGCAGGCAACGAGCTACTCTCTTTTATGGACGCATTCTCGGGTTACAATCAGATCGCAATGCACCCCGACGACCGCGAAAAGACCGTGTTCATCACAGATCGAGGGACATATTGCTACCGAGTCATGCCCTTCGGCCTAAAGAACGCGGGAGCGACCTACCAACGTTTGGTCAACAAAATGTTCGCTGATCAACTGGGCGACACCATGGAGGTCTACATCGATGACATGCTGGTGAAGTCCTCAAAGGCAACCGACCATGTCGGCCACCTCGAGGATTGCTTCAAAATACTAAATCTCTACGGGATGAAGCTTAACCCAACAAAGTGCACATTCGGGGTTACCTCCGGTGAGTTCCTCGGTTACATTGTGACCAAGCGAGGAATCGAAGCAAACCCCAAACAGATTTCGGCAATCAAAGACCTTCCTTCCCCGAGGAACAAAAGGGAGGTCCAACGCTTAACCGGTCGGATTGCCGCATTGAACCGCTTCATTTCCCGCTCGACTGATCGAAGTCTACCTTTCTATCAACTCTTGCGAGGGAACAAGGAGTTCATCTGGGACGACGCCTGCGAGAGCGCGTTCAAAGAGCTGAAGTCGTACCTGACGACTCCCCTAATCTTGGCCAAGCCCAAGCCAGGAGAAACCTTGTATCTTTACGTTTCAGTCACGGACGCGGCCGTGAGTGGGGTCCTCGTTCGAGAAGACCGGGGAGACCAAAAACCTATCTTCTACGTCAGCAAATCCCTCGATGGCGCTGAGTCACGATACCCCATCTTGGAAAAGTTGGCTCTCGCCGTGATCATGTCATCTCGGAAATTACGCCCGTATTTGCAGTCTCACACCATTGCAGTCATGTCTTCCCCACCGCTCCGCACAATTTTGCATAGTCCGAGCCAGTCTGGACGCATGGCAAAGTGGGCAATAGAACTCAGCGAGTATGACATCAAGTTCAGGAATCGGACCAGCGCTAAGTCGCAAGTCCTGGCTGACTTCATAACCGAGTTGCCTCCCGAGAAGGATGTGCCCGAGCCGTGTAAAGCCGAGTGGACCCTTTATATCGACGGGTCCGTATCACGAGAAGGCGAGGGAGTAGGAATCCGCCTTATCTCTCCCACTGGGGAGGCTCTCGATCAATCGTTCCGACTGGACTTCCTTGCCACAAACAACGAAGCCGAGTGGGAAGCCCTCATCCACGGGATACGGCTAGCTGAAGCAGTCGGAGCACGAAGAATCCACGCCTATAGCGACTCCGTGCTTGTAATAAACCAATTCAATGGCGATTACGACACAAGGAGTGAGCGGATGGAGGCGTACAAGAAAGCGACCGAGGACCTGATCCTCTGGAGCTTGGATAGCTTCCGAATCACCCAAATTCCCCGAGCGGAAAATGCCGACGCAGACGCGCTCGCCACGCTTGCCTCATGCTCAAGGGGCAAAACAAACCGCACCATCCCAATGGGAATCATCTCGGATCATAGAATATCCCTACCGAAGGGTAACAGTAGGGTCATGTTCATCACCGACGATGACGACGAAGGGCCTCAATCCCCGGAGGTGAGCCCACCCTCGGCCTCGAAACCTGCTCCCGACTGGAGAAAAGAGATCATCGCGTATAACGAGCGAGGCGAGGCACCTACCAACAAATGGGCCGCCCGCAGGCTTCGAACCAAAGCAGCACACTATGTGATGATCGAAGGCAAACTTTACCGATGGAGTGCAGCCAGAGCCTTGCTAAGCTGCATCGCCGGCGAGGAGATCGAAGGCGTAGTAACCGAGTTCCATGAAGGGGGAGGCGGAAACCACTCGGGTTCTCGTACGCTCGCCCTAAAGATAAAAAAACTGGGCTATTTTTGGCCGACCATGCTCAAGGATTGCGCCGACCATGTCCGTTGTTGCGAGAAGTGTCAACGCCACGGACCAATGATCAACTCACCGACTGAACCTCTTACAACCGCTACGATGGCCTACCCGTTTATGCGATGGGCAATGGACATCATCGGCCCTTTCCCAATGTCAAAACAAAAGTGGTTCGTCATTGTGATAACCGAATATTTCACAAAGTGGGTCGAGGCCGAGGCATACGCGACAATCCGAGCAAACGATGTTCAAAACTTCATTTGGAAATTCCTCATATGCCGACACGGACTCCCATACGAGATCATCGCAGACAACGGGTCTCAATTCATCTCTAAGACATTCGAAGACTTTTGCGCCAAGTGGGCGATCCGTTTCAACAAGTCCACGCCAAGAAACCCGCAGGGGAATGGCCAGGCCGAAGCCACGAACAAGGCCATCATATTCGAGCTCAAAAGCGCCTTGACGACAAGGAGGGGCTCTGGTCGGACGAACTTGACGGAGTCTTGTGGTCACTCCGAATGACTCCCAGGGAGTCGACGAAGAGAACGCCTTTCTCACTCGCCTACGGACTCGAGGCGATGGCTCCAGCCAAAGCCTGCGTACATAGTCTTCGTCGGGAAATCATGCCTAGCAACCCCGACCATAACAACCAGATGCTCCTTGATAATCTAGATTACGTCGAGGAGGAGCGTGACGCAACACTCCTCTGAATCCAAAATTACCAGCAACTGGCGGCCCGGTACTATAATAAGCGGGTCCGGAGACGGGACTTCGCCATCGGTGACCTCGTATTACATAAAGTATATGAGAACACTAAGGAGAAGAACGCTGGTAAGCTCGGAGCCAACTGGGAGGGTCCATATCAGGTCTATGACATCGTCCGCCCGGGCGTATATCGAATAATGACGATGAACGGAGAAGCCCTCGAGCGATCATGGAACGCAAACACACTCAAACGCTATGACCGTTTCAACATGATTCGAGCTTACCCGGTACATCGCTACATTACTTGAGGAAGATCAGCCCGACCAGGCAAGCCTCGGTCTCACTCGGAACAACGCCTGAGTTCTACTATCTTATAAACATCATTCATCTCCGGATGACTCAAAATAAAAAAAACAAAAAATAAAAAAAAACTAAGCATCGTATGCTTCTACTCATTTCCGAACGATTCGCTCATCCCCGGATGATTTACCCAGTTTTTATCTTGTAATACGAACTACGTCTGGCTTGATCCCTGTCTAACGGGTACGTAGGCAGCTTCCTCGGAAGTCCAGCTATAATCAATAATATCTTATTAAGCTCTGAGCTTACTCGTCGATCCGTTCGCATTTCTAAAAAGCTCCGAGCTTACCACCGATCCGTTTGAATTCCAAAAGAGCTCCGAGCTCACTTACTGATCCGTTCGAATTCTAAAAAGAGCTCCGAGCTCACTTACCGATCTGTTCGAATTCTAAAAAGAGCTCCGAGCTCACTCGCCGATCCGTTCGCACTCTAAACAGCTCTGTGCTCATTTACATCGATGCTCTGGCCAAGTACTCAATCGGTCTTACTCGGGAGGCCCACCATAGCTAAACCCGAGTAGGATCAAAACACGCGTTTCTCATAGATGCAGTAGCGAAATAATCTACAATCTGAATTCAAGAAGTCCACCACAACTTCGCCGAATAGGATAAAAGCCGGGGCCAGTCCCGCATGGGTCCTAAGAACGTGTAAGAACTTTAAGCCGACCACGTCTCGCACGCTTAGCCACGAGACGGACTCTAGTCATAAGCCGGGTTCCGACTCGCAGACGACTCGATCCGACCACTCCATCGCGCGAGCCCGGTCGGATCAAAATCAAAATAACCCGGGGACATGCTCTCCAGATGCACAAAACTATGCCTAAGCTCTAAAACTTAGTCGCATAAAGCCGTACGAGAATGCCTAAGCTCAAAAACTTAGTCGCATAAAGCCGTACGAGAATGCCTAAGCTTTAAAACTTAGCCGCATTAAAGAGCACAATTAAAAATGCCTAAGCTTTAAAACTTAGCCGCATTAAGAATATTCGAGAATGCTTAAGCTAAAATTCTTAATCGCATAAAGAAAAATTCGAAATTCCATTAAAACCGAGAGGATCCGCTCCCCGGGCAGAACAAAGTCACGAGTACATCAAGTACGCCGCATACGGCTGTCTTACAATAAGAAGAAAACTACTACTGGCTAAAGAACGAGACAACATTTAACAAGACAAGACAAGACGAGTATGTTGAGAAGAAGATATTGGATGTCAAAAAGAAGGACATTCCAATTGGTCCAGCCTCGTCTTCCATTGCGGCTCGTTGCTCGTAGGAGAAGCTTTAATGATCCGAAGGATCATTCCCGACCTCGTCATCAGCATCCTCGGCGAGTCCGATCGACAGCTGTCAAAGGCCTCGACTGTCCAAGACCTTTTGATCCCAAACTCCTCAGACCCGAGAGGAGAAATGGAACAGTCGGCTTCGGGGATACTCGGGAGGATCCAGGGTCCTGGAGCAAACGTATACTCCTGGTCAGAGAAACCCATCATCTCCTTCCTCTCGATCTCTCTTACGAGTCTGTCATACTTGGCCAGAACTCGGGCCCTGTCTTCCGGGAAGATCACCACTCCGACAACTGCCATCAGGTGCATATCGTCGAGTTGGGTTTTGACTTGGCTAGCCTGGCTAACAAGACTATCATAGTCCCTCTGCTCGAGAAGGTGCTCTCGGGCTCTAGTAAGCGACGCCTGCGCCAAACTAACGAGCCTGTTATGAGTCTGTTCAGCTGCAGACATAGCACAGGCCCGTCCGTGATTCCCTCTAGATGCGCGCAGACGGGACATTTGGGACTGAACGTGATCGACCAGCTCGAAATTAGCATGCTCGACAGTCCTAAGATGTTTCTTGAGGTCTTCGTATTTGTGTTCGGCTAGAGCCCTCAAGTAAATCTCTTGCCCGACCATACTTTCGAGCTCTCTCACTGCGGCGTCCCGCTCCGCGGCATATCTCCTCATTCTCCCGAGCTCTGCCAAAGAACCGCCTCGCGCCTTAAGTGACTCGATCTCCCTCGTCAGGGAGGCCACGCCCTTCTTTAGGAACGCGTTCTCTTTTTCGAGCCGGTCAATCAGCTCGGAGAGTCGCCCCCCACAGTCTCTGGCTCCCGGCTAGCTAAGACCAGGGGCCAGATCGACGAGTCACCAGCTACCCGAACGACCGGGCTCGTCCCTCGACCGTTTCCTCGAAACAGTCCCGGTCATTCTCGGCGACTCAACAACGAGCCTATCAGAGACGTTCTCCCCACGGCCAGGAAGGGAAGATCCGCCAGGCTCGCCAGACGGCCCGCAATCGGCCAATGCCGCGATCCGACTAAAACGGTTAAGTCGGAGAGGCGAAGGCTGATCGAGTGCAACGGTAACCGCTCTCTTTCCACGAGCACGAGAGTCCGCACTTTCGGAATGACGCCCCGTACCCCCAGTACGCGGCTGTGACGCGCCAACACCACCGTATGGCTCGCCAGAGTCATAAGCCGGGCCGGCCGCCTGAGGAAAGGGAACCAAAACACCCAACAGATTCATTCCATGTTGGCTCCTCCGAACCAACGCGACGGTTTCAGAACTGGAAGAAGAACTGCCCGAAGACATGATCTTGAGAAAAGTCTGAGATAGTCAAGGAGAGAAAAAGTAGAGAAAAGGCAAGAACTTGTTTTTAGGCGAAGAAAGGTGGAAGTGTTGAGAATGAGAAGAGTAGGCGCGGTATATATAGAAGAATCGGTGGGAAGACGAAGTGACGCATTTAAACCAAAGGGGGCTGCATGTCAGGAAGTCAAATCGTTGCATCGAAACCCTGATTTTTCTCGATAACCGCTTAAAAGTGTAATCATCACGAAAGCGGGAATTGAGGAAGCACGTGCCCGCGCCATGACCAGTCGCATCCACGCGCTGATGCAGGTCAACGCGCCTAGTCGCACGAACGAGTGGAAAAACTCCCGAGAGAAAGAGCGAGCTCGACCATCCTGTTCTCCCGCCAACTCGCTCATTCCCGACAGGCTCAGCAAGCTCGCGTCCCGAGCGATCCTTCTCCTCATCATGATGATCGGTACTCTTTTCCCTTAAGTAGCGGTTTTGTCCCAAAAAGGGTTTTCCCTACTAAAGTTTTAACGAGACCATCGTCTTGATTCTCCGAGTCCATACAATTGCTTCTCCGAGAACGATTTTCCTACTTTCCTGGCTGCTCACTTGTTCTCGACGAACTCGGCATCCTCGATTCGCCGACTCGGGGGAGGGGGGGGGGGGGGGGGGCAACTGTTACACCATGGATTAGCCCAAGGCAAAATCCACTTCCAGCCCATCAAGTAGGAAAGGCCCAACTCATTATTATGCTAACTATGCTTAGTTACTTTATATCTTAATGTAGTTACTTTATGCTCATTAAAGGTTACTTTATGAACATATGGTTAGAATGTAACCATATGTATCAAAAGCCCTAATCACAATGTACTATATATAGTTGTACCATCATTTGTGTACAAAAAACTTGAAATATACTACACTTTTTTGCTCAAGTACAAATTATTCTTCTGAGTCCACTCGCTCTCTCAAGAACACACTTTTCCCTCTCGTTTACTGTTCATCCGAGTCCACCTTTATTCTCATCAAAGCTTTCCTTTTTCCATAATATCAAAGAATCCCCGAACCGAATATAAATTTAGTGTAGATCTCAATCTGAGCATCAACATCTATCATATCTCTAACCGTCTGGACCTCGAAGGATTGCTATTGGGCGGGGCGATATCACCATCTATTGGTAACCTTTCGTTTCTCACATCACTTAATCTAAAAAATAACTCTTTTGGTGGTAATATCCCTCACGAGTTGAGAAACTTGTTTAGACTTGAACATTTGTCAATGAGCTTTAATTTTCTTCAAGGAGAGATTCCAAGCAGTCTTTACAACTGCTCTAGATTGCAGACCCTTAGTTTATTTCAAAATCAACTTGAGGAAGGTGTTCCTTCAGAACTAGGGCCATTGACGAAGCTTGTTACTTTATATCTTGGTCGAAACAACCTCAAAGGGAAGCTCCCTGCATCTCTTGGAAACTTGACATCACTAAAAGAGCTTAGCTTAGGGGATAACAATATAGAAGGACAAGTTCCAGATAATATAGCCATATTGACTCAAATGGTGTATTTTGGATTATTAATTAACAGATTCTCTGGTATTTTCCCTCCTGCAATCTACAATTTTTCCTCACTTGAGTTTTTATACCTCTTTCGTAATGGTTTCTCGGGTAGCTTGAGGCATGATTTTGGTAATATGCTACCAAAACTTTGAGAGGTATACATGGGAAAGAACTTTCTCACTGGATCCATCCCAACAACACTACCGAATATCTCGAATCTTCAAGAGTTTGGAATCGATGACAACAATCTAACAGGAAGTATTCCTCCGAGCTTTGGAAAAGTACGGAATTTGCAATACCTAGTACTTGGTGGTAATTCTTTGGGAAGTTACTCTTTTGGAGATCTTGAATTTCTTGGTGCTTTAACTAATTACTCCCAACTAGATACCTTAAGGGTTGGTGATAATAGGCTTGGCGGTCACTTGCCTACTTCAATTGCCAATCTGTCCACGAACCTCATATATATTAAGCCTTGAAGCAAATCTCATCTCTGGTAGCATTCCTCATGACATTGGGAATCTCATTCGCCTACAAAGACTTGCGTTGGGAGGTAATATGTTGACTGGATCACTCCCAACCTCTCTTGGTAAGCTTTCAGACTTGGGAGTATTAAGTCTTTCTTCAAATAAAATGTCAGGAAAGATACATCACTCGGTTAATAGAACTCGATTTGGTCAACAATAGTTTTGAAGGAACCATTCCTCGGAGTCTTGGTAACTGCAATTACCTGCTACATATGTTGATTGGGTATAATGTTGAATGGGACTATCCCTCAGGAAATCATGCAACTTTCATCCCTGCTTAGCCTTGACATTGGACATAATTCCTTAAGTGGCTCTCTATCAGAAGATGTTGGTCGACTACAAAATATTGTCACACTCTCACTTGGGAATAACAAATTATCAGGACAACTCCCACCGGCCATGGGAAATAGTCTTGTGATGGAAGAAATTTATCTGCAAGGAAATTCTTTTAATGGAGCCATTCCAAATATGTTAGGTGTGGTTCCTTACATGCTTAGTGATGGGGCTAGAACTATGATCAGAAGCTTCTAGTAAGAATGAGTCATAAAAGCCACGTCACAAGAGAAGGATAAGGGTGACTCAACAATAAAGTAGACAAGCCATGTGCAAGATATCCTCTATAAAGAGTAGTATTCCGTTAGCTTTAGGATTATCATGGATTTTAGTAGTTTTTGAGAGAGAGAGAGAAAGGAGAGAAGGGCTCCTAAAGACCCCTATTTTACTTTTATGTTTTAGAGTTTTTGGAGTTTTGTTGAAGAACAAGGTTTATCTTTATTGAATTTGTGAGAGCTTACAAAGATTACTAGCAATTACCTATCAATTGGTATCAGATTCATTTCGATCCTATAGCAATGGATAGCAATTTACCTGCTAAGTTGTCTCCAGCTTCTCAGGGAGTTTCCGATGTCGACGATCCAAACTCACCGACATGGTCTCAGATCCTCTCCTTACTGGAAAAGCTGGAACGTGACCTGGGCATTGTCACCAGCTCCTCACGACTCGACTCAGATCTCCTTCAGAAAACGGTGTCTCCTTCAGACTCGACTCTGATCTCGAGCGAAGACGGAGTATCCTTGCAGTACGTTGAATCATTGGTGAAGCCGCGGTTCGACAGAGACAACGCCGGTACCTGGGAATCTAAAAAGGAGCAGTCTTTTAATCAAAACAAAAGCTGGAAGCAGCTTAGCGTGGTGAAGATTAAGCAGCAACAGGAGGAGGTGAGTAAACTGAAACAGAAAATGGTTGATGAAGCCGAAGCAAAACAATGGCAAGAGGAAGAAGCACTGACCTCCGGTACGATATCGAGCCTAGTCGGAGCATCACAGGTTGAATCCGGTAAAAGAGAAGGATCGGAGAAGGAAATCGCCTCTAACCAACCCATACGAACGGAATCGATCCAGGAGAAAGCGAAGGCTGAGATATCTCGTTTCCAACAACACTCATCGAAACCACCAGAGGCGAAGAATGACCGTAAGAGGTGGAGGATAGAGATTCCAGTCTTCACCGGAGAAAACGCAGAAGGTTGGGGATCGAGGGTAGAACATTATTTTGAGCGAGGGAAACGGTCGGAATCGGAGAAATTACAGACATTGAGAAATTATTGTCGAGATTCCATAGCCCTTGCGCCTAACATATCGGTGATAACGGAGAAGGCGTGGGAGTTGGCTTTCATGATTGGATTAAAGGTGAAGATTCGGGTATGTGAGAAGAGGTTTGAGTCGATAAATCTCACGAGGCTAACGATGGTGGCAAAAATGGGGGAAGAGAGGACTGATACGGCGGCAACATCAATTGTGATCGGAAGTGGTGGGATAGGTCATCGGTTCCGTCGATCCAATCAATACATACCAATGGGCCAACTCTCTCAAACAGATCTACACGATGGGCCTGAATTAGTTAATAAGAAGCCCAAATCATCATCTCCTTCAGTAAAGCAAACGACGACGTTTCGTGGTTATGACTCGGGAATCCCTAATTTGCACTCTCGCCGGAGATCTCAACACCGGGAGTTAACGGCGGCTGAAATAGATGAACGGAAGGCACATGGGCTGTGGTTTCGATATGACGAGAAGTTTCATCATCCTCGTCAGTGCGAGTTGCGCGTGTTCCTGGTGCAGGACAAATGCTTGGACAACGATTGCTATGGGGACGAAGAAGAATACGTGGAGGAAGTCTCCACAGGAATGTCAAGACTCGCGGAGCTATCTGACAAGTTAGTGCAAGGGATCTCTTCACAACACACCGTGAGGCTCTGGGAAACCCTACGAACGGTGGAGCTGGTGGTGATGGTCGACGACGGAGCTTCGCACAATTTGATCCCTCCACAGGTGGTTAAATGTCTCGAGCTAGTTGCAATGAAGAGGAATGGGTACGTCGTGCTTACAGGAACTGCAATCACAGTGCAAAGAATGGGTTTGTACATTAATCTTGAGCTATTGTTGCAAGGACTCTTAGTCGTCTCGAGTTTTCTATTATTAGATCGGAGCAGAGTATATGTGATCCTTAGTATCCAATGGCTCGACACACTCGGTGGACTAAGGGTAAAATGCGAGTATTCGCAGAAGATAGTCAAGATGGCGGAGCTGCCTCTTAACTCCACTGTAGGTATTTCATCCCCAAACATCATCAAATTCACAGGTACTATTCGGGCTTGTCCATTGATGGTGATGTTGGATAGTGGATGCTTGCATAACTTCACCTCGGAAGTGGTGTTTTGTCATTCGGGATTATCTACCAAGGAAAACACATGTTATGAGGTTTTCGTGCGTAAAGGAATGTCAATGAACGGAATGGGCATATGTACAGATGTGGAGCCGCAGTTGGAAATTCTTAATCTCCTTGTGACGATTTTACCACTGCGAACAATCAAGCTCATGGCGACACTTCGAGCGGAGCCATTGCTGGTGATAAACGTTCGTGGCAGGATGCTTAATTTTCCCTCGGCAAAGGTGGTGCGGCGTCTTGAGCTGAATGAGGTCCTAACCAACGGATATGGCGTGCTGACTAGAGGTCCTAACCAAGGATTGGGCAGAGACGTTGTTATCTTGGACATTCAATGGCTCGAAACTCCTTATGAGATAAAGAGGGAAGCAATGGGACACCAAGAGCAAGGGATGATTCTCAACTGGCAATTGCAGGTGGTAAGTTTTAAAATACACAGTGACAGGGTGGTGCTAAGAGGCAACTCTTTTCTCTGTTGTACTTTTGTTGCGTTGAGGTCTTTATGCGGAGCACCTGAGCAACACAAGGAGGGAATGATTGTGGACTGGGACAGTTTGCAAACAGAAGCGACACAAGCGATTCTCGTTTCACAAGCGTCATTGTCTCCTCTAGTGGTGTTAGGGAACAAGTTGATGGGAAAAGATACAAGGATGGCTTCATTCCAACAACATCTTCACAAGGCACAAGATAATGCTCTTTGGAATGGAAGAGCACCCTTCACGATCAGTTTCCTACCCTCGACCTTGAGGACAAGGTCGATTTTAAAGGGGCGGGTATTGTTAGGTGTGGTTCCTTACATGCTTAGTGATGGGGCTAGAACTATGATCAGAAGCTTCTAGTAAGAATGAGTCATGAAAGCCACGTCACAAGAGAAGGATAAGGGTGACTCAACAATAAAGTAGACAAGCCATGTGCAAGATATCGTCTATAAAGAGTAGTATTCCGTTAGCTTTAGGATTATCATGGATTTTAGTAGTTTTTGAGAGAGAGAGAGAAAGGAGAGAAGGGCTCCTAAAGACCCCTATTTTACTTTTATGTTTTAGAGTTTTTGGAGTTTTGTTGAAGAACAAGGTTTATCTTTATTGAATTTGTGAGAGCTTACAAAGATTACTAGCAATTACCTATCAAAATATCAGTGGTTTAGTGGGTGTTAAAAATATTGATTTGTACGCACAATAATCTCTCTGGAAGTATACCTGGATATTTTGCAAACTTTTCCAAGTTGCAGTATCTTTATCTGTCCTTCAACAGTTTGGAGGGAAAGGTGCCAACAGATGGAAATTTCCAGAATGTTTCTATAGTTTCAGTATTTGGAAACAAAGATCTTTGTGGAGGTATTAGGGATATGCAGCTAAAGGCATGCTTTGATCAAGGAGCACCACACTAGGGAAAAATATCATTCTTCTCCCTTAACAAAAGTTGTGATCGGGGTCAGCGTAGGCATAGCCTTGCTTTTGCTTGTTCATAGCTTCCTTCTCTAATTTGGTTCAAAAAAAGAAAAAAGAATCAGCAGACCACTAGTCCAGCTCCTTCCACATTGGAGGTTTTCCATGAGAAAATAAGTTATGGAGATCTTCGAAATGCGACAGATGGCTTCTCTTTGAAAAATATGGTTGGATCAGGCAGTTTTGGTACTGTGTATAAGGCATTGCTCCCGGCAGAGAACAAGGTTGTTGCAGTGAAAGTTCAAAACTTGCAGAGGCGTGGAGCAATGAAGAGCTTTATGGCAGAATGTGAATCTTTGAAAGACATAAGGCATCGTAACGTTGTGAAACTGTTGACAGCGTGTTCGAGTATTGATTTCCAAGGAAATCAATTCAGATCTTTGATTTATAAGTTTATACCTAATGGAAGCTTGGATATGTGGTTGCACCCAGAGGAGGTGGAAGAGATAAAAGGCCCTCAAGAACATTGACGCTTCATGAAAGGCTTAACATTGCAATAGACGTGGCTTCTGTTTTGGATTATCTTCATGTTCGTTGCCATGAACCTATAGCTCATTGTGATCTTAAGCCAAGCAACGTCCAAGCAACGTCCTTCTAGACGATGATCTAACCGCCCATGTTAGCGACTTTGGTCTCGCTCGGCTCCTTCTAAAATTTGACCAAGAGTCCTTCCTCAACCAACTAAGCTCGGCTGGTGTTAGAGGAACCATAGGCTATGCTGCACCAGGTAAAACCATCACCTATATGTAATATTTCAATGAAGAAATTTAGTGTATGCATTTTTCATTACAATCTTATTGTATTTGTGGATTATGGTGTAGAATATGGAGTGGGAGGACATCCATCAATACATGGTGGTGTGTACAGCTTTGGGGTTCTCCTTTTGGAAATGTTCACGGGAAAAAGACCAACCAATGAGTTTTTTGGAGGAAACTTTACCCTACACAGCTACACCAAGTCCGCCTTGCCGGAAAGAGTATTGGACATTGCAGATAAATCGATTCTACAGAACGGTCTCAGAGTCGGTTTTCCTATTGCTTACTACTTGAGGTTTTGGATGTGGGACTTAAGTGTTGTGAAGAATCTCCCACGAACCGGTTGGCAATGAGTGAAGCCATCAAGGAGTTAATATCAATCAAAGAGAGGTTCTTTAAGACCAGAAGAACAGCTAGACGTTGAAGTGTCTATGGTTTCCTCAAGAAACTTCGCAAACCCACTTAAAAGAGCTCACTCTGAAGCATATATAAATATCTATGGTTTCTCTGTTTTAAACATGCTTAGAAGAATGTTGTGTATATGTCTTTTTTTTTCTTTTCTGAGTGATCAAGATAAGTTTATAAAATATAAGGTGTGCTTTAACTTCTTGTGTTTGTTATATCTTTATGTTTGCAGGTGAAACGCAAGATGCTTTTGTTAATCTTATAACGCATTTGCTGAAATTGTGTTTGTTTAAATTTGTGTGTTTTTTTGTGTTGATATGTTAAAGCTCCAACCTTCTTTGCTGTATTTATGAGCTGAAATAGAGAGTTCCATGTACAAAAATTCAAGAACGATCGAAGAAAATATATGAAAGTTATTGTATTGGTAAAAGTTGCGGATCCTTCTTTAAATTACATTGAATATTTATACCAACACTAGGCATTGACCCGCGCCAAGCGCAGGATGGGTAAACTAATATATATTTAGAAACCATTTAATAAAAAACAGATCCAAAATGTTACAAATTCAATATATTAAGATGAAAAAACTGAATAAGATTTTTTATTAAATTAATAACTTTATTAGAAGAATAATATGAAAAAGTATTATCTATAAACTAACATATTTTTTTCCAAGCATGGATATTAATCATAAGAAATTAAAAAAAAGTAAAAAAAAAAAACAGAAATACGAATAAGTTATGCCATTAGGTGACGCGCAAGCGATACGACCCTATCATATTCGTGAGAATTGAGATGTCTTCTTAGAGTGGCTAACAGTGTACTCACCACACCTTCGGACAAAGAATACGAAAGTTCAACAATTGCATATGCATACTCATCCGGATCTTCAATGACTCCGAATGCGATACATGCACATTTATATGTTGGATACACAAGCCCGCGAACAGTACGAATGTCTTCGAAACACGTTGGCCCTTTAACACGGAGAAGTAAAATACGTAGATAATATGTTTCACCAATAGTTCTAGGAACATAAGCCAACCGAGAATTATCTACGATGACACGTCTTCTATCCCACGTAGAAGTTAGTGTATTCCAAACGAACTTTGAAGAAAATTCAACATAGTTAAGGGTCCTAGCCATTTCATTATTCTGATTGTGTCGTAACCAAGATTGAAATTGTGTTGGTTGAGAACTCAGACACGAAATCGTATTGGCAATAAAACCATAATCAGAATAGATGATTAGATCAGGTATGGGTAAATGATATGTAAGAACAACACTTTGAGATCCGATTAAACTTCCACGATGAACCAAATCTCCTGATCAAAGTTACATACAAGTCGTAAATTAACCATGTTGTTAATAAAAAAATACGTGAAAGGGATAAGTTAACAACGTACCATAAATATCATCATTGGAATAACCATTAACATCAGAAAGAGACGACATGATAAGACTACAAAGAAAAAACACATACACAATGAATGAATATTATCATCCATACTTAGCCAGCAACACATATCATATTCATGAGGAGAACCGAGAAACACACCTTTGATTATTCAGATAGGAGAGGAACGGAGATACAAAACGAAGAGTCTGTTGATTCTTGACTTCAAGGTATTCGTAAGGAAGTATAACGTGAATATATATATACAATTATAACGTGAATATATATTAGTCTAGCTTGTTAATAAATGTTAGTATTTTTTTCTTCTGGGGCAATTATCCTTTTATGTAATTAAAATTATTAGATAATTAGCACTAAGAATATTCTGGATTGTATTGGTATGAGTACTTTTGGCAATTATCCTTTTAGATGCAAAGAAACGTATTAGATAACTAACACTATAAATATTCTCAATTAGATTATATGATTATTGACATAAGCAGAGCTACAAAAGATTCGGTTGACAAAATGTAGTTAATAAATTTCGGACAAAATCAAGGTAAAGTTAATACCAAATATTTTGACAATTATCCAAATTTTAATATATTAACATATTAGATAGTTTGTTAATGCAAATTTAACATATAATTCAATAGCTCGTATATTGTCTAAATTCCGATTTAACTGGAATACATATCTAATGATATAAAGGATAATATAGAACCTTACTCAATATATTAACAATGAAATAAAAATGAAAGAATTATTTGTTTTTGATTTATAAGAACTAATAATACAATCTTACTTTAATATCAGTCCATTAGGAAGAAATAATGCCATTAAAAGCCAGAGTAAACCTGGTAATTTAAACCACAAATGTTAATGTCCAAATATGACCATCGAACATAGCCTAAGTGACCAAAAACGTATCTAAAATCATAGTTTGTCATTGAACCAAACGATGGCAAAACGTATCAACGTGTTCTTTTTCAACAGTTGCATGAATCCGCATACCCTAATAGATAAATAAATCATATAAGCAGATATAATACTTTTGTAATAATGAATTATACGCAAGATGTTTCAGAGAAGATATTTTATACCTGAGGATCAACTAAGACCATCTCAATAGGTCCACCACCTTTAAAATGCCGCCTTCACAATCTTAAGATCTTAACCTTGACCCGAGATTGGGTCATAGAAGGTTTAATTTTTTCAATTGAAACAATATCAGCTGTTTTCTTTTTGATGAAAGACATGTTTGAGTTCAAGAGTGAATATTCAATACGTGAACACTTCAAAGAAAACACATGCATATATATACACAAATCACAAAACCATATCGTGGTAAATATATTCTCTCGATTTATATCTATGATAATGTAAAATTTCTTTTTTTTTTTTTTTGAACGATGACGATGTTAAATTTCCTTTTGTATATATCATAAACTAACATTATAGTATTTTTAATATTTTTGAATGAGAAATACCAATAAAACACAAACAAAGATTTTGTTAGTTATATTCCAAATTTGATAACATCCATATATTTAATTGTACACGATAATGTAAAATTTGCTATAATGTATGTTGTATGTACATCTAATAAATTTACGTAAATATAAGTTTCTCGTACATATCCAAACAGATATTTATAATTTTTTAAGCTTCCTACAAATGCTAATTAATCAATATCTACAATTTGTACAAATATATCAAATATTCCCCAATAAGCTCTCCAATATAAAGTGAACTTCCATGTTGGGATAAGAATGTAAGAATTGTCTAATAATTATCACATGAATTGCGAATATTCTAAATTAGATATGCAGAACTACTGAGAAAGAAACCAAACGAATTATATAGGACATTATCAATTGAGAAACACGACCAATGAACAAATATTTGGTCGTAACATTAAACCATTCAACTCAATAATAATATTATACTATTTTTATTCGGTTATATCTATATTTGCAAGTACATTCACATTTATTCCGTCGATAACATGTGTTTAGGAAGCTTATTTATTTGAAATAATTGAGAGTTGTAACCGATATATTTGTTAATAAAAATTAAACATTTTTAAGCAACACTAATTTATAAGGAGATAAGTAAATTAAGAAGGTACGATCCAATATTAATTGCTAACAAAATGAAGTGTGAGACATGTGATTAGTTTATATTTCAGTCAAAAGTATTATTTGGTCCAAACAAAAGTAAAAGTATTATTAACTCCAGACAACTTTTTGTTGAGAAAAATTATCCAAATAGCTTCATGTAACGTTCTTGGCGAATGGCGGGGTCTCAAGACCTTCAAGTTAATTTGTGACAATATGAAAGTTACAGCACCTTGATAAACTGATAAGAGCATGTACATTGGTAACCCCAAAGGGTCTAGAATGGACATTCTTATAATATAAAATTATTAAAATGGTTGTAAAAAGAAGAAAGAGAGTGTTAAGAGAGTGTTTTTGTGAGGTATATTAAAATATAAAATTAATAAAATTTGAGTAAAGAGAGTAGAGATTGTTTAAAAGGGAGAGAGAGTGTGTTAAATTGGATCTTTTGGAGGGTGTTTTTTAAAGTAAGAGAGTGTTTAAATATAAAATTAATAAAAGTTGAATAAAAGAATGAAAAATAAGGTATAAAATTGAGTAAAAGGAAGAGAGAGTGTGTGTTTTAATAATTTTATATTAATTTTAGACACCCTTAGTGGACCAATATACATGCCCTAACAAACGCCTAGCTCTCGGTTTAAAGAAGGTGGATCGACATTTATCTTCTGGTTTCTCTCTCCCTCTTAATGTACCGACATTTATGTGTATAGTGGTATGAATTTGAACATTGACACCGAATATGTATTGTACTACTTAATGATGCAAAGGTTTACCTTAGAAGAGCTTCCAAAATCAACTGTTTTTGTAAATTGTGGTACTTTTTATCTAATTTGGAAATTGTGAGCTTCAACCAGTTTTCCTTGTATCTCTTTTTACCAGGGTCTTATATATAGCTTAGAGTTAGTTTGCTCACGATCATCTTGTTGTATTTGCCTTATTAGACCTAGAATTGTTATCTTAGCCGGTTTCTAGTTGATTAGTTTAGGTTTGTGTACCTCGAAAATTCTCTTTCTATGCACCCTATGCTTAAACCTATTTTCACGACAATCCTAGCCTTTACTTTTCCTCTACGGGACTATCTTCAATCCCATTAACCAAAGTTTAAAAAGTGTTGATCATAAAGTTTCTTATAGACATTGCATATGAAACTTTTATGACACCAAATAGAACACCATTAGCCACTTTCTCTGTCATTTTATTTTTTTCACCAATTAAAAAGGAAATGAATACACACCACAAGATTAGAAAATCTTTTTAAACATTTTGAGTTGCAGACCTCTCTCTTAATCTCATGATATCATTTTCCCAAATGAGCCAACCAAGCATACATTCCTCTATGACTCTGAAAAACGAAGAATGTGAATCAAATATATGTATACGCAAATTTATCAAGTATAAGCATCTATAAAGAGGAGATGCTTACATAGTGGAATGTAAGACTTAACAGTATCTAAATAAAAATTGGATTTCTTAATCCACGCATACCTTAAGCATAGAGTTATGTGTTTAGTAATATGGAGGTCTAATTAGAACCTACCTTAAACTCCAAGGTACACAAATGAGAGAAACAAAACGATCATGAAATCAGTGTATCAAACTGACACTTTCAATAAGGCCTTGAAGCTTTTTTTTTGTCGATGAAATTCAACATTAAAATAGTATATGCACATCACTTCTCTTTCCGCACTATTCTATAGAACAAAAGCAAATTTTCTACAATAACTTACAACATGTAAATTTGTTTGGATAACTGTATACAATATAACCATGTGCTTAACTCTTAACGTAATTTAAAAGAAGGTATATGCATCTAAACTTGTGAACTCGGATAGCACTGTGGTACGGTAGCGAGACCTTATCTTGAGTGAAAAGGATTCCGCGGCTTCGATCTTTTGCAACATAATCATCGCACAGTAAACAAACAAACTCTCTGTCTCCTTCAAGTCTACCTAATACTGTACATGCTTGAATATGATCTCCACAAAACTACAACTGATGCACCCTGAGTCAACCGACATGGAGAACTTATAAGATATAGATAAAGAAACGTTAGCAGCAGTGCCGTGCCTGGTTTTTTCGGGGCCTAAGGCGGTTCAGACAATAATTTTTTTCAAGAAAATTACATAGATTATATGAATTTTTATGATTTTTAATAAAGTATATTCAATATAAAACTATAAAGCAGCAGAAGCGGGAGGGTTTAACTGCACGAACAAACATCTCGGGTCACTTTATTCATAAAGCTAGAAAAGTTATGGCATAAGAAGAAAATAGCGACAAAAGACTACAAAACCGCAAGTATAAACCTTAGACAATGGAAATTGAAAAGAATTACCTCTATCCCCGGAAGTTGAAGGGTTCCGAAATCACAAAAGACGTAAGGCCCTTGTGGAAGCTTGATTAAATTGATACGACTTCTTTTGCTTAAGCCTTCTCTCTTCTTCCTCAAAGCCAAGTATCCTCATGTCAGGCATTGTATCTGTTAAAACTCCATCTACCTCTTCTTCGGTCATTCCCATCATCCTAATAGTTTTATCCTAAACTGAACAAAGCAAATGTATTTTTCTTTACATATGCAAGTGCAATAAACTCATGGACTTGCAAAGCCACTCTAGATTCGTATGCCGCATTGCAGAGGTCTTGCCATGGCCAATAGATCAACAACAATATTCTGATATCATGTTAAATGCAAATCACCATAAATGTACAAATAAGATTACTTGTAACAAATTTTTAAATGAGTGCATCTCTACGTAGAAACATGTTTGCGAAGAAGCTTAAAACACCAATCAACATACAAAAAGTCATTTTACTCCAATAAACAGATTATATGGAGTTAATGTCATTTAGTTTCAAATGTCACGCAGTTCCAATACAAAAGGATAGGATAAATAAAAACAGCACGTAGTGCACTTTAGGTAAAGATGGACTACATTATTTTTTGGGTCCAACTCTACACCAATACACAAAGCTCATCGCAACAGAGACGGGACAACACATTCAACCAACCAAACCACATATTTAACTCATAATAGAGTGGTCTAAGGAAAAAAATCCTAAATACTACAAGCTTACTTAATACTATCCTCCTTGTGAATCTTCTAAAAATGTCAACACTCTAATTACACTTGTGTTCAGGACGATGAGTGTACTCCAAGTCAATATGGACAAAAGCTTGTTCCACCTCACCGAGCTGCTCAAGCTTTTCTTGAAAAGTCTCTCCGATGTTGTGAGCTTCTTGCAATCTCATATCATCTGGCAAAACAATGTCCATTTCAACAAAGTAGTGTGAACCAAAAGTGTAAGCCGTTACTGTGTCAATATGCTTGATTTGTTCGTGATGGTTCCATATCGAGAACGTCAATTTCACCAAGAAATCTGGAAGCGCTGATCGGATAGACGTTCTCTAGTACAGTTCTTGCCCATGCTCCTATGGTGTACAAAGGAATCTGCAACCATAAGTAAGGAAAAAGAAACGTTTTCGTAAATCCCATAAGACATTTCTTGATCATTTAATAGCTGAAAGTATTAAGAACTTACAAGTATAGCACCAAAAGGATCAATCAACCAGTAGAATTTAACGGCCAATACAGCTGTTGCTAAACCGATTGAATTAGTTACAACGTCAAAGAGATGATCCTGAGCATAGGCCCTGACGATTTTGTTCTGAAATCGTCTGCAATAAAGCATGAGTAGAAACTTCACTATCGTGACTGAGACCATGATCCCGATCATCCATTTCTCCTCGATCGGTGCTATTCATATGAATACCATTCTGTAAACAAATGGAGGAAATTTTGTTAAATACATCAAATAACTGATGAAAGATGTTACCAGAATAAGATTTGATGTACATTGGAAACTATCACGGAAGACCAAAGTAATAACTCTCCCACAAATCATACTTGCATCCGAGACAGAACTTGTATGATTCACAAATAAATTCAGCACCAAAGTCTGCCAATTCTGCTATTGGAAGGTTACGACTTCCATAGATGAGGAAATAAAAAAAATTGGGGAAGATATCAACGATTAATAAAAAAATTATGGATTCTAAATCCAGAATCCGCGATTGAAACGAAAACGAAACCGAAATCAGGAAAACCGAAAAAAATCAAAACAGATCTGAAAGTTCTGATCATACCTCCTAGGTATGCCACGGCGCGAAACCACAACATGTTCTATTATTTTCACCCCAAGTGGCACTTGAACTAGTAATTTCTAGGCTTCTTTTGAAATTTTTACCAGTTGAACTATTACCTTTTACAGTTTGATCGATTTCTTAGAAAAAGACATGATGTCTGTAGATTACGAAGTTTAGGCTACTTGACTAAATCATAAGATGGAAATGACAAAGCTTATCTTCATTTTAGTCTACTTGACTTGACATGGTTTGGTTTGGAAAAGTCTTGCAGCTTCCTTTAATTTTTGGAAAACGTCAACGTTGCCGCCAAAAAGAAACTTTAAATACTTTTGCTTTTTTGTCTTTGAATTTCGCAAGGTTGTTTTGCAATAAATAATATAGAAACTTGTTATCAATTGGCGGAGGTCTATAGCAAATTCGCGAAGACTAGAGAACTTGACTTTCATGGCAAGAAGGTTTTGAATAAATTAATAATCCATACCAACTCCCTTATGTTTTCAATTTCCTCAAAAACAATTATAAGTTAACCAAAGAAAAAAACAAAATATTAAAAGCATGAGATTGTTTCTTCTTTTACCTGCTTTCATTGCTCTCATGTATCTTGAAGCAGATGGTTTTACCGATGAAACTGATAGGAGAGCATTGTTGGAGTTCAAGTCTCAAGTTTCTGAAGACGGAAGAGTTGTCTTGTCCTCATGGAATCACTCATTCCCTCTCTGCAACTGGAAATGGGTTACATGTGGACGCAAACACAAGAGAGTTATTGGTCTGGACCTTGAAGGATTGCAATTGGGAGGGGTGGTATCACCATCTATCGGTAATCTTTCCTTTCTCATATGGCTTGATCTCTCTGATAACTCTCTTGGTGGAACCATCCCTCAAGAGATGGGAAATTTGTTTAGACTTGAACAATTGTATATGAGCTCAAATAACCTGGGAGGAGGGATTCCAGCCAGTCTGTCTAACTGCTCTAGATTGTTGGATCTTGATTTATCTTCAAACCATCTTGGAGGAGGTGTTCCTTCAGAACTAGGGCCACTGACGAAGCTTGCTTTATGCTATCTTGGTCGAAACAAGCTGAGAGGGAAGCTCCCTGCATCTCTAGGAAACATGACATCACTCATGCAAGTTAGCTTTCAAGAAAACAAGTTAGAAGGAGGAATTCCGGATGTTATGGGAAGATTGAATCATTTGGTTGCTCTTTACTTGGGAATGAACAAATTCTCAGGCGTTTTTCCTCCTGCATTCTACAATATGTCTTCTTCCCTTGAATCATTATTCATCAATGATAATCATTTCTCGGGTTCCCTGAGACCTGATTTTGGTAACCTGCTACCAAAACTACGAGAGCTAAATATGGGACGTAATTATCTCATAGGAGCCATTCCAATTACACTTTCCAATATCTCGAGTCTGGAAGTGTTGGCAATGGATAAAAACAATCTGACAAGACTTGGTGTTCTTCCAAGCTTTGGAAAAGTAGGGAGTTTGCAATACCTAGGACTTGGTGTTAATTCTTTGGGAAGTGGCTCTTTTGGAGATCTTGAATTTCTTGGTGCTTTGACTAATTGCACCAAGCTACAATTTTTAGATGTTGGTGGAAACAAGCTTGGCGGTGACTTGCCTGCCTCCATTGCCAATCTGTCCACCAACCTCACCTCTTTAGGCCTTGCAAGAAATCACATCACTGGAAGCATTCCTCATGACATTGGTAATCTCATAAACCTACAGGGACTTTCGTTAGGAGGTAATATGTTGGCAGGACCACTCCCAACATCTCTTGGGAAGCTTTCAGACCTGGAAGATTTAGATCTGCAGTCAAATAAACTCACAGGAGAGATACCTTCTTCTATAGGCAACATCACTCGGTTAGGAAAACTCTATTTAGTCAACAATAGTTTTGAAGGAACCATCTCTCCGAGTCTCAGCAACTGCAAGTACCTGCTAGATTTACAGATTGGGTATAATAAGTTTAATGGGACTATACCTCTTGAAATTATGGAAATTCGATCGCTTATTACCCTAGACATGTCAAATAATTCCTTGACCGGCTCTCTACCAAAAGATATTGGGCAACTTGAAAAGCTTATTTGGCTATCTGTTGCTCATAATAAATTGTCAGGGCAACTACCACAGAGTTTGGGAAAGTGTCTTTCGATGGAACAACTTTATCTGCAAGGAAATTATTTTGATGGAACCATTCCAGATATCAGAGGATTGGAGGGTGTTAGAAAGGTTGATTTATCGAGAAATCGTCTCTCTGGAAGCATACCTGAATATCTTGCAAATTTTTCCAAGATGCAGTCTCTTAATCTGTCCATCAACAATTTCGAGGGAAAGGTGCCAACGGAAGGACTATTTCAGAATGCTTCTATAGTCTCAGTATTTGGAAACATAAATCTGTGTGGAGGCATCAAGGAACTAAAACTAAAGCCGTGCATTGCGCAATCACCACTAGTGGGAGCAAAGCATTCTTCTCTTTTCAAGAAAGTTGCGGTTAGAGTTAGCATAGGCATAGCTATGCTTTTGATGTTGTTGATAGCTTCAGTTTCTCTGATTTGGTTCAGAAAAAGAAAGAAAACCCAACAAAATCCAGCTCCTTCCACTTTGGGGGCCTTCCATCAGACGATAAGCTATAGAGATCTTCGAAATGCGACAGATGGCTTCTCTTCAAGAAATTTGATTGGGTCAGGCAGTTTTGGTACTGTGTTTAAGGCATTTCTCCCGACGGAGAACAAGGTTGTTGCTGTCAAAGTTCTAAACATGCAGAGACATGGAGCAATGAAGAGCTTTATGGCAGAATGTGAATCTTTGAAGGACATAAGACATCGTAACCTTGTGAAACTATTGACAGCTTGTTCGAGTATTGATTTCCAAGGAAACGAATTCAGAGCTCTTATCTATGAGTTCATGCCTAATGGAAGCTTGGATATGTGGCTGCACCCAGAGGAAGTGGAAGAGACACAAAAGCCCTCAAGAAATTTGACACTTCTTGAAAGGCTTAACATTGCCATAGACGTGGCTTCTGTTTTGGATTATCTTCATGTTCATTGCCATGAACATATAGCTCATTGTGACCTCAAGCCAAGCAACATCCTTCTAGATGATGATCTAACAGCCCATGTTAGCGACTTTGGTCTCGCTCGGCTCCTCCTCAAATTCGACCAAGAGTCCTTCTTCAACCAACTAAGCTCAGCTGGCGTTAGAGGAACTATGGGATATGCCGCACCAGGTAAAACTATTACACATATGTAATATTTAAATGAAGAAATTTAGTGTATTCATTTTTCATTACAATCTTGTTGTATTTGTGGATTATGGTGTAGAATATGGAATGGGAGGGGAGCCATCAATACATGGTGATGAGTATAGCTTTGGGGTTCTCCTTTTGGAAATGTTCACTGGAAAAAGACCAACCAATGAGTTATTTGGAGGAAACTTTACCCTCCACAGCTTCACCAAGTCCGCCTTGCCGGAAAGAGTAATGGACATTGCAGACAAATCGATTCTTCACAGCGGTCTCAGAGTCGGTTTCCCTATTGCTGAGTGCTTGACTCTGATTTTGGATGTGGGACTAAGGTCCTGTGAAGAATCTCCGACGAACCGATTGGCAATGAGTGAAGCCACAAAAGAGTTAATCTCTATCAAGGAGAGGTTCTTTAAGGCCAAAAGAACAACCAGACGTTGAAGTGTTTATTTTACTAACCAAACTTTTAATAAACCCACTTAAAAGGGCTCAGTCTGAAGTCTGTAGTAATCTCTGGAAGCATAATTAGAAGAATGTTGTGTTTATGCAATTTTTCTTTTTTTAGTGATCAAGATATGCTATTAAAATATATATATGTAAGGTGTGTTTGACTGTTTGTTTTACCTTTTTGTTTCCAGGTGAAAAATATAAAATTTCCTGGATAATATTACAAGTCATTTTCTGAAAAAAGTGATGTATGAGCTTAGTTAGGGTCTTGCTGAAATGGTGTTTGTTTAGCAACAAAGAGAACCAGTCCCTTAAATTCTGTATCTACTGTAATCAACAAGCAGTAACCAAATTTCAATTAACTACTCATTCTTATTGATAAACCATTCTAAGTACCTACATGAGAGGTAAGGAACAAAATATAGAAAGATGAACATACTTGACTCTGTCAACGATTACTAAAGACACCAAAGCCCTTAGTGATGTGATCATACCTCTACAACCATATCTTGGTCGATTTAAACATGCACTAAACTTGGAACATAAGTAGAGCACACATGTAGGCCATAATCCAAGCGATTTTCAGCTTCTTCGGTGTTAACAGATTTGAAGTAACCATCTTCTCCAATGATGCAAGCTATTGTATTGAACGGTGGTGTATATGGGTCTCGGTTAAACACAACAGCGAATTTCTTCTCCTCGTCAATGAAGAATCTCCTGGCTTCAAAGTAATCTGGGAAACCATTGATAAGTGACGTATCCACTCTCAAAAACTTGCTCCATGATACCGCACTAGGCTCAATCTTAGTCGAAACCCAAATCTCCATTATCTCAAACGTAGCCTCGTGTTGATACATCACAGAGAGCTTCTCGTCTCTAACCGAAGACAGAGTCAAAGTCTCAAAACTAGCATAAGGAGGGTTAAACGGCAAAGGCAAACGCGGTCCAAACCTCTCAGTTGTGAAATCAAAACAGACTAGATAATCTACAATATCTACGATCTCCCACGTGTTTGCCTCTTCGGTTTCCTCCCTTGTGACTTCTTGATCGAAAAAGTAAGCATTTCCCTTCAAAGACACTCCGGTACGGAAGAAAAAATCTTCAGAGTCGGGACGGATATCAAGAACCCTCCATGAATCAGAGCTAAAATCATAGACATCAATGCTTCGACCACGTTCATAATCAAACCTCAAGATTTTGTGGTTACTCTTGTTATCGAATCCTAAAGCAAACCCGTCTAGGTTATGGAATTTGGTTATGGGGTTGATCCATCTAATTTGACCTAAATAGGGATTCCAAACCATGACCCTAGGGTTATCTTCTTCCATGGTAACGCATAACAATAAACCATCACAATGAGAAACCTGCTTTACCTTGATTTCATCAAAAACACTCACTTGCTTCGTAGATGGATCGATGAACCCGTCTTCTTCGTTTCTGATTCCTTGGAGATTGAATTGCAAGGAATAAACCCTAGAATTGAACACCGTAAACTCCTGAAATTGATGCTGCTTCTTCTTCCTTGATTCTGCTCTTTTACCCAAAATCTGTTTCTTCGACAAAGCGTTCCATGGTTTACAAGTCGATCGAACTGGGATAAGAGAACTGAATGAGACCCTAGACAGAATCTCTCCTACCAAATCCTCCGATAAATCGGAAAGTTTCGTCATCTTTTCAACTTCGTAGTCGCCGAATGGAGTTGGGTTTCGGCTTTCAATTGCTTTGACCATAAACTTAATTTTGTTATTGGTAGACTAATTATTGTGGTGGTAGATTTTTTTTTTTTTTGGTTCAAAAAATTGTGGTGATAAATTTTTTTTTTTTTTTTCAAATTTGTGGTGATAGATTTATGGGGAAATTATGAAATCTAACACTTTTTAAAAAAAACTTTATAAAATCTACCACAATCACAAATTTCTTTTATTCAATACCACATTTTGTCTTTTTGTGGGTTATAATTGACACAATTGCCCTTCATCATCAATCATCTGTTTGCATTTTCGTCCATGGCCCCATGTTTGTCCACCGATTCTGTGTACAACTACCGTCGCCGTTTTTTTGTCTTTGACCACCGTCGCCGCCGTGACCGTCGCCATCGTGTCCACCGTCGTTGTCTTGTCCACGGCCATCGTCTTTGTCTCCGTCGTGGCCACCGACGTCGCCGATCTCTGTTTTGTCTACGACTATTGTTGTCGTCCATGTTCTCGCCGTTGTCCATGGTCAGCGTCACCGTCTCCATCGTGTTCACTCGTGAACCGCCGTCGTCTTGTCCACGGCCATCGTCTCCGTCGTGGATACCGTCGTTTTTATTGTTTTTGTCGCCGATCTCTGTCACCGATCTCTGTCGTTATCGTCCACGTCTATGCCGTTGTCCACGTTCATCGTCTCCGTCGCCACCATCAACCATCGTCTCCGTCTTCGCTACGAGCACCGTCACTGTTCACAGTCACCGTTGTTGTCGTGAACCACCGTTGCTGTCCACGGTCATCGTCTCTGTCAACCACCATCTTCGTCGCCTTCGTCGACCATCATCACCATTTTTTCCGTTTTGAGTAAGAGAGGAGAAGAAGAAGAAGAAGAAGAAGAAGAAGAAGAAGAAGAAGAATGATAATTATGTAATTTGGGTAATCACTAAAATCCAAAAAATGGTAGATTTTGTAAGTAATTTAGGAATGTGTTAGATTTTGTAAGTAATTTTGGAAAAAGTGTTACCACTCATAATTTTCCCTAGATTTATTATAGTGGATAATAGTTAATTTGACGGTAAAGTTTAGGGAAAATGACTAAGAAAAACTGATTGTTTAATACCCATACTATTTTGAACATCGTTTAATTTTTCTAAAGTTTAAAAATTTTAAAATTAAATCCTCAAGAGTTTCTAAAGTGTCCAAATTGTGATGCCGCTATTAAGAGTTTCGAGAGTTGGTTTAAAACGGCGTTTTAAGTACGTTTATGAAAATATGATGTGATATTTAAACCGATCTATTAAGTTTACTCTAAACCAAATCAATTATAACTTAAACAAAAAAAAATCGTATAACTTTTTCTTTGTAAACCAAGAAGTTAAGTAACTCTCGTTCTTGTCCCTCTTATACATATAATTGATCTGGAAAATCGATCTTCTTTTTCAAGCTCAAACCACTCATCATCAGTTTCAAGAGGAGTGTCGGGATAGACGACAACATTATACCTTATATTTTCATCACGTTCGTAGACGACACAATCTTCATCTATCACACGATTTTGATCAGCTTCTGTCGTCTCTTCTTGTTCATCATCCTCATCTTCTTCTTCCACCTCGACTTCTTCTTCTTTTTCTTTTTCTCCACCCACCTCACTATCGACACAGTCACCTATTAGCTCTTCATTATGCTCGTCTTCTTCTTCACTTTCACCCCAAAGACTGCTTTCATCACTAGAATTTGCTCTTTCATCGTTTGCATCTCCTTCCACATAATCACTATCATCGGAATCATCTCCGTCAACGTTAAAATATTTAGGTACAACTATTTTTTCTTGTTCCAGTCTCCTCGACCCACCCCTTAAGCGCCTCAAACTACATGGTTTACAATTGAAAAATGAGTTTACAGAGAGGAGAAAATGATGAAGTAAAAATGAAAATTTCAGAAACTTACTTCATCGTAAAAGTTAATTGACGACGACAAAGGCTTCAAAATCAAAGCATCAATTTTGCAAATTCTTCTTTCACTGCTTCGATTCCTTAAACGTGTTAGGGTTTTTTTCAAACAAAAGAAGAAGACAAGAGCTGCACGACAGATTAATTTGTGTGGGAGTTTAAGTTATCTGGGGTTAATTGGGCGCGGTTTAAATTGTTGAAGTTTTGTGGTTTAAGTGAAAATTGGTTCAGTTTAACTAAACCAATTATTAATTTGTTTGGTTTAATGAGATTTCTTAGAAAAATTAAAACGTCGTTTTCATTCGTTTAAAGCAAAAGCGGCATAGACACAATTTGGACAATTTAAAAACTCTTGAGGATTTAATTTTACAATTTTTAAACTTTAAAAGAATTAAACGATGTTTACAATAGTTTGAGTATTAAACGATCAGTTTTCAAAAGTTGGGGGTTTTTTAGTCATTTTCCCGTAAAGTTTATAATCTCAAAGGTTTGCTCACGTTTTGACGCCGAAAGAAACTTTGATTAAAAAAAATTTCTTTTTGTTAAGATTTTACATTGTTAAATTTGTCGTTAGTCCATGGTGTCCGTAGAAAAGATGAGGGCACGATTATTGGTAATAATAATAGGGGTTATATGATTCTAAAATATTGATAAACAATTCAAAAGTTCTAAAAAATGGAAAGAGAAAGTTCTAAAGTATGTAATTTTAGAAACTTTGAAGTGTGAGTGTGATAATTTTTTAAAACCTCTCATTTTATTTTGTTATTACTTATTTTTTAGGGTAAACTAGGTAGAAAATAACAAACTTCTTATAATTTAGGTAAATAACTATAACAAATTAAATGGCAAGTTGACTTCTGATCCGGTTCATACAAATGATGATATTCTCCTCGCAAAATCTTAACCGGATATGGAAAGATAAATAAGTGAATCTTTTGTTCTGCAGGAAAATATTCATAGATTAGGCTATGGGAATGTAGAGTAGGCTTTTGGCAAATCTCAGCCACATTTGCGTGTGTCATGCGGCATGCTCGGTGACACGTGATGTGACGACTCATATACACAAATAAAAGAAAACTGTATGTAAAGACCGTAACGTTTAGTTGCCCTCTATATATATGATCCTAACCGAAAGATATTGACATTCACCATTACAGAAAGTTCAACCTTTTGCTCATTAAAGTTGCAGACATTATTCTGATTCACCAACAACAAAAAGCATTTACGAGATCTTCGCAACAGCCTCGTCATAGGTTGGTCCCCACCAAATCCGAAATTGTTTAGCTTTTTAAGTAATTCCTAGGTTATTTATGTTAAGAACATTTATGGAAATGTAAATGAAGTCTGAAACATACAAAACCAATGTTTTACCTTCAGTTTCGCCATTACTATAATGGTAAATTAATTCTGTTTTATACCTCAATACAGATGGTCAGAATGATTCGTCTGTTGAAGAGAGACTGGTTCATAACGGATCATGGATATCGTAGCCACCCCGGAGATCTAGGATATGGTGCCACCATCAACGAAAATGAAACGTTGGAGTCCTTACTTAGTCACATTAGGAGGCAGTACTTGATAGCAACAACAACACCGATTGCCCTAACCTACAGGTACCAGATCTCGTACCGGAACCATTCAGGGAACCACAAACGAAGATGTCTCTGTTTTCATGGCTATACGTTATTGTTACCCCACTCTTACTATGTGTGTCACCTTTGGAGTTGAACCAGTTGCTACATACCATTTCAATCGTCGCACACCCTTCACTGTGGGTAGGAGTACTTACCTACTTCCAACCACAACGTATGAGGAGTACCAACAAAGCCTAGCACAATTGTGAGTATATTCAAAACATTTAGATATTAGTGTTGAAGTTAAAAACAAAAATTAACAAAAGAACATTTATTATTATAGACTTGATAACATGAAGGACAATCATGGGGGTCCAAAGGGTCCTAGAACAGATCTTCAATAAGTTTGAAGACATCAGACATCATAACCTTGTGAAACTATTGACAGCTTGTTCGAGTATTGATTTCCAAGGAAACGAATTCAGAGCTCTCAGCTATGAGCTCATGCCTAATGGAAGCTTGGATATGTGGCTGCAACCAGAGGAAGTGGAAGAGAGTCGTAGGCCCTCAAGAAATTTGACACTTCTTGAAAGGCTTAACATTGCCATAGACGTGGCTTCTGTTTTGGATTATCTTCATGTTCATTGTCATGAACCTATAGCTCATTGTGATCTCAAGCCATCCTACTCACTACAAGAAAACAGAGTTTTTACGACTACATTTGGCGACTAAATATGTAGTCGTAAATTTGGCGACTAATTAGATATTGATAAGCGACTATGTTACGTCTACACATATTTGGTCGTATATTGGTCGGCAAATTTACGACTACATAGAGTAGTCGTAAATTAGTCGCTAAAATGGCGACTAATTTATGACTAAAACGGGAGTCTGGCGGCGAGTCGTAACATAGTCGCTAAATTGGCAACTAATATGCGACTGAAATGGCTAGTCGTAAAACAGTCGTAAAACAGTCGCAACGTTTGAAAAAAACACATGGTTTTCATGTTGGGTCGGTAGTTGTACCTGTTTTTAGCGACTACGTGAATTAGTCGCTATGTAGTCGCCAATTTGAGCCTATAAATATTCGTCCATCTCTTATCTTCCCCATCATCAGATCTTCTTTCAAAAAAAAAAAACGTTTTGAAAAAAAAATGTCGGGCAATTCGAATTATTGTAATTCTCGAGAGTGGATGTACAAGAGATTTGATGATGCTACTGGAAATTTTTCAGAAGAGTTCCAATTGGGGGTGGAACAGTTCATAACATTTGCTAATAGCCAGCCCCTAGCACAGGATAATCTCGGTAAGTTTTACTGTCCTTGTAATGTTTGCAAAAACGAAGTATTTCTCCCGGGGAAAAAAATCTGGAATCATCTATTTAGCAAAGGATTTATGCCAGATTATTATGTTTGGTATAATCATGGTGAAGAAGTGAATATGAATTTAGGAACGAGTCACAATGCTTCGACGTATGTAGATAGGGGTGAAGAAGTTGGTACTGTAGGAGAAGATAGATATGTTGATATGGTGAATGATGCATTTCGGGTAAATGTGAATTTTGGTGTTAACTATCATCAGGATGTTAATTATCAGGATGTTAATTATCAGGATGTTAGTTATCAGGCTGTAGAAGAACCGGTATATAACCATTCAAAAAAATTCTACGACTTGTTAGATAGTGCAAAAAATCCATTATATGATGGTTGTCGTGAAGGTCACTCGCAGTTATCCTTAGCTGCTCGAGTCATGCAAAATAAGGCTGAATATAATATGAGTGAAAAATTAGTGGATTCGGTATGCGGAATACTGACAGATTATTTACCAGAAGGAAACCAGAGTACTGGTTCACATTACGAGACAGAAAAACTTATGCGCAATTTAGGCCTCCCATATCATACAATTGATGTTTGTATTAACAATTGTATGCTCTTCTGGAAAGAAAACGAGAAGGAAGATAAATGTCTCTTTTGTGGTGCACAAAGATGGAAGCCTAAGAACCCCCGACGCAGAACGAAAGTACCATATAGTCATATGTGGTATCTACCCATTGCTGATAGATTGAAGAGAATGTATCAAAGCCACAAGACTACAGCGGCAATGAGATGGCATGCCGAGCACCAAGCAAAGGAGGGAGAAATGAGTCATCCTTCTGATGCGGCGGAGTGGAGATATTTTAAAGATCAAAATCTCCTATTTGCTGAAGAACCCCGTAACGTATATCTTGGATTATGTACTGATGGGTTCAATCCATTTGGCATGACTCGCAATCATTCGTTGTGGCCTGTGATCTTAACTCCATACAATCTACCCCCTGGTATGTGCATGAATGAAGAGTACTTGTTTCTTACAATTTTGAATTCTGGGCCAAATCATCCGCGAGCTAGTCTTGATGTCTTTCTCCAACCACTTATTTCGGAGTTAAAGGAGTTGTGGTCTACTGGAGTTGATGCGTACGATGTGTCCTTGAAGCAAAATTTTAACCTAAAAGCAGTGCTTATATGGACGATAAGCGACTTTCCAGCGTATGGCATGTTATCAGGATGGACAACCCATGGTAAATTGTCTTGCCCAGTTTGCATGGAAGATACAAAGTCTTTTTATCTACCGAATGGAAAAAAGACGTGTTGGTTTGATTGTCATCGAAGATTTCTTCCTCATGGTCATCCAATGAGAAGGAATAAAAAAGACTTCCGAAAGGGAAAAGATGCGTCAAGAGAGTATCCACCTCAGTCTTTGACCGGTGAGCAAGTTTATTGCGAACGATTGAATGGTGTAAATCCTCCTAAAACTAAGGATGTGGGTGGAAATGGTCACGACAAGAAGATGCCTGGCTATGGAAAGGAACATAACTGGCACAAAAAAGTATATTTTGGGAGCTGCCGTACTGGAGGGACCTTAATCTCCGACATTGTATTGATGTGATGCATACGGAGAAGAACTTTTTTGATAACATCATGAATACTCTTATGAGTGTGAAGGGTAAATCAAAAGACAACATCATGTCAAGAATGGATATTCAACAGTTCTGCTCTCGGCCACATTTACATATTAGTGGGGGTCAAGCTCCTTTCCCAGTCTACACATTGACAGAAGCAGGAAAGACAAGTTTATTGGAATGTGTGAAATATGCGGTTAAATTCCCAGATGGTTATTCGTCAGATTTAGCAACTTGTGCTGATTTGGTGAACAGAAAGTTTTCAGGCATGAAGAGTCATGATTGCCATGTTTTTATGGAGCGGCTAATTCCATTTATCTTTGCAGAACTCCTAGACCGGAACGTCCACCTTGCTTTATCAGGTAAGAGTTATTTAAGATATGCAACACGTAATATGATTCTAGTCTTTTTATAGTGATTAAGTTGATGCAGTTAAAATATTTATGTTGTAGGGGTTGGAGCCTTTTTTCGGGACTTATGTTCGAGAACGTTGCATAAAAGCCGCCTTCAAATTCTAAAACAGAACATAGTGTTAATTCTATGCAATTTGGAAAAAATCTTTCCACCGTCATTTTTTGATGTGATGGAGCACTTGCCTATACATCTCCCCTACGAAGCTGAATTAGGTGGCCCTGTCCAATATAGGTGGATGTATCCTTTTGAAAGATTTTTCAAAAAGTTGAAAGGAAAAGCAAAGAACAAAAGGTATGCGTCAGGATCAATTGTTGAATCATATATCAATGACGAGATTGCATATTTCACAGAACACTACTTTGCCGATAGTATACAAACAAAATCAAGGTAAATGTTAATATACTAATAATTTTTACTAAAAGTAAGGCAATTTATTAATTTTATTTACATTACGTACTTAAAATTCATTTGGTCAGGTTAACAAGATTTGATGAAGGTGAAATTCCTGTATATCATGTCTCTGGAGTACCTTCTATATTTACTCAAGTCGGCCGCCCAAGTGGGGAAATGCTTGAAGTATGGCTTTCAGATAGAGACTATGAATGTGCACATTCATATGTTTTACGAAATTGTGACTATTTTCAGCCAATTGAAAGGTATATAAGCTGCCATCTCTCAACTTAATTATGCTTTTATATAAGCTCTCATATATATATTTGTTGGTTTGGTTATATATATAGTATGTTCGAGGAATACATTTTGGCCAAATATACAGGACTTACCGAAAAAGAACTCTCCGCCAAAAGGGCTGACGAATATCATGAATGGGTTAAAGCGTATGTAAGTGAAAAATATGTTCATATCTATGTTAATTCTATATCTTATTATTCTATATTTTGATATAGTAAAAGCTTATGCAGGTTACTCACTGGAATGCCACAAATCCATTTCCTACTTGGGTTCAAGAGATAGTGCAAGGACCTTTGAACAAGGTCAAAACATGGCCAATGTATTTTACAAGAGGCTATTTATTTCATACAGAAAATCACGGCTCTGGAGGAAAGACATGTAACTATGGGATATGTGTTAAAGGTGAGAATTACACTGATGCGTCTGATGCAGCGGACTTCTATGGGACCTTAACTGATATCATAGAACTTCAATATGAGGGGATGGTCAATTTGAGAATCACACTTTTTAAGTGTCAGTGGTATGACCCTGTTATCGGTAGAGGCACTCGGAGGAGCAATGGTGGCGTTGTAGATGTGCTTTCATCGAGACAATACAATAAATATGAACCATTTATTCTAGGTACGTATAAATAGGTTGAACTTATTTACATATATATATATATATATAATTATACACATATGTCATCATTTATTAACTTCTACATGTTTATATTGCAAAAAAGCCTCTCAAGCAGGTCAAGTTTGTTATATTTCGTATCCATACATAAAGAAACCGAAGAAAGCATGGCTCAATGTTGTGAAAGTCAATCCCAGGCAAAACATTGAAGTAGGATATGCGACGAATCAACCGGCGCTTTTGCAAACAGAAAATGATGATGGTGTATTAATGACTACAATTGAAGATCTCGAACTTGAAAATGTGGGAGAGGGAGTAGATACAATAAATTTGGATTATGATGTCGGAGATGCAGAACCAGATGATGAATTCCGGTGTAATTTATCGTCTTCAGATGATGAATTACAAGAGGATCCACAAATTCCGGTGTAATTATTTAGTTTGAATGATTACAATTTTTAAGTTCCAATTTGTCAATTAAGTAAGTTAAATTAATTTAATTAATTAAGTAAGTTAAATTAAATTAATTAATTAAGTAAGTAAGTTCATATGACTAAATTTTTTATTTTGGATTCCCCCCCAAAATTTCCCCAAAAATTTCACCAAAATTTTCACCAAAATTTTCACGAAATTTTGGATTCCCCCCCCCAAAAATTATGGGCCCCCACTTACTTCAAGCCTTTTTTGTTAGAGGAACAAAAGATCTGATTTCCTCCTCTCTCTCTCCCTTGTCGATTCCTCTTTCTCCTTCTCCAAAAACCCTAGATCCAAAAATCTGATTTCCTCATCTTCGATCTTGTTACTCTCTGTTTTAGTCTTTCATCTCAATCTCTACAAATCTCTTTCATTTTCTCATTTCAGTCTATATGATTACTCTTCTACAAACCCTAAACACACACGATTCAACACCTCTTCGATCTCCTTCTTTGATTCTTCTTCTTCTTCTTCATCGATCTCCTTCAACTTCTTCGATTCTTCTGCTATTCAACCGAAAATGGCTGGAACAAAGACCCGAGGACGAAAGAGAGCAGCCCTTCCCAATGTTTCTCAGAGAGCCGCCGAACCGAAAAGACCTAACTCTCTACCTCCTCAGTACAATTTTACGCCGCCGGCTCCAATTCCTCCGACGCAGTCACCCCAAGAGCTAGTCCGTCCTTTACCCCAACCTTGAACTCCCGGAGCACCACATTTCCGGGACTTTCCCCCACCACATACGCTTTTCCAGAGCTCCTCTAATCATCAACGTGACCACCATGAAAGTCAACAAGTTCAAATCAATCTCCAAGTCCAACCGACCCAACCATCTTCTCATGACAACTCTCAGGCTGCGCACAGTCGTCCATCTTTGACCGGGAACAACTTCGAGGAGGATGACGAAGATGCGGTGCCAGTCCTTCAGGAGAACTCACTCAGGGAGCTAAATGCTTTGTTGAGGATGCCAGGACGTGAGACATTTGTCACGGTTCTCTCTCCAACACCTACGCCAAATACGCAATGGTATGAGTCTTCTTCTTCAGCTTTATACATTTCACTGTTCGTCTTTTGCTTGTTTTGGAGAAGCTAGGGTAATATTAGGGGTTCTTTATGAACATTTGGAATCTGAATTTGGCTTAGATTTACGATTTGATAGAGTAGTGGCTCGTTCCTGGATGTTTGTTATGTGATGTGATGTGATCCTTACAGAGATGTTTGTTGCTCTGAATTCATTTGATTGATAGATGATTATTCAGGGTCGAGTTGTTTTGTTGATACTTTTATGGTTTTGTTGTTTTGTTGCCTTGTAACTGTATGCTTAGCTGATTGCCTTGTATTGATAGGTCTTTGTTTACTTGATCATTGAGACTGAAATTGAATTATCTCTTAAAGAGATATATGTATTGATCCAGTCTTTGTTTACATGATTTTGAATCTGAAATTCAGTTTTCTGCTTAAAAGATATATATGTATTGATCAGTCTTTATTTACTTGATGTTTGAGACTGCAATTCAGTGCTTAAAATAGATATCTCTCTCACCTGTACAGCTTCATATTTTCTTAATGACCAATTTGATGCAAAGCAATGTTTTCTCCAATTGCAGGTTTACTCGTGATGTTAAATCACGCCTGGTTAGAAAGATAACTAAAGTTTTAAAAAACAAATTCAATGGTCCCTTCTATAACTGGTCATGTGTGCCTCAGGCTAAGAAAGAAGTATTATTCCTCGAGTTCGCGGTGAATTTTTCTGTCCTCCAGCCTTCTACATATAGCCTTACTTATATTTTTAATTACTAATATCAGCTTACTCACTTTGTTTTGTAGAAAACCCACACTTGGGATCCCTTGATAACAGGGACAGTTCAGCAACAATTTGAAACTATTGCCGCACGGCGATTGAAAAACATGATAAGCGACGTGAGGACTAGTCGACAACGCCCTAAATGGATCAAGAAAACACTCTGGCAAAAGATGGTTGACTACTGGGATACTGATGAAGCAAAAGAAAGGAGTCTCACTTATTCCAAATGTCGTATGTCTGACCGTAATGGTCTCGGTCCTCACATACACGTATCAGGGCCGACTTCTTTTGAAGAAAGAAAAGGAAAAATGGTAAGTCCTGTAAGATTTCATTTCTGTATTTTGTTTACTTTAATTTTTTCATAATCCTTGTTTACTTTGTAACATTGTAGGAACAAGAATTGGGAAGACCAGTTAGTATTGGTGAGGTTTTCGTGAAAACGCATACAAATGCAGATGGTACATTTGTTGATCGGAAGGCGGAGGTTATCGCTCAGACTTATGAGAAGAAATTGGAAGACAAGTTGGCTGAGCTCCAGAAAGAGCCTTCATGTGTTTCAGACGGTACTTCACGACCTCGGGAGTTCACAACAGATGAGTGTAATGCCATATTTCTTCAAGTTAAGTAACATATCTTCAGTTTATATAGTCTTTTAATAACAATTAGTCATGCTATTTATTTACTGTTTTTGTTTTGTTTTGGCAGGCCACTCAGAAGGATTCACGAGGCAATCCTTATGGAATTGGAAGCATCAACCTTGACAATGCTGTAACTCCCAACAAACCAGGAGACGCTTCAACGTTTGTAACATTGGAAGAGAAACTGAAGGAGGCTCAACGTCTAATCGAGGAGCAAGCTCGGGAAAGTGCAAAGCGCGAAGAAGAGCATTCCAAAGTGGTTGCTGAGCATAAAGGCAAGCTGAAGAACTTCTCCTTGGTGGAAGAGTATCTGCGCACAACTGATCCCGCATTTCTGGATTTTTTGGCTGCTCGTTCAACTGAAGAAACCGAAACAAGGCCTCTCTCAACCTCTCAAACAATGGCTCGTCCTTCAACTCCACAAGCTTCTGCTTCTTAGGTTACTTATCCATCCCTCTCCACTTCTTAAGTATCATGAACTAGTATGAATGTGTGTGTACAAACTCTTTCTTTTGTTTTGTGTAAAGACTTGTAACAATGGTAATTCTATGTAAGCTTTACTCTTTTGTGTTTTTATTTTCAGTGGTATGAGCTTTGTTTTACTTCCATTAGCATTGTATTTATTTATGTCGACATTAGAACCTAGAAACAAAAACAAAATGCAGGCAGGGAAGAATTGGATAGCACACATTCTGATTCTGCAAAATATTAGTCGCCAAGTTGTCGTAATGTAGTCATTAAATAATCGTAACATAGTCGCAAAGTAGTCGCTAAATTTTACGACTGCACAAAGATTCTCATTTGTTCATGCGAATTAATCGTAACTGGGTCGTAATATAGTCGTATTATTTAGCGACTATTTTGCTACTAATATTTACGACTACATAAAATAGTCGTAAATTAGTAGCCAAAATGCCGACTACTTTACAACTAATGTATTCACCGACTAGCGATTTGGTACTACACTCAGTAGTCGTAAAATAGTCGTAATTCTTGATTTAGGGACTACATTGCTACTAATGTTGCAGTCGTAAAAACACTGTTTTCTTGTAGTGACTTGACGATGATCTAACTGCCCATGTTAGCGACTTTGGTCTCGCTTGGCTCCTTCTAAAATTTGACCAAGAGTCCTTCCTCAACCAACTAAGCTCGACTGGCGTCAGAGGAACCATTGGCTATGCCGCACTAGGTAAAAGCATTACGCATATGTAATATTCAAATGAAGAAAATTAGTGTATCACTTTTCATTACAATCTTGTTGTATTTGTGGATTATGGTGCAGAATATGGAATGGGAGGACAACCATCAATCCATGGTGATGTGTATAGTTTCGAGGTTTTCCTCTTGAAAATGTTTACTCGAAAAAGACCGACCAACGAGTTATTTGGTGGAGAGTTAACATTACAAAGCTACACGAATTCGGCATTGCTAGAGCGGGTATTGGACATTGCAGACAAATCGATTCTTCTCACTGGTCTCAGAGTCGGGTTCCCTGTTGTTGAGTGCTTGAAAGTGGTTTTGGAGATAGGACTAAGGTGTTGTGAAGAATCTCCGACGAACCGGTTAGCAGCGAGTGAAGCCACAAATGAATTAATCTCAGTCAGAGAGAGATTCTTTAAAACCACAAAAACAGCCAAATATTGAAGTGTTTATGGTTTTCTCTACAAACTTTGCAACTTATTTAAAAAAATGCTTGCATAATATTACTGTCAAGTAATGCTATATTATTTTTACAAACAAAACATGATTCTTGTGTTGCCAGCTTTACAATTGCTATTGCTCCCTTCCAATTCCCATATTTATTTGAATGAAAAGTTCATCATCAGTGATCAATGAAGAAAAATTTTACCAATTTTATGAGGCTGGGATCTTAATTAGCTTTATATAAAGAGTGGGTGAATGTTTGGTCTAGGGCTGGGCGTTCGGGTACCCGTTCGGGTTCGAGGCGGGTAGTTATATTCGTCGGGTACCCATTTTCAAAATTATAAAACCCATTCGGGTATAACTAATAAACGGGTCGGGTTCGGGTCGGGTACTAGCGGGTATCGGGTACCCGAATGGGTACCCGTATTTTATGATTATACTAAAAAAAAAATGTTCAAAAGATTAAAAATATATATATTCAAAAAGCCAAGTCTTAAACACAAATTGAGTTTAAAAATGCCAAAGTTGACGAAACACCAAGGTATGACAGTAAAAAAAACGGAAAAGAAATTCAAAACACAACCCAAATGTAGTAAATCCCCTATTTTAGTGCTCCCATTTCTTAATCGGATGGCCGTTCGAATTTCGAATTTTATGCCCAGTTCAAATTTTATGGCCGGTTCGAATTTCGAACGTTACGGAGAAAAAAATCTCAAAAATCAACGAAGACGAAATCGAATTGAGTTTGTAATACAGTATTACTAATAGTGACCAATTAATCAATGACATTCAACCTAATCACTTATGTGTGTATAGAATACACACATTTATATGTGTATATAAAAAAAATAAAAAAAAAATAAAAAAATTCGGGTACCCGATCGGGTATCGGGTTCGGGTAACCGAACCATACGAAATCAAAACCCGATCGGGTATTATACGTTACCCGTACCCGACCCGAACCCGGTTTTTCGGGTCGGGTTCGGGTTCGGGTATCGGGTATGGGTAAAAGGCCCAGCCCTAGTTTGGTCACTTCATTGCAAAATTTTCCCAATTTTTACGTAACGTTTGATGAAGTAGCAGTTGTTTTAACTTTGCCGTTGAGCACATTTTGCCGTTTTGTTAACACAAAAACAACACAACATAACACAATCTGGTTCTCTCTCTGCTCAAAATCTCTGCTTTTATTTCCTCGTTACGACTGCTCGAATTCCCCAAATATATTAGATTTGCGTCTCTGGGATTCCTCAATTTGTCTGCATTGACATAACCACTATGATGAGAGAAAAAAGACAGTACTTGGAGGCTTGGAACGATCGAAGCTATTGGTGTCTGGGCTCTAGTCGGAGAAAATTGGAGCAATCGAAGCATTCCCAGGCTGAAGCATCAAAAGACATGACAGTTCCAAATGTATCATGGTTGGCTCCTGAAATGCCCTTCCAATGGCACAAGCTCGAGCCTTGATGGACAGAGACTGGCCTCATCTCTACTTTTGGACCAAAACGCGTACCCTTTTGTTCATGTTTGAAAACAATACATAACTTACTATTGACAGAGATATACATGCCTTTCTTGTTACTTATTATTAGTGCTACAATTTTCTCCATTTAAATTCCAATTTTATTTGGACTTTCTCAGCTTTTGTAAATCAAAGTTTTGATTTTTTTTCATATCTCAATCCTATATTCTGGAGTCATATAGTCTCACATTTGTTTTGGAAAAGTCTTGCAGATTCCTTTAATTTTTGGATTTGTGGTTAAACGTCAACGTTGCCTCCAAAAAGAAACTTTTAATACTTTTGCTTTTTTGTCATTGAATTTCACAATGTTGTTTACACAAAAATTGTTTTGCAATAAAATAATATAGAAACTTGTTATCAATTGGCTGGGGTAGCAAATTCGTGAAGACTAGTGAAATGTTTGCAGACAGTTGAAAACTTGACTTTCATGACAAGAAGGTTTTCTATACATTAATAATGCACATCTCCCTTATATTTTCAATTTTTTTCAAAACAATTACAACCAAATAAAAAAACAAAATATCAAAAGCATGAGATTGTTTCTTCTTTTACTTCCTTTCATTGCTCTCATGTATCTTGGAGCATATATGTATTTTTACCGATGAAACTGATAGGCAAGCGTTGATGGAGTTTAAGTCACAAGTTTCTCAAGGCGAAAGAGTTGTCTTGTCCTCATGGAATCGCTCTTTCCCTCTCTGCAACTGGAAAGGGGTTACAGGTGGTCGCAAACACAAGAGAGTTACTGGTCTAGACCTCGCAGGATTGCAATTAGGCGAAATGATATCGCCATCTATTGGTAATCTTTCGTTTCTCATATCACTTAATCTCTTTGACAACTCTTTTGGTGGAAACATCCCTCAAGAAGTGGGAAACTTGTTTAGACTTCAACACTTGAATATGAGCTTTAATTTTCTGGGAGGAGAGTTTCCAGCCACTCTGTCTAACTGCACTAAATTGTTGGAAATTGGTTTATATTCAAAATCATCTTGGAGGAGGTGTTCCTTCAGAACTAGGGCCATTGATGTGGGGCTTTTCAAGCCCATATCCAACTCCCCTATTAGTATGATATTGTCCGCTTTGGGCCGAAGAGGCAAAGCCCGCACGGATTTATTTTGGGTTCCTTCCCAAAAGGCCTCATACTAATTTAGTTGGACACTACTTATATACTAGACTATTTTTGTCTAATCTTCGGATGTGGGACTTGATTTGTAATCCCAACAATTGAGGAAGCTTAATACTTTAGATCTTGGTGGAAACAACCTGAAAGGGAAGCTCCCTGCATCTATAGGAAACTTAACATCACTCATAGAAATTAGCTTTGATTATAACGGTATAGAAGGACTTCCGGATGATATGGGTAGATTGACTCAATTGGTAATTCTTGTTATATCAAAGAACAATTTCACTGGTGTTTTTCCTCTCGTAATATACAATCTATCATCGCTTCAGTTTTTAAACATCTTTGGAAATGGTTTCTCGGGTACCTTGAGGCCTGATTTTGGTATTTTGCTACCAAACCTTCGAGAGCTATATATGGGACGTAATTATCTCAAAGGAGCCATTCCACCTACACTGCCCAATATCTCAAATCTTCAAGTATTGACAATGGAGTATAACAATCTGACCGGAAGTATTTCCTCGAGCTTTGGATCATTAAGGAATTTGCGAGTCTTAGGATTTATTGGTAATTCTTTGGGAAGCCATTCTGTTGGAGATCTTGAATTTATTGGTGCTTTGACTAATTGCACCAAGCTACAACAGTTAGATGTTGGTGGCAATAGGCTTGGCGGTGAGTTGCCTGCCTCCATTACCAACCTGTCCACAAGTCTAGTCTATTTAAGCCTTCAAAACAATCTCATCTCTGGAAGCATTCCTCATGACATTGGGAATCTCATAAACCTACGAACACTTTGGGTGTCGGAAAATCAATTGACAGGACCACTCCCAAACTCTCTTTGGGAGCTTTCGGACTTGTGGGAATTAGGTCTCTATTTAAATAGAATCACTGGAGAGATATACCAGCTTCTATAGGCAACATCACTCAGTTAGGAAAACTCTATTTATTCAACAATAGTTTTGAAGGAATCATTCCTCCGAGTCTTGGTAACTGTAGTTACCTACAAGTTATATCTATTGAGCATAATAAGTTGAATGGGACTATACCTCGGGAGATTATGCAAATGTCAACCCTCTTAGTTCTTAGGATCTCACACAATACCTTATCCGGCTCTCTACCAAAAGATGTTGGGCAGCTACAGAATCTTGTTACACTATCTGTTGAGCATAATAGATTATCAGGGAAACTCCCACAGGGTTTGGGAAAGTGTCTCTCAATGGAAGAACTCTACCTGCAAGGAAATTCTTTTCAAGGAGAAGTTCCAGATATAAGAGGGTTGATGGGTGTTAAAAGAGTTGATTTGTCAGAAAATAATCTCTCTGGAAGTGTACCTGGATATTTTGCAAACTTTTCCTCATTGGAATATCTCAATTTATCGAACAACAATTTCGAGGGAAGGGTGCCAACAGAAGGAAAATTTCAGAATGCTACAATAGTTTCAGTGCTTGGAAACAAAAATCTGTGTGGAGGGATCAAGGAACTGAAACTGAAGCCGTGCATTGCGCAAGCACTACCACTGGAGACAAAGCATTTCTCTCCTTTGAAGAAAGTTGTGATCGGGGTTAGCATAAGCATAGCTTTGATTTTGTTGTTGTTCATAGCTTTTGCTTCTCTATGTTGGTTCAGAAGAAGAAAGAAGAACCAAAATAGCAGCAATTCACCTCCTTCCACTTTAGGGGCCTTTCATGAAAACGTAACCTATGGTGATCTCCGAAAAGCGACAGATGGCTTTTCTTCGAGCAATTTTGTTGGATCAGGGAGTTTTGGTACTGTGTTTAAGGCATTGCTTCCTACGGAGAACAATGTTGTTGCGGTGAAAGTTCTAAACCTGCAGAGACGTGGAGCAATGAAGAGCTTTTTGGCAGAATGTGAATCTTTGAAAGACATAAGGCATCGTAACCTTGTGAAACTGTTGACGGCTTGTTCGAGAATTGATTTCCAAGGAAACCAATTCAGAGCTCTTATCTATGAGTATATGCCGAATGGAAGTTTGGATATGTGGCTGCATCCTAAGGATTTCAAAGAGATACAAAGGCCCTCAAGAACTTTGACACTTGTTGAAAGGCTTAACATTGCCATTGACATAGCTTCTGTCTTGGACTATCTTCATATTCATTGTCATGAACCTATAGCTCATTGCGATCTTAAGCCAATCAATGTCCTCCTAGATGATGATTTGACTGCCCATGTTAGCGACTTTGGTCTGGCTCGAGTTCTCCTCAAATTCGACAAAGAATCCTTCCTCAACCAACTAAGCTCGACCGGCATCAGAGGAACCATCGGCTATGCCGCACCAGGTAAAACTATATCACACTTCCATAATTCTTAAAATGAAAAAAGAATTAGTGTATTCTTGTATTACTCCAATTTTGTTTATGTGAATTATGGTGCAGAATATGGAATGGGAGGAGAGCCATCAATACATGGTGATGTGTATAGTTTTGGGGTTCTCATCTTGGAAATGTTCACTGGAAAAAGACCGACCAACGAGTTATTTGGTGGAGAGTTAACATTACAAAGCTACACGAATTCGGCAATGCCAGAGCGGGTATTGGACATTGCAGACAAATCGATTCTTCTCACTGGTCTCAGAGTCGGTTTCCCTGTTGTCGAGGGCTTGAAAGTGGTTTTGGAGGTAGGACTAAGGTGTTGTGAAGAATATCCGACGAACCGGTTAGCAGCGAGTGAAGCCACAAATGAATTAATCTCAGTGAGAGAGAGGTTCTTTAAAACCACAAAAACAGCCAAATATTGAAATGTTTATGGTTTTCTCTATAAACTTTGCAACTTATTTAAAAACTGCTTGCATAATATTATTGTCAAGTTATGTAAATATGTAATGCTATTTTTACAAACAAAACAGGATTCTTGTGTTACCAGCTTTACAATTGCTATTGCTCCCTTTCAATTCCCAAGTTTATTTGAATTTCTCATTTTTCCTAATGCAAAAGTTCTGTGTTTATATTTTTTTTTCATCAGTGATCAATGAAGATAAATTTTCCCAATTTTATGAGGCTGGGATCTTAATTAGCTTAAATATAGAGTTGGTGAATGTTTGGTCACTTCATTGCATATTTTTCTCAATTTTTACCAATGTTACGTAATGTTTGATGAAGTAGCAGCTGTTTTAACTTTGCCGTTGAGCACATTTTGCCGTTTTTTAACACAAAAACAACACAACATAACACAATCTGGAGCGATCGAGGCTATTGGTGTCTGGGCTCTAGTCGGAGAAAATTGGAGCAACTGAAGCATTCCCAGGCTGAAGCACTGGGACAAGATCATAAGACATGACAGTTCCAAGTGTATCATGGTTGGCTACTGTTGCGGTCAATGAAACGCCCTTCCAATGGCACAAGCTCGACCCTTGATTGGCCTCATCTCTACTTTTGGACCAAAACGCGTACCCGTTTGTTCAGGTTTGAAAAAAAGTTACATAACTATAGAATTATGTGTTTAGAATTATCGGATTACATTATGTCATGTAACGGTTGTTGCCGTCTTCTTTAGCTTTGTCTATCTGGGTGGGAAGAGTAACAGTGAGTACTTAAGCTCAAGCTATTGGTTCTGACCTACTATACAATCAAACTGTGGCTATAAGATCGTCTCTTGATGCATGCAAGCCATAGACAAGTGAGTACTTTCCAGTTTCCTCTACAAAGTAATTAAGAAAGTTGTGGATTTTAGAATATCAAGAACTAATGTTTGTGTATTTTCACTTTTCAGAAGAATAATGACTACTAACGTAATATTGATATTCTAGGTTTGTGTTTATAAGTGAATTGCCCCCATCATGGAACAAATAATTTAGCTACCACATGATGTATGTAGAAAAGTCACAAATTGTTTTGTCTTTTTTAGATGGTTGAAAAGTCATAACTTAGATAGCTTGAGTCCATCCCTGTTGTCTTTAAGTTGCATCTTACATTTGCTTCGTCCCTTTTATATTCTGCAGAATATTAGAAGCATCAAAACATTTTAACCCAAAAAAAAATATATATTTCTATGAGAAACATGAAACTGTTTCTTTTACTTGCTTTCAATACTCTCGTTCTGCTTGAAGCATATGACTTTACTGGTGAAACTGATAGGCAAGCGTTGCTTGAGTTCAAGTCTCGAGTTTCTCAAGAAAAAGGAGTTCTCTTGTCCTCATGGAATAACTCAGTCCCTCTCTGCAGCTGGAAGGGGGTTACATGTGGCCGCAAACACAAGAGAGTTACCGGTCTGGACCTCGGAGGATTGCAATTAGGCGGAGTGATATCACCATCTATTGGTAATCTTTCGTTTCTCATATCACTTAATCTCGCGGATAACTCTTTTGGTGGAACCATTCCTCAAGAGGTGGGAAACTTGTTTAGACTTCAACAATTGAACATGAGCACTAATTTTCTTGAAGGAGTAATTCCAGCTAGACTTTATAATTGCTCTAGATTGTTGAAGCTTGGTTTATATTCGAATCATCTTGGAGGAGATGTTCCTTCAGAGCTAGGATCATTGACGAAGCTCGTTGGTTTATATCTTGGTCGAAACAACCTGAAAGGAAAGCTCCCTGCATCTCTAGGAAACTTGACATCACTCATATTTCTTGGCTTTACAAATAACAATATCGAAGGAAAAGTTCCAGAGGATCTAGCTAGATTGACTCGAATAGAGGTTCTTGAATTATCAATGAACAAATTCTCAGGTGTTTTTCCTCCTGCTATCTACAATTTTTCCTCACTTGAGGTCTTATCCATCTCTGCCAATAGTTTCTCGGGTAGCTTGAGGCCTGATTTTGGTAATCTGCTACCAAAGATACGAACGTTATATCTGGAAGGTAATTATTTCACAGGAGCCATTCCGAGAACACTTACTAATATCTCAAATCTTCAAGTGTTTGCAATGGAAAAGAACAATCTGACGGGAAGTATTCCTTCGAGCTTTGGAAAAGTGCGGAATTTGCAACTCTTGTTACTTTACGGTAATTCTTTGGGAAGTCACTCTTTTGAAGATCTTGAATTTCTTGAGTCTTTGACCAACTGCACTCAGCTACAGTCACTAAGTGTTGGTGACAATAGGTTGGGAGGTGATTTACCAACCTCCATCACCAATCTGTCCACAAACCTCATCCATTTAAGCCTTGGAAGAAATCACATCTCTGGAATCATTCCTCATGACATTGGGAATCTCATTAGCTTACAAACACTTTGGTTGCATGAAAATATGTTGACTGGACCACTCCCAGCTTCTCTTGGTCAGCTTTCAGACTTGACGGTATTAAGTGTCTATTCAAATAGAATGTTAGGAATGATACCATCTGAAATTGGTAACATTACTCGGTTAGAAAAGCTTTACTTGTCAAGAAATAGTATTGAAGGAATCGTTCCTCCGAGTCTCGGAAACTGTGGTTACCTACTACGTTTATATATTGGCTCTAACAAGTTGAATGGGACCATACCTCGGGAGATTATGCGAATAAAAACCCTTGTTAACCTAGGATTGTCAGATAATTTATTGACTGGCTCTCTTCCGGAGGACATTGGAAGACTAGAACTTCTTGTTACACTATCTGTTGCGCATAATAAATTATAAGGAAGACTCCCACAAACCTTGGGACAATGTCTCTCTATGGAAGAAATTTATGTCCAAGGAAATTCTTTTGATGGAATCATTCCAAACATAAGTGGGTTGGTGGGTGTTAAGAAGATTGATTTGTCTAACAATAATTTTTTTGGAAGTATACCGGAGTATCTTGCAAACTTTTCCAAGTTGGAGTATCTCAATCTGTCCACCAACAATTTCGAGGGAAGGGTGCCAACTGAAGGGAATTTTTAGAATGCTACTATAGTCTCAGTATTTGGAAACAAAGATCTATGTGGAGGGATCAATGAATTGCAACTAAAGCCATGTTCTGCACAAGCAGCACCAATGGAGACAAAGCATTCCTCTCGTTCAAAGAAAGTTGTGATCGGGGTCAGCGTAGGCGTAGCTTTTATTTTGCTGATGTTCATAGCTTTAGTTTCTCTGATTTGGTTCAGAAAAAGAAAGAACCAAAACACCACTAGTCCAGCACCTTCCACTTTGGAATTTTTCCATGAGAAGATAAGTTATGGAGATCTTCGAAATGCGACAGATGCCTTCTCTTCGGACAATTTGATTGGGTCAGGCAGTTTTGGTACTGTGTTTAAAGCATTGCTCCTAACAGAGAACAAGGTTGTTGCAGTGAAAGTTCTAAACTTGCAGAGGCGTGGAGCAATGAAGAGCTTTATGGCAGAATGTGAATCTTTGAAAGACATAAGGCATCGTAATCTTGTGAAACTCTTGACAGCTTGTTCGAGTATTGATTTTCAAGGAAACCAATTCAGAGCTCTTATCTATGAGTTCATGCCTAATGGAAGCTTGGATATGTGGTTGCACCCTGTGGAAGTGGACGAGATACATAGGCCTTCAAGAACTTTGAAACTTTTTGAAAGGCTTAACATTGCCATAGACGTGGCTTCTGTTTTGGATTATCTTCATGTTCATTGCCATGAACCTATAGCTCATTGTGATCTTAAGCCCAGCAACGTTCTTCTGGACAATGATCTAACTGCCCATGTTAGCGACTTTGGTCTGGCTCGTCTCCTCCTCAAATTCGATCAGGAATCTTTCTTCGGCCAACTAAGCTCAGCTGGTGTTAGAGGAACTGTCGGCTATGTTGCACCAGGTAAAACTACCACACATCTTTGTTGTTAAATGAAGAATTTTTTGTGTATGTATTACAATCTTGTTTTTGTGGATTATATATGGTGTAGAATATGGAATGGGAGGAAATCCATCAATACATGGTGATGTGTACAGCTTTGGGGTTCTCCTTTTGGAAATGTTCACCGGGAAAAGACCAACCAATGAGTTATTTGGAGGAAACTTTACCCTCCACAGCTACACCAAGTCAGCGTTGCCAGAGCGAGTATTGGACATCGCAGACCAATCAATTCTTCAAAGCGGCCTCAGAGTTGGCTTCCCTGTTGCTGAGTGCTTGACACTGGTTTTAGATGTGGGACTAAGGTGTTGTGAAGAATCTCCAACAAACCGGTTGGCAACAAGTGAAGCGGCAAAGGAGCTAATCTCAATTAGAGAGAGGTTCTTTAAAACCAGAAGAAGAGCCAAACATTGAAGTGTTTATGGTTTTCTCTACAAACTTTGCTACCCACTTTATCTGAGACCTATTTATGATATCACATGGAGTAAATTTCCTCAGTCGCTGAAGGGATATATGATAGTGGTATGCATGCTCAGTGGATAAGCTTTGTTGTTTAATCCCTTTGGGGAAGTGATTATTTGCTTTGTCCCTTTTGATTGTTAACTTTCATTATCTGTTTGTCATAACACTCTGAGACTTGTTGATTTTACCGTTTGGATTGAAAGAATCTGTTATAATCTTTTTGGTATGGTTGCATAGTTTTTTGATATCTCAAGTATACCTTTGTTTTTTGTGTATTGACCTTTGCAGCTTTGCTACTCACTCAGGTGTTCTACAGTAATGAGGATTAATAATTTTATGGATTAATGCAATGCTTGCTGCTTCTGTTAAAGAGGTAAGCTGCATTTTTTCTCATTTTAATCTTATGGACTTGGCCTACGAGAAACCTGAATCCTAATGTTCTTCTCCACAACCTGTAAGGCCATTAAGTCCTCTTTTTGATTTCTGGAAGATGACGTCTCTAATATTAACTTGGTGTATTAGACAGTATTTTATCTGAATGTCTGGTGTAAAAACAAAAAGGTCAGGTTGATATTTGAAAACTGTTTTACCTATGTATCAGTGCTGCTATGTAGTATGTAGACATCATAGGCTCATGTTATAACTCAGAAATCATTATCTACCACATTTTAGAAGAATATAGCTAGTTTCCCAATTTGCTTCTTTAATCAGTTTGAATCAAACCTAGAATTAGTTTCAGATGCCATGGACTTCCAAAACGACTGATCACTTGTATTTTCTCTTTGAAGTTTTGCTATGTTACTGAAAATAAACTATTTGGCAATAATAAAACAGGAAACTTGGTCAATTGGCCGATCTCTTCAAAAATCAAAGATGTCTCTTAGAAAAGTCCTAAAGACTAGAAAAATGTTTTTGTCTAATTAGACAGTTGGCTTACATATCAATCAATATAGAGTTGACCTTAATGTGTAAAAGTCTTGCAAATGTGGTTGGGAGCCATTAATGTACTTGACATATTTTTTAGACGGTGAACGACTTGACTGTAGTCTAGAAGTAGACGGCAAGAGTCCATGTCATTATGGAAAAGTGTGGCAGTTTTTTTTTTATGTGTGTTTCTTCTAGTTGCAGTAACACCACAACGTAAATATATCTTACGTTTGCTTCATCCTTTATATTTTACTTACCTGCAAATAAGAGAAGCACGAAATTTGGATTAAAACAAAAAAATATGAGAAGCATGAGACTGTTTCTTTTACTTGCTTTCAGTGCTCTTATGTTGTTTGAAGCATATGGTTTTACCGATGAAACTGATAGGCAAGCACTGCTCGAGTTCAAGTCTCGAGTATCTGAAGGAAAAAGAGTTGTCTTGTCCTCATGGAATAACTCATTCCCTCTCTGCAGCTGGAAGGGAGTCACATGTGGCCGCAAACACAAGAGAGTTACTGGTCTAGACCTCGGAGGATTGCAATTGGGCGGAGTAATATCACCATCTATTGGTAATCTTTCGTTTCTAAGATCAGTTAATCTCACATACAACTCTTTTGTTGGTACCATCCCTCCTGAGATAGGAAACTTGTTTAGGCTTGAACACTTGTATGTGTACTCAAATCTTCTTGGCGGAGGGATTCCAATTAGTCTGTCTAACTGCTCTAGATTGATGTATCTTAGGTTATCTTCAAATAATCTTGGTGAAGGTGTTCCTTCAGAACTAGGATCATTGACAAAGCTTGTTGCTTTATATCTTGGTGAAAACAACCTGCGAGGGAAGCTCCCTGCATCTCTAGGAAACTTGACATCACTAAAAGAGCTTAGCTTGGCTTCTAACAGTATGGAAGGAGAAATTCCGGGTGATATAGCCAGGTGGACTAAAATGGTGTATCTTACACTAACGATGAACAACTTCTCTGGTGTTTTTCCTCCCTCCATCTACAATTTGTCCTCACTTCAAGTCTTGTCCATATCTCTTAATAGTTTCTCCGGTAGCCTGAAGCCTGATATTGGTAATCTATTACCAAATATTCAAACGTTGTTTTTGGGAAGTAACTATTTCACAGGAGTCATTCCGACAACACTTGCCAATATCTCAAATCTTCAAGCCTTGGCAATCGGCAACAATAGCTTCAAAGGAAGTATTCCTTCAAGCTTTGGAAAAGTAGAGAAATTGCAACTCCTGGCACTAAATAGTAATTCTTTTGGAAGTTATTCTTATGGAGATCTTGAATTTCTTGGTGCTTTGACAAACTGCACCCAACTAATGATCATTAGTGTTGGTGGGAATAGGCTTGGGGGAGATTTGCCTAGTTCCATTGCCAATTTGTCCAAGACCCTCATCGAGATAAGCCTTGGAACGAATCACATCTCGGGAACCATCCCTCATGATATTGGGAATCTCACAAACCTACAAACATTTGGGTTGGAAGAAAATATGTTGACTGGACAACTCCCAACTTCTCTTGGTAAGCTTTCAAGATTGGGGGTATTAAGGGTATATTCAAATCGAATTTCGGGAGAGATACCATCTGTAATAGGCAACATCACTCGGTTAATAGAACTTGATTTGTCCAATAATAGTTTGGAAGGAATCATTCCTCCGAGTCTTGGTAAGTGCAGTTATCTACTACAGTTAGGGATTGGGTATAATAAGTTGAATGGGACTATACCTTGGGAAGTTATGCAAATCTCATCCCTTGTTAACATAAGCATGGAAGGTAATTCATTGAGAGGATCTCTTCCAATGGATGTTGGACGACTACAAAATCTTTTTCTACTGTCACTTGAGAATAATAAACTATCAGGGCAGCTCCCACAAACTTTGGGAAATTGTCTCTCGATGGAATTTCTTTATCTGCAAGGAAATTCTTTTGATGGAACAATTCCAGATATCAGAGGATTGGTGGGTGTTAGAGAAGTTGATTTATCGAGGAACCGTCTCTCTGGAAGCATACCTGAATATCTTGCAAATTTTTCCAAGTTGCAGTCTCTCAATCTGTCCATCAACAATTTCGAGGGAAATGTGCCAACACAAGGAAAATTTCAGAATGCTACTATAGTCTCAGTATTTGAAAATATAAATCTGTGTGGAGGCATCAAGGAACTAAAACTAAAGCCATGCACTGCCCAAGCACCACCATTGGAGACAAAGCATTCCTCTCGTTTGAAGAAAGTTGTGATCGGGGTGAGCATAGGCATAGCTTTTCTTTTGTTGTTGTTCGTAGCTTTAGTTTCTCTACGTTGGTTCAGGCAAAGAAAGAAGAACCTTCAGACCACTAGTCCAGCTCCTTCCACATTGGAGGTTTTCCATGAGAAGATAAGTTATGGAGACCTCCGAAATGCGACAGATGGCTTCTCTTCGGACAATTTGATCGGGTCAGGCAATTTTGGTACTGTGTTTAAAGCATTGCTTCCAACAGACAACAAGGTTGTTGCAGTGAAAGTTCTAAACTTGCAGAGACGTGGAGCAATGAAGAGTTTTATGGCAGAATGTGAATCTTTGAAAGACATAAGGCATCGTAATCTTGTGAAACTCTTGACAGCTTGTTCCAGTATTGATTTCCAAGGAAATGAATTCAGAGCTCTCATCTATGAGTTCATGCCCAATGGAAGTTTGGATATGTGGCTGCACCCAGTGGAAGTGGAAGAGAGTCGTAGGTCCTCAAGAACTTTGACACTTGTTGAAAGGCTTAACATAGCGATTGACATAGCTTCTGTTATGGACTATCTTCATATTCACTGTCATGAACCTATAGCTCACTGCGATCTTAAGCCAAGCAACGTTCTTCTGGACAATGATCTAAGCGCTCATGTTAGCGACTTTGGTCTGGCGCGGGTTCTCCTCAAATTCGATCAGGAATCTTTCTTCGGCCAACTAAGCTCAGCTGGTGTTAGAGGAACCGTCGGCTATGTGGCACCAGGTAAAACTGCCACACATCTTTGTTGTTAAATGAAGAAATTTTTGTGTATGCATTTTCTATTACAATCTTGTTGTTATTGTGGATTATATATGGTGTAGAATATGGAATGGGAGGGGAGCCATCAATACATGGTGATGAGTATAGCTTTGGGGTTCTCCTTTTGGAAATGTTCACTGGAAAAAGACCAACCAATGAGTTATTTGGAGGAAATTTTACCCTCCACAGCTACACCAAGTCAGCGTTGCCAGAGCGAGTATTGGACATCGCAGACCAATCAATTCCTCAAAGCGGCCTCAGAGTCGGCTTCCCTGTTGCTGCATGCTTGACACTGGTTTTAGATGTGGGACTAAGGTGTTGTGAAGAATCTCCAACAAACCGGTTGGCAACAAGTGAAGCGGCAAAGGAGCTAATCTCAATTAGAGAGAGGTTCTTTAAAACCAGAAGAAGAGCCAAACATTGAAAGTGTTTATGGTTTTCTCTACAAAGTGGATTAATCTGAGGCCTATATATGATATCATATTTCATAATTTGTAGTTTTTACTCTATTAAACATACTCAGGCTTGCAATATTGTCAATGAGAGGCTATGTTAATTTGTACACTGATATGAATGTTGTGTTACAATATTGTTGTTTATGCTTTGTTTCCTTAGCAATCAATATGAATTTATCCACTTCTGTTATGAATGTGTGTAGTTAACCGGAATGTGTGTAGTTAACCGGAGAAATGTGGATTCATGGTCCGATCCAATTCATGTGGTTTTCCTCCTTTGCCATTGAACATGACTTGCCGTTTTGTTACCATGAAAACGACACACAAGTCGCCATTGCGAGATTCTTTTTTTTTTTTTTCCTCTCATCCCCAATTCTATTCCCCCTCAATCTCAATCAGCTAAAAAAATATCTGCAAAATTTCCACCTTATTTCATCGGTTGGTGTATTCTAATTTCTATGCATCGCATCGTAACTCTGAAAAATTGATGAACTGAATGGACCATATAGTGTAACCGTTTGTTCATAAGCATCGAAAGAGACTGCCTTTGAGACAAGGGAATTGGCAAATCTAAGGGTTTTTGCTGTTCTTGCATACTAGTTAGACAAATTAAAGTCTCGGTTCTCGTGAATTCACTTCTTTAGGTGTTTTAATGTGTAATACCTTGCTTTGGTCTATGAGAAAAGTTAAACCAAAGAATTCTGTTTGTTCATAACCGGATTATATAGTTATACTAGAAAAAGTCCACGCGTTGCGTGGGAAAACTATGTAGATAAATTTTAAAATCATTTTACTGTATATAGATGATATTTAAGAAATATTCTCACAAGTTATACTTTTAAAAACTATAATATGAAAGTAAACTATATGTTTCAGCTTATTATTTATATTTGACAACAACAACCAATTTTCTGTAATTGACTTGAAATTAGATTAGTGGTTTCTCTTATCTATATTGTATGGACATATAAATGTAAAGTGATTCTCAACTATTTAAATATTGATGGTTACTATTTAAATATCAATATATTTTATTTAAAACTTTATTAGAATAAATTATGTTATCTAAATAATTGATTAAAATTTTATAAGAAAATAATTATTTATTATACAACCTCTTTCTATATTTTGATTTCTTATCATCTTTTTTTCTTTAATTTGTATGTTGTATTTATATATATATATGAATTAACATAAAATTATGTAATTTGTATATAGTATATGAGTTGATACAAATATAAAGTAATGTTTTTAGGAAATACTAAACGTAATTTTATATATGTAATCTTCAAATATAGAATTAGTACCATTAAATATATAAAAAAATAAACAACCTTGAAAAGTTGGTAAAACAATATTGGGTAAGGGATTATATGCATTTCAATGTTCTTTTCGATTTTATTGAATAAGAATTGGAAATAATTCATAAGTATATGGGAAGTTTAAAGATTTAATTGAATTAGTAGACACCAGTCAAGGTTTTCTCAATGACTTTTAGAAAGAATTTTAGTAGTGGATTATATATGTTTATTTCCATGATATTTACAAGTGTCTTTAGTAGTCTAGTGGCTCTATCCACTTAATTTAGCGAGGTTTGCTGGGTTCGAAACCCGTAAGAAACATTTTAAACTTTTTTAAAAGAAAAATTTTTAGAGGAAGAGGTGACACATGTCGTCTTGTCAGAGCTTGTTGGCTTTTGTAAACCTTAAAATATTATAAAGATTGCAACTTTTTTTCTGGTAGGAATGATTAAGAAGACATTCTGAATTAGAATGAAATTATGCTAATTTTTAATTGGGTTTTTTCTGAAAAGTATGTATTAGCATGTTGGTTATGTCGAAATCATAGATGGTGATGCCACTGCTAATACCTTGATTATCATTTGTGTCAGTGCAGGTATAGCAGCACTTTTGTTGTCACTTCTGTCCATGACTTCTGTATGCCGGTACAAACAAAGAATGAAGAGTGTCGGGCTAACGATAATGAGATTGAGGGTACTGAAAAAATCATGATGAGTTCTACAAGGAAAACACGTACTCTTCCAACAATTTGATTGGGTCAGGTAACTATTGTTTTGTACTTATGCTTGCAGAACAAAAGATGAATGTTGTGCTAATGGACCCCTTTTGTGTTGTGTTTATGTTTCTTTTTCTTTCGATGAAGATAAGTTTTTCAAATTTTGGGTATTGCTTAAAAGTCCAGTTTTTTTTTTTTTTTTGGCTTGCATTTTATAAACTAGTTCGTAGGGAACATTTTCGTTTGGTTTAATTGCAAGATAAATGTCTCCTTTTTTTTTTTTTTTTGTCTTTTTAAACAGTTGAGTACTTGACTTATAAGGCAAGGTCGTTGTGTATAAGTCAACACTATTTGGACGAGTCTTGAAGTTTCTTTGTGTGATTGTGAATGAATGTATCATCAACTATAATCTTTAAGTAACATTACCACCACAAGGGTAAAACACATTGCGCATTTGCTCGTCCCTTATATTCAACTTTCCTTCTAAAAAGCTTTTAATTAGAAATAAAAATATATGAGAAGCATGAGACGATTGTTTTTTTCAATTTCTTTCATTGCTCTCATGTTACTTGAAGCATATAGTTTTACCGATGAAACTGATAGGCAAGCGTTAATGGAGTTTAAGTCACAAGTTTCTCAGGAGAAAAGAGTTGTCTTGTCCTCATGGAATCACTCTTTCCCTCTCTGCAACTGGAAATGGGTTACGTGTGGACGCAAACACAAGAGAGTTACCGGTCTCAACCTCGGAGGATTGCAATTAGGCGGAGTGATATTGATATATCATGGTTTTTACCCGTTTTTAACCATGATATAAGTCGGTTTTGTATAGTATTTTTGGTATTTTTGTGTCTTTTATAGTGTTTTGCAGGAAAATGATCAATTGGAGCTTAATGGAAACATTTGGAGCATTTTGGACCATTTTGGAGCTGAAAAGATCCAAGTGGAATCGAGACCTTTAAAACATCCCTGTCGATCGACATAATATATTTACTGTCGATCGACAGAGTTTTTAAAGACGCAGAAGATTTCCACAGACGCCCTCGTGTCGATCGACAGTCATTTTGTGTCGATCGACAGGCGGCCTGCATACCTAATTTTGGCACTTGTATAAATAGTTTTCTTTGTAAAAATATCTAATCTATCTAGAAAATAAATAAAAACTAGATCTATTTCGTAGAGAGAGAGAGAGAGAGATTTTGAAGATCTTTGAGGGAGATCCATGTTCTTCATCTACAAACCCTCTTGTATCTTCTACTCTAACTCTTTTATGTAATTCTATTCAGTTATTATGATTTCATCGTCTATATCTGAGTAAATCACTTGTTAGGTTTTGGAGATTTCTTGGGTTTTGGTGAGAAATCGTTAAGATCGCTAATCTGTTGAGGTTTATCCGTTGGTTCTTCATCTAGGTTGTTCTCAATGCTATTTCTAGCTTGATCACCAAGAACATAGATCTTAGGATTGTTGATTAGTCACGGAAGTGAGATTAATAACCTGAACTAGTCTAGATGGGCAAAATTACCTATTCGCAAAGGAATTTGGGATTTGAGGATTTAAAGATAGATAGCCTTTGTAACGGAAGTTAGCTGGCTATACTCTCGTGTTTGAGTTCTAGAACGGCGCTTAATAAAACCCTCGACAAATTGTTATATCTTAGATTTCGATTCAAGGAATTTCCATGGCCTAATTTTTGTCTCTTCGATAACTTGTAAATGAAATCATCTCTTGTTCACTTGTTTTATAGTTTTATAATTTGTTTACCTGTAAAAAGCATTGCTCTAGCTTAAGAAGGATAATGCATTCCTGGTGCATTGACCAAACCTCCCTGTGGAGACGATAACCCTTTGTGCTACAACAGACAAGGGTAATTGATGCCCCTGCCCCTAAAACAACCTAACATCAATTTGGCGCCGTTGCCGGGGAGGTTTTGTATTGATCATTAGGATTTTGATTCTTCTTGAGGCTAGAGTTTTATTTTTATTTTCTTTTGTTGCTAATCTTTTCACTTTTTTCATGAAAGAAGTGACAAGGATGAAGCAACCGTCAAGCTAGTGACGTTAAACGCGCCCTCGGGGACCTCCCCGAGCCTATCCATAGTCGAGCTAATGACTTAAAACAAGCGCTTAATGGGAGGCAACCCATTTATGCAGGTTTGGAAGATTGAACCAGACACTTTGCGAGAAATCGACAAATACGAAGTTTGGACAGAACCTCATCCGTCGATCGACATGATTCGCTGTCGATCGACACAACAACAAAACTTGAGAATTTCATCAACACAACGGTCTAAGCAGAACCTGGTATATCGATCGACAAGATGTTCCCGTCGATCGACAGGACCTCCAAAATGGTAAATTCTGTATTTCTTCAATCAAGTTCACATTTCATTTGATTTCTTTTGCCAACTTCGGGCTTGATAACACTGGGGACAGTGTTGGTCAAGTCTGGGGGAGGAAGCTACTAACGTGGTTCTTTTTGTTTTGATTTTGACTAAAATTTTTAATTGTTTTATTGAGTCAAAACAACAACCCTTATTTTGGTTCAGTGAAGTTTCTTTTTCACCGTGTGACCGTACTTCCAGAATCAGCTTCAGAGTTAAGACTAATGGAAAATCCTAGGATTGACCGATTGACTAGAGACATCCGCTACTTCCAGTATAATCCGCCAAGTCAGAGCTACTGCCCGATTCTCTCTGGGATCGATGTCCATTGAGCTTGACTCCTCATTCGTACCTGATAAATGCAACCCCCTGTTGAAAGTAATGGTACTCCTCTCCCCATATAAATATATATATATATATATGTACTAGGATTGGGGTGAAATGATAGTCTTTGAGTACAAGATGAGGAATAAAATCCAGTCAATCTGTACTCGAGGTGATCACCCAGCTCAAAAGCGGCATTCTGAGTCCCGTTAAACGGATGTTGAAGACGAGCAATCTCACGAACCTGTCTCCTCACAAGGAACAATAGTAGTGAGTCACGACCCTGTCTCTTAACAAGGAACAACATTAGTGAAATATGCACTGCTTCGAGTTCAACAATCACAAAAAAATATGTATATATATAAATATAGAACAAAATAAATCTGGGGGAGAGAAATAGTACCAAATGTTGTATAGGTTGATTTGTCACGGTACAGTATGGGAATGAGTCTAGAAGGTTCATGGCATTGAGATCGTTGAGGCCAAGCGATGAAGACTAACGGATTATGCTGCGAAGTGGTGGATGGATTTGGAAAGTTGCGAGTGTCTGCGGAGAAGTACATGGTGGTCTGATTCTAGTTGGTTCTGGATAGGTCAATTCGCTGCATCGAGGGAAGGTATGTTTTGTGTTTTCAAACCTCTTTCACATTCTTGGTGTATGTTTTGCTTGAGGCCAAGCAAACGCTAAGTCTGGGGGAGTGATATATCATGGTTTTTACCCGTTTTTAACCATGATATAAGTCGGTTTTGTATAGTATTTTTGGTATTTTTGTGTCTTTTATAGTGTTTTGCAGAAAATGATCAATTGGAGCTTAATGGAAACATTTGGAGCATTTTGGACCATTTTGGAGCTGAAAAGATCCAAGTGGAATCGAGACCTTTAAAATATCCCTGTCGATCGACATAATATATTTACTGTCGATCGACAGAGTTTTTAAAGACGCAGAAGATTTCCACAGACGCCCTCGTGTCGATCGACAGTCATTTTGTGTCGATCGACAGGCGGCCTGCAGACCTAATTTTGGCACTTGTATAAATAGTTTTCTTTGTAAAAATATCTAATCTATCTAGAAAATAAATAAAAACTAGATCTATTTCGTAGAGAGAGAGAGAGAGAGAGAGAGAGAGATTTTGAAGATCTTTGAGGGAGATCCATGTTCTTCATCTACAAACCCTCTTGTATCTTCTACTCTAACTCTTTTATGTAATTCTATTCAGTTATTATGATTTCATCGTCTATATCTGAGTAAATCACTTGTTAGGTTTTGGAGATTTCTTGGGTTTTGGTGAGAAATCGTTAAGATCGCTAATCTGTTGAGGTTTATCCGTTGGTTCTTCATCTAGGTTGTTCTCAATGCTATTTCTAGCTTGATCACCTAGAACATAGATCTTAGGATTGTTGATTAGTCACGGAAGTGAGATTAATAACCTGAACTAGTCTAGATGGGCAAAATTACCTATTCGCAAAGGAATTTGGCTTAGGGATTTTGTGAACAAATCGAACTTGTACTAATTGCTTGTTTAGATTCGATGAATTTGCAAAGGAATTTGGGATTTGAGGATTTAAAGATAGATATCCTTTGTAACGGAAGTTAGCTGGCTATACTCTCGTGTTTGAGTTCTAGAACGGCGCTTAATAAAACCCTCGACAAATTGTTATATCTTAGATTTCGATTCAAGGAATTTCCATGGCCTAATTTTTGTCTCTTCGATAACTTGTAAATGAAATCATCTCTTGTTCACTTGTTTTATAGTTTTATAATTTGTTTACCTGTAAAAAGCATTGCTCTAGCTTAAGAAGGATAATGCATTCCTGGTGCATTGACCAAACCTCCCTGTGGAGACGATAACCCTTTGTGCTACAACAGACAAGGGTAATTGATGCCCCTGCCCCTAAAACAACCTAACATCAATTTGGCGCCGTTGCCGGGGAGGTTTTGTATTGATCATTAGGATTTTGATTCTTCTTGAGGCTAGAGTTTTATTTTTATTTTCTTTTGTTGCTAATCTTTTCACTTTTTTCATGAAAGAAGTGACAAGGATGAAGCAACCGTCAAGCTAGTGGCTAACGACCTGTTTTCTTGTAGTGGTTGATAAAGCTTTCTGATCTATTTCTTGGTAGAAATAACCTGAAAGGGAAGCTCCCTTCATCTTTAGGAAACTTGACATCACTCAGAAAACTTAACTTGACATATAGCAATATGGAAGGAGAAATTCCGGGTGATATAGCAAGGTGGACTCAAATAGTGTTTCTTACTTTAATAGTGAACAATTTCTCAGGTGTATTTCCTCCCTCCATGTACAATTTGTCCTCACTCGTGGTCTTATCCATCTCTAGTAATAGTTTATCGGGTAGCTTGAAGCCTGATTTTGGTAACCTTTTACCAAATATTCGAACGTTATCTTTGGGAAATAACAGTTTAACAGGAGCCATTCCAATAACACTTGCTAATCTCTCAAATCTTCGAGCGTTGGCACTCGAGTACAACAGCTTGATGGGAACTATTCCTTCGATCTTTGGAAAACTACATGATATGGTACGCTTGACACTTAGTTTTAATTATTTGGGAAGTTACTCTTATGGAGATCTAGAATTTCTTAGTGCTTTGACCAAGTATACTTAACTAGAGACCATGAGTGTTACTAAGAATAGGCTTGGCGGTGTCTTGCCTACCTCGATTGCCAATCTGTCCAGGAGCCTCACCGAGATAAACCTTGGATCAAATCACATCTCTAGAACCATTTCTTATGGTATTGGGAATCTCATTAACCTACAAACACTTGGGCTCGAGGTAAATATGTTGACTGGACCACTCCCAACTTCTCTGGGTAAGCATTCAGGATTAGGGGTATTAACTCTCCACTCAAATAGATTGTCAGGAGAGGTACCATCTGCAATAGGCAACATCAATCGGTTAGTAATACTCTCTTTGTCCAACAATAGTTTGGAAGGAACCATTCCTCCTAGTATTGGTATGTGCAACCTGCTACAGTTATGGATTGGGTATAATAAGTTGAATGGGATTATACCTTTGAAAATTATGCAAATCCCATCCCTTGTTCACCTTAGCATTCAAGGTAATTCTTTGACCGACTCTCTTCTAAAAGATGTTGGATGACTACAAAATCTTCTTGTACTAGCACTTGCAGATAACAAGTTATCAGGACAACTCCCACAAACTTTGGGAAATTGTCTCTCGATGGAAGGAATTTTTCTGCAAAGAAATTCTTTTGATGGAGCCATTCCAGATTTAAGTAAGCTGGTGGGTGTTAAAGAAGTGGATTTGTCGAGCAATAATCTCTTTGGAAGCATACCTAGATATTATGCAAATTTTTCCAAGTTGCAGGATCTCAATCTTTCCTTCAACAATTTTGAGAGGAGGGGGCCAATAGAAGGAAAGTTTAAGAATGCCACTATAGTTTCAGTATCTGGGAATATAAATCTGTGTGAAGGCATCAAAGAACTGAATCTAAAGCCATGCATTGCGCATGGAACACCAATGAAGACAAAGAGCATTCCTTTCTTTGGAGTAAAATTGTGATCGGAGTTAGCGTAAGCATAGCTTTGATTTTGCTAATGTTCATAGCTTTATTTTCTCTGCGTTGGTTCAAAAAAAAGAAGTAGAATCACAGATGATAGAAGAAAGAGTAAAGAAGATATAAACTTTCTTTATTGATTTCTCTCCAAATGTACAAGTTTGTAACAACTTTACAACATTTCTCAATGAATCTATTCTATGAGTAAAACCTCTTTATATAGTAGAGGGTTCCTCTTACATTTCCTTCTAACGACTATAACAACTTCTAACTGCCAATTAACCACCAGAACAACTTCTTCAATCTTCACTTACATTCTTCTTTAGCTTCTTTCTGGTGAAACGTCTCCAAGGTGTAAATAACCACGGCTTATCAGTACCCCCTGGGCTTCAGAAAGCTTGTCCTAAAGCTTAAATTCAGGGAATTGGTCCTTCAAGTCAGTTATACTCATCCAAGTCTTTTCATGAGAAGGTAGATTGGTCCATTGTACTAACACTTCCCAAACGCCTTTCTCATTGTATATAGTATCCACAATCTTCTTTGGAGCTATAACCACTTCTTCATTCTCTGTAAATAGCTTAGGTAACTCAGTGACTTGGTGATGCTCACCCAAGACTAGCTTAAGTTGAGATGTGTGGAAAACTGGATGAATTCTTGATGTCTCTGGGAGTTTAAGCTTGTAAGCTGCTTTCCCAATCTTCTCCAACACTTCAAAAAGCCCATAATATTGGGTAGCAAGTTTCTGGAATACCCTTCTTGCTACCGACTGCTGCCTATACGGTCAAAGCTTAAGATACACTTCTGATCCTACTTCCAATTGTAAATCTCTTCTCTTCTTATCTGCATTATTTTTCATCAGTTGTTGTGCTCTCAACAAGTTATCCTTTATCTGAGCCAACATTTCATCTCTCTCCCTTAATGCTTCTTCTAACTCAAAATTCTAGGTAGAACCTTTCTCAAATTTGACCACTTTAGGCGGTTCCCTACCATACTCAGTCTGAAATAGACTGGTTTTGAGAGAAGTATGATACGAAGTGTTATACCAAAGCTCTGCCCAATGCAGATAGTCATACCATTTCTTTGGCTGAGCTGAAGCAAAGCATCTCAGAAATGTCTCCAAACACCTATTTAAAACCTCTGTCTGTCCATCAGTTTGAGGATGGAAAGTTGTGCTATAGTTCAATAAAGTCCCAACCTGTTTGAAACACTCCTTCCAAACCTTACTTAAGAATATCCTGTCTCTATCTTAAACAATTGATGCAGAATATCCATGAAGTTTCACAATCTCTCTGATGAACTTATCTGCAACATCTTTAGCATTGAAAGGCTGCTTTAACCCCATGAAATGGCCATATTTGCTCAACCTATCAACCACCACAAAAATAACATTGACTCCTTGAGAAGTTGGCAATCCCTCAATAAAATCCATAGATAAATCCTCCCATATCTGATTAGGAATCGGCAAAGGTTGTAATAACCCAGCTGGAGATTGAGTGGATGTCTTATGAGTCTGACACACAGAGCATTGAGCAATGTACTCTTGTATCCTATTCCTCATTTTCTTCCAATAAAATTGGGATTGAATCCTCTTCTGCGTTTTCAATACTCCCGAATGACCTCCCTAAACTCCATCATGGTACTCTTTCAGAATCAATGGAATGTATTCTGATTCTAAGGGAATTACTAGTCCACCTTTGTACATCAATAACCCCTAGATAACCTCATACCCCTGTCTCACTTCACTACCATTGAACACCTTCCTTTTCAACTCTTGAATCACTTCATTATGTTCAATTTCCTGTAACAAATCCTGTATTTGAAGTGGAACAGGTAATGTAAGAGACAGTAAAGTTCTTATTCCCTCCTTCTCCAAGCAATTCATTCTAGATAACCCATCTGCAGCCTTATTCTCTACTCCAGGTTTGTATATTATCTCAAAATCATAACCAAGCACTTTTACTAACCACCTCTGATATTCCAATGATACTTCTTTCTGCTGCAATAAGAATTTTAAACTCTTCTGGTCAGTCCTGACTACAAACCTCTTCCCTAACAAGTAATGTCTCCATTTCTGAATGGCCATTACTATAGCCATCAGTTCTCTTTCATAGATGGGTTTGAGTTGTTCCCTTTTTGATAGTACATGACTGAAGTATGCTTAAGAGTTATGTCTCTGCATAAGTACAGCTCCCAAAGCATATCAACGATGAAAGGCTCAGTAAAGTCAGGTAGTGACAACACTGGAGCAGTGCACATAGCTCTTTTGAGTTCTTCAAACGCAGCTTGAGCTTTTCTTGTCCATACAAACTTTTCCTTCTTAGTCATGTCTGTCAAAGGTTTAGCTATAGCTCCATAGACTTTTACAAACCTTCTATAGTAACTTGTTAACCCCAGGAATCCTCTTACTCTTTTTACATTCTTAGGAACAGGCCACTGCTGCATAGCTTCTGTTTTACATGGGTCTGTCAACACTCCTTGATCTGATATAATGTGACCCAGATACTCTACTTGTGGCTGAGCAAACAAACACTTCTTCCTGTTTACTAACATCTGAAACTTCACAAAGATCTCCATCACTATCCTCAAATGTTGTGTATGCTCCTGAATGGAAGAACTATAGACCAAGATATCATCAAAGAATACCAAGATGAACTTCCTTAAATAGGGTCTAAACAGTTCATTCATCAAAGCTTGAAAAGTTGCAGGAGCATTTGTTAATCCAAATGGCATCACCAAAAATTCATATAAACCATAATGTGTTCTGAATGCTGTTTTCCCAATATCTTCTTCCTACATTATGATCTGGTGATACCTTGATCTCAAATCCAGTTTAGAAAATATCTTAGCACCATACAACTCATCCAACAACTGGTCTAATACCGAAATAGGAAACTTGTCCGGAACAGTTACCCTATTCAATGCTCTGTAGTAAACACAAAACCTCCAAGAATTGTCCTTCTTCCTTACTAACAACACAAGACTACTAAATGAGCTATGACTTGGCCTGATTACTCCTGGTTCCATCATTTGCTTAACCATTTTCTCTATTTCCTCTTTTTGGCAATGAAGATATCTATACGCCCTCACACTGACAGGACCTGTGGCAGGTTGGAGGATGATAGCATGCTCTCTGCCTCTTACAGGAGGTAACTCCTTAGGTTATGCAAAAACTTGCTCAAATTCCTTAAGCAATTCGTCTATCCTTGGATCAATCTCAGCCTGCTTTGACTCCAAACTCATCAAATAATACTCTGATATACCTTCTTTACCACTTCCTTTTTGATCTACTGTTTCCAATGTTTTCAATGACATCTTCTTAGAATGGAGAGTAGGATCACCACAAATTGTCATTGTTTTTCCTTTATGCATAAATGTCAACTCATGTGATTCCCAATCAACCTGACATTTTCCTAATGTCCTGAGCCATTGAATTCCCAGAATTATATCAACATTTCCCAGTTCCAAAGTAATGAAGTCTGCTATTAATTCTCCAACTTGTAGTCTAAACTTCACTCCTTTGCAGGATCCCATACCTTCTACTTTCATCCCAGTACCTAACAACACTTCATAATTCTTATTGTAAGTAGGTTTGAGATTAGTCTACTTTACTATAGTGGGGGACATAAAATTATGTGTCGCCCCACTATCCAACATCACTACTATCTCAGTGTTCCCAATAAATCCTCTGAGTTTAGTGGTTGTTGGTGAACTAATCCCTAAAAAAGAATTTAAGGATAGTTCCATCAACTCCTTAGTAACTTCTGTTACCTTTTCTTCTTTTCCTGTAATCCTTCACCATTCTCCTCTATTTCTACTTCGCATCCATTCACCACTAGCAGCACCTTAACTCTTTGTTAGCACACTTGTGTCCCACAAAGTATTGTTCTTCACATTTGAAACATTGTCCTTTCTTTTTCTTTTCTTCATATTCAGCTGGAGACAGTCTTACTCTAGGTTTCTGTCCCCATGAATCTATCTTTGAGTTACTCTTACTCCACTGTTTACTCCCATTCCCTCCAGTGTTTCCCTTATCCTTCCAATTTCCATAAGACTGGAATTTGTTCTGAGTGTAAGGCTGATGCTTAACACTTTAACCCTTCTGTCCTAAAACTCCATTGACCAGTGCTAACATTGCACTATCCTCCATCTCCAATGCAGTTGCAATCATCTCAGTCAATCCTTTTGGCTTAAGCATTCTCACTAATGTCCTGATTTCAGGTTTCAAGCCATTCTTGAAAATGGATTCCAAACTTTCCTCATCAACGTGATCCAATTGTGACGATAATTCCTCAAATTCCTCCACGAATTCCTCTACTGAACCCAGTTGCTTTAACCCATGTAATCTATCTGAAAGACTCAAATTCTTTGTAGCTCCAAAATGTCTCAACAGTTTCAACTTGAAAGATTTCCAATCTTTGAAAGAAACTGTTCTTGTTTCCCAATTGTACCATTTAGAGACCTTTCCACTCAGATTCACTGAAACTGTACCCAGCGTCTCTTCTTCTTCATACTCTCCCAACTTAAAGAATCTCTCTGCCTTAGCTACCCAACCATACACATCATTGCCATCGCAAATCGGCATTTCCAATTTCTTTAACCAGTTATCTATAGGTCTAGTGTTAGAACTAACCACCTGATTAACTAGATTAATACTACTCCGATTTTGTTCCAGAGGAGGAATTGGTACCTGATTTTGATTCGCGGGCGAATTAGCCGCTTCTTCTCTTCGATTTGCCGGGATTTCTTCAATTCGGCTTGCCGGAGCTCCTGCCGATCTATCCTCAACCACCACAACTGTCGAAACTCCGCCGCTAAGCAACTGTAGAAGCTGCGAGAGCTGCGATCCCATCACCGAAAGAGTTTCCTTCGTCTCATTCTTTGAGGAATCCAGCGCTCCCGCCACTTCTTTTACTTTCCCGGCGAAACTCGCCACCGTTGTCTCTAACGCAAGTAACCTTGATTCAGAATTTTCCGGTAACGTCGTTGTTGCTTTTGGAGCCATGGTAGACAGCTCACCACACCAATTGATAGAAGAAAGAGTAAAGAAGATAGAAACTTTCTTTATTGATTTCTCTCCAAATGTACAAGTGTGTAACAACTTTACAAAATTTCTCAGTGAATCTATTCTATGCGTAAAACCTCTTTATAAAGTAGAGGGTTCCTCTTACATTTCCTTCTAACGACTATAACAACTTCTAACTGCCAATTAACCACCAGAACAACTTCTTCAATCTTCACTTGCATTCTTCTTTAGCTTCTTTCTGGTGAAACGTCTCCATTCCACGGCTTATCAGTAAACCAATAATCCAGCTCCTTCCACTTTGGGGGTCTTTCGTAGTAGGATAAGCTATGGAGATCTCTGAAACGCGACAGATGGCTTCTCTTTGTCGGTTAGTAATACTCTCTTTGTCAAACAATAGTTTGGAAGGAACCATTCCTCCTAGTATTTGGTATGTGCAACCTGCTACAGTTATGGATTGGGTATAATAAGTTGAATGGGATTATACCTTTGAAAATTATGCAAATCCCATCCCTTGTTCACCTTAGCATTCAAGGTAATTCTTTGACCGACTCTCTTCTAAAAGATGTCGGACGACTACAAAATCTTCTTGTACTAGCACTTGCAGATAACAAGTTATCAAGACAACTCCCACAAACTTTGGGAAATTGTCTCTCGATGGAAGGAATTTTTCTGCAAAGAAATTCTTTTGATGGAGCCATTCCAGATTTAAGAAGGCTGGTGGGTGTTAAAGAAGTGGATTTGTCGAGCAATAATCTCTTTGGAAGCATACCAAGATATTTTGCAAATTTTTCCAAGTTGCAGGATCTCAATCTTTCCTTCAACAATTTTGAGAGGAGGGTGCCAATAGAAGGAAAGTTTAAGAATGCCACTATAGTTTCAGTATCTGGGAATATAAATTTGTGTGAAGGCATCAAAGAACTGAAACTAAAGCCATGCATTGCGCATGGACCACCAATGAAGACAAAGAGCATTCCTTTCTTTGGAGTAAAATTGTGATCGGAGTCAGCGTAAGCATAGCTTTGATTTTGCTAATGTTCATAGCTTTATTTTCTCTGCGTTGGTTCAGAAAAAAGAAGAAGAATCACAGATGATAGAAGAAAGAGTAAAGAAGATATAAACTTTCTTTATTGATTTCTCTCCAAATGTACAAGTGTGTAACAACTTTACAAAATTTCTTAATGAATCTATTCTATGCGTAAAACCTCTTTATAAAGTAGAGGGTTCCTCTTACATTTCCTTCTAACGACTATAACAACTTCTAACTGCCAATTAACCACCAGAACAACTTCTTCAATCTTCACTTGCATTCTTCTTTAGCTTCTTTCTGGTGAAACGTCTCCATTCCACGGCTTATCAGTAGACCAATAATCCAGCTCCTTCCACTTTGGGGGCCTTTCGTAGTAAGATAAGCTATGGAGATCTCCAAAACACTACAGATGGCTTCTCTTCGAGCAATATGGTTGGGTCAGACAGTTTTGGTACTGTGTTTAAAGCATTGCTTCCAACCGAAAACAAGGTTGTTGCAGTGATAGTTCTAAACATGCAGAGACGTGGAGCGATGAAGAGCTTTTCAGCAGGGTGTGAATCCTTGAAGGACATAAGGCATTGTAACCTTGTGAAACTATTGACGGCTTGCTCGAGTATTGATTTCCAAGGAAACGAATTAAGAGCGTTCATCTATGAGTTCATGCCTAACGGAAGCTTGGATATGTGGTTGCACCCAGAGGAAGTGGAAGAGATTTGTAGGCCCTCAAAAACTTTGACGCTTCTTGAAAGGCTTAACATAGCAATAGACGTAGCTTCTGTTTTGGATTATCTTCATGTTCATTGCCATGAACCTATAGCTTAGTGTGATCTCAAACCAAGCAACGTTCTTCTAGATGATAATCTAACATTCCATGTTAGCGACTTTGGTCTGGGTCGGCTCCTCCTCAAATTCGACCAAGAGTCCTTCCTCAACCAACTAAGCTCGGTTAGAGGAACCATGGGCTATGCTGCACCAGGTAAAACTATCACATATCTAGAGTGTTTGCATGAATAAAACTAGTGTATTGTTATGTTATAGTTGTCTTGTTTCTCTGAAATGTGTGTGCAGAATATGGAATGGGAGGAAAGCCATCAGTACATGGTGATAAGTATAGCTTTGGGGTTCTCATTTTGGAAATGTTCACTGGAAAGAGACCAACCAATGAGTTATTTGGGGAAAACTTTACCCTCCACAGTTTCACAAAGTCAGCTTTGCCAGAAAGATTATTGGACATTGCAGACCAATCGATTCTTCAAATCGGTGGTCTAAGAGTTGGTTTCCCTGTTGCTGAGTGCTCGACACTGGTTTTGGATGTAGGACTCAGGTGTTCTCTCCAACGAATCGGTTGGCAACGAGTGAAGCCACAAAAGAGTTAATCTCAATCAGAGAGAGGTTCTTTAAAATCTAAAGTTTATATGGTTTTGTTTTGTCTACAAACTTTAGTTCAATTTACTTTAAAGGCTCATTCTGAGGCCTTTCAGAATCTGTGGTTTCTCTTCCAACATTAAAATGTACTTATGCAGACAATGTATGAATGTTGTATTGCATAGTTTCTGACTTCTGATTTAATCCCAAAGTTATTTGGATTTTCTCATTTTTCGTACTGCGCAGTTTTAGTTTTTTCTGTGTTAAATCTTCTTATTTATTAATTGATCTAGATAAAGTTTATCCCCTTACTATTAAAAGGAAAGTACAATTAGTGAAAAAATTAATTGTTTTAATTTGATTGGTTAAAAACTATGACTTGCAATGATGACATGTCTTTCAAAAAAGATGACATAGCTTTAATTTGTTAACTCCATAATTTAAATCATTCAATTAAAATTAAAAATATAAATATAAACAATTTAAAACAATGATACTTATTTTTCCAAAAATCTTAACAACCTAATCGGCATTTCTTTTGTTTTTTAAATCATCAATTGGCATTTACTAATTCATTAATAGCTGAATTTATTGTTTTTAATATCTATTTAATCAGCTAAACAATAAATCTTTAAAAATAAACTAAATATGCCATTTTTGTTGTTGTTGTTGTTAATTATCTGTTTTTATTATTTTCAGATTTTAAGCAGTTAAATAACTCACTAATTAACATAATAAAATTTTAAAACAACAATTAGGTAATATAGTTTAGCATAGCAAAGTTAAAAACTACTAAAACCACCAAGTTTACCAAATGATGGTTTTATTTTTTATTTCTTTTGCCTTTTCATTTTTATTTTTATCTCATATATATAGGAAGCAAAAAGTAGAAGAAAAAAATCTACAATCATAATCTGTTTATTAAAAAAAAAAATGGTATCAACCCCATATAAATTGGAAAGCATTCACCACTCACTAATAGACTAATAGCTATACTTTTTCACATATTTAAAGTAAAAAAAAAAAATCACAAAACACAATTAAATTCCAATGGTACATGCCTAAACTATTTTTTTCAAACTCTTATGAATTTTTTAACCAAATTTGTAAGTTTAAAAATTATATCTTGAGCAAAGGAAAAAAAAGAGGAGAAAAAAATAAAAAAACGAAGAAAGATTAAAAACAAAAATTATCAGAAAAAATATAGATGATCAAGAAAAACAAAGAAAAAAGGAAAAGAAATTAAAAAACTTGAGATAGTCAAAGAAAAAGATGTAAAAAGTGAGAAGAGAAAAAAAAAAGTTATGATAGACGAAAACAGTTAAGAAGAACTTTATATACATAAAAACAGTAAAAAGGAAAAAAAAAAAAAACAACGAGAATAAAAATTCTAAATTCAAGTTAACACTCAAATATTACAAATAGTATCCTAAACATGTATTAATACAGATGGGCCGTCTCGTGGGAATCCTGGCCCGGCTACAACTGGTGGTGTGCTTCGGAATGAGAGAGGCGAATGGTGTGGTGGTTTTTCGGCGAATTTAGGGAGATGTGCGGTTCCGCTAGCAGAGCTCTGGGGAGTGTACTATGGTCTTTGTTTTGCTTGGGATAAGGAGGTGACGCAATTGGATTTGGAGGTGGTGGTTGGGTTTCTTTTGACAGGGATATGCGATACGCATCCTCTGTCTTTCGTGGTGCGCTTGGGCCATGGATTCTTGTCGAAGAATTGGAGAGTTTGTATTGGTCACGTGCATCGAGAAGCTAATTATCTTGCCGACGGATTAGCTAATTATGCTTTTTCTTTATCATTTGGTTTTCATGTGTTTGATTCTGTTGGACTTGGATACGCTCTTAAGAGAGGATGCTAAAGGGCGTACTCGATTAAGACGTGTTTGCTTGTAATTTGTTGCATTTCTTGAATAAAAGTTGAGGGGATTCCCTCAGCCATTTACAAAAAAAAAAAACATGTATTAATTTTCTACATCCATGAAAAATTTTAAACAAACACAATATATATTTTTTAATTACTTCATGTTCTTGAACAAAATCAATTTATTTTTTTTAAAATAATTCATGCCCGCACACAGTGCGGGTCAATCATCTAGTTAAAAGTAAAACCTAAGACAAGTTTTTATGGCCTTAATAATAATTTTAGCTTGAAACCTGTAAATCCCAATTTTAAAACCGAGCTTTCAGGGGAAAATAAGTGAACAAATCAACCAGAAGATGAAGTAGCAGTGGTTTTCCTTTTGTCGTTTAGCACACTCTGTCGTTTTATCAATAGAAAAACAACACACAGTTCGTTACTGCAGACTAGGAAATGACAAATCCTTAAAGCTCTTTTTTTTTGATCAAACGAATCCTTAATCTCAATTTGTTTGTTCCTTTTACGAGTGCTCGAGTTCACCGAAGATGAAGGAGAGTGTTCTCGATCGTGATACTTTGAGTTATGTATGCCTTTGTTGTTAGTTGCTTTATATGCAAAACAAAGAGGTGACTGGAATTTTTGTCATTTTAACTCAATCCTGCTTACTTGTTCTATGAAAAAAATTGAATAGAACAATTGTTTTCTAGATTATATATCAAGTCTTCCATTACTGCTAGGATTGTCAAGGGGAATACATATTCGACACTTGTAGGTTTGGTAACCTGGTTGTGTTAGAAAGAGCAACTTTTTCTTAGTGTTCAATAAAAAGAGAGGCTTTTGTATTCCCCTTGGGTTTCTTTATCTAGATCCATTAGTATTAATGAATTGCTATGTTATTTGGAGACAAGAGGTGAGTGCTGTGTTATCAGATTTACAATTAGTAAGCATTTTCCTGATGAATCTAAGTGAAAAACTCCAGCTATAGATAATATAACATTGGTTTATCTTTAGCCGTTGATGGGTTCACACAAAAACACCACATGATGTCTACGAATAGTCTTGAAGACTATTGGTTTTCCTTCTTTTGTCTTTTTAAGTAGTTGACTAATTGACTTAGGAGCGTGAGTCTAGACGGCAAGAGTCCATGTCATTTTGGAAAAGTCTGGCACTTTGCTTCATGTGATTCTGAGGCAATGTGTTATCCTTATAGTTGGATTACACCACTAGGTGAATACATTTTTCATTTGCATAATATGAGAAGCACCACAATCTTTTAATCCACAGATTTTTTTTTTTTTTAAATGAGAAGCGTGAGACTGTTTCTTTTATTTTCTTTCAGTGCTCTCATGTTACTTGAAGCATATAGTTTTACCGATGAAACTGATAGGCAAGCGTTGCTGGAGTTCAAGTCTCAGGTTTCTCAAGGCAAAAGAGTTGTCTTGTCCTCATGGAATCACTCTTTCCCTCTTTGCAACTGGAAAGGGGTTACATGTGGCCGCAAACACAAGAGAGTTACTAGTCTGAACCTCGGAGGATTGCAATTAGGCGGAGTGATATCGCCATCTATTGGTAATCTTTCGTTTCTCATATCACTTAATCTCTCTGATAACTCTTTTGGTGGAACCATTCCGCAAGAGGTGGGAAACTTTTTTAGACTTCAATACTTGTCTATGAGCTTAAATTTTCTCGGAGGAGAGTTTCCAGCCAGTCTGTCTAACTGCACTAGATTGTTGGAATTTCATTTATATTCAAATCATCTTGGAGGAGGTGTTCCTTCAGAACTAGGGTTGTTGACGAAGCTTGATATTTTAGATCTTGGTGGAAACAACCTCAAAGGGAAGCTCCCTGCATCTATAGGAAATTTAACATCACTCATAGAAGTTAGCTTTGGAGATAACAGTATAGAAGGAGGACTTCCTGATGATAACAGTTTACTTGGCAACAAACAAATTCTCAGGCGATTTTCCTCCCGCAATCTACAATATGGCTTCCCTTGAGTCATTCTTTATCAGTGATAATCATTTCTCGAGTTGCCTAAGACCTGATTTTGGTAACCTGCTACCAAACCTACAAGTGTCGAATATGGGACGTAATTATCTCAAAGGAGCCATTCCTATTACCCTTGCCAATCTCTCGAGTCTTCAAAAGTTGGCAATGGATAATAACAATCTGACAGGAAGTATTCCTCTAAGCTTTGGAAAACTAGGGAACTTACAGTACCTAGGATTTTATGGTAATTCTTTGGGAAGTGGCTCTTTTGGAGATCTTGAATTTCTTGGTGCCTTGACTAATTGCACCAATCTACAATACTTAGATGCTGGTTATAATAAGTTGGGGGGTGACTTGCCTACATCCATTGCCAATCTCTCCACGAAACTCATCTCTTTAAACCTTGGAAGAAATCAAATCTCTGGAAGCATTCCTCGTGACATTGGGAATCTCATAAGTTTACAAACACTTGCATTGTTTGAAAATCTGTTGACAGGACCACTCCCAACCTCTCTTGGGAAGCTTTCAGACTTGGGGGCATTAGGTATCGATTCAAATAGAATGTCGGGCGAGATACCAGCTTCTATAGGCAACATCACTCAGTTAGAAAAACTCTATTTATCCAACAATAGTTTTGAAGGAACCATCCCTCCGAGTCTCGGTAACTGTCGTTATCTGCTAGAATTATGGATTGGGTATAATAAGTTGAATGGGACTATACCTCTGAAAATTCTGGATATTCGATCCCTTCTCATCCTAAACATGTCAAATAATTACTTTACCGGCTCCCTGCCAAAAGATGTTGGGCGACTTGAAAATCTTCTTCGGCTATCTGTTGCTCATAATCAATTATCAGGGCAGCAAATCAATCACAGAGTTTGGGAAAGTGTCTCTCGATGGAACAACTTTTTCTGCAAGGAAATTCTTTTGATGGAACCATTCCAGATATCAGAGGATTGGTGGGTCTTAGAGAAATTGATTTGTCGAGAAATCGTCTCTCTGGAAGCATACCAGAATATCTTGCAATTTTTCCAAGTTGCAGTCTCTCAATCTGTCCATCAACAATTTCGAGGGAAAGGTGCTAACGGAAGGAGTATTTAAGAATGCTACTATAATCTCAGTATTTGGAAACATAAATCTGTGTGGAGGCATCAAGGAACTGAAACTAAAGCCATGCATTGCACAAGCACCACCGCTGGAGACAAAGCATTCCTCTCGTTTGAAGAAAGTTGTGATCGGGGTTAGCGTAGGCATAGCTATGCTTTTGATGTTGTTGATAGCTTCAGTTTCTCTACGTTGGATCAGAAAAAGAAAGAAGAACCAGCAGACCAATAATTCTGCTCCTTCAACATTGGAGGTTTTCCATCAGCAGATAAGTTATGGAGATCTCTGAAATGCAACAGATGGTTTCTCTTCGAGCAGTATGGTTGGGTCAGGCAGTTTTGGTACTGTATTTAAAGCATTGCTCCCGACGGAGAACAACGTTGTTGCTGTGAAGGTTCCAAACCTACAGAGACGTGGAGCGATGAAGAGTTTTTTGGTAGAATGTGAATCTTTGAAGGACATAAGGCATCGTAATCTTGTGAAACTTTTGACGGCTTGTTCGAGTATTGATTTCCAAGGAAACAGGTTCAGAGCTCTGATCTATGAGTTCATGTCGAATGGAAGCTTGGATATGTGGTTGCACCTAGAGGAGGTGGAAGAGATTCGTAGGCCTTCGAGAACTTTGACACTTGTTGAAAGGCTTAACATTTCCATAGACGTGGCTTCTGTTATGAACTATCTTCATGTTCATTGCCATGAACCTATAGCTCATTGTGATCTCAAGCCAAGCAACGTTCTTCTAGACGATCCAGATATTAGAGGGTTGGAGGGTGTTAAAAGAGTTGAATGGAACTATACCTCAGGAAATCATGCAAATGAAAACCCTTGTTACTCTAGAGTTGTCAGATAATTTATTTATTGGCTCTCTACCAAAGGACATTGGAGGACTAGAACTTCTTGTTACACTATCAGTTGCGCATAATAAATTGTCAGGGAAACTCCCACAAGCTTTGGGAAAGTGTCTCTCAATGGAAAAACTCTACCTGCAAGGAAATTCTTTTGATGGAGAAGTTCCAGATATTAGAGGGATGGAGGGTGTTAAAAGAGTCGATCTGTCGAAAAATAATCTCTCCGGAAGTATACCTGGATATTTTGCAAACTTTTCCTCGTTGGAATATCTCAATCTGTCCTTTAATAGTTTCGAGGGAAGCGTGCCAACAAAAGGAAAATTTCAGAACTCTACTATAGTTTTGGTATTTGGAAACAAAAATTTGTGTGGAGGCATCAAGGAACTGAAACTAAAGCCATGCATTGCACAAGCACCATCAGTGGAGACAAAGAATTCCTCTCGTTTGAAGAAAGTTGTGATCGGGGTTAGTGTAGGCATAGCTTTGCTTTTGCTATTGTTCATAGCTTTGGTTTCTCTACGTTGGTTCCAAAAACGAAAGAAGAACCAGCAGAGCAATAGTCTAGCTCCTTCCACATTGGAAGTTTTCCATGAGAAGATAAGTTATGGAGATCTCCGAAATGCAACAAATGGTTTCTCGTCAAGCAATATGGTTGGGTCAGGCAGTTTTGGTACTGTTTTTAAAGCATTGCTTCCTACGGAGAACAATGTTGTTGCGGTGAAAGTTCTAAACCTGCAGAGCTTTTTGGCATAATGTGAATCTTTGAAGGACATCAGGCATCACAATCTTGTGAAACTATTGACAGCTTGTTCGAGTATTGATTTCCAAGGAAACCAATTCAGAGCTCTCATCTATGAGTTCATGCCCAATGGAAGCTTGGATATGTGGCTGCACCCAGAGGAAGTGGAAGAGAGTCGTAGGCCCTCAAGAAATTTGACACTTCTTGAAAGGATTAACATTGCCATAGACGTGGCTTCTGTTTTGGATTATCTTCATGTTCATTGCCATGAACCTATAGCTCATTGCGATCTCAAGCCAAGCAACGTACTCCTAGACGATGATTTGACTGCCCATGTTAGTGACTTTGGTCTGGCTCGGATTCTCCTCAAATTTGACCAAGAGTCCTTCCTCAACCAAGTAAGCTCGGCTGGCGTCAGAGGAACCATTGGCTATACCGCACCAGGTAAAACTATCACACATCTATAATGTTTAAATGAAGAAAATTAGTGTATTCATTGTTCATTATGGTCTTGTTGTATGTGTGGATTATGGTGCAGAATACGGAATGGGAGGGCAACCATCAATACAAGGTGATGTGTATAGCTTTGGGGTTCTCATTTTGGAAATGTTCACTGGAAAAAGACCGACCAACGAGTTATTTGGAGGAAACTTTACACTACGCAGCTACACCATGTCGGCGTTGCCAGAGCGAGTATTGGATATTGCAGACCAATCAACTCTTCAGAGTGGCCTCAGAGTCGGTTTTCCTATTGTTGAGTGCTTGAAAGTGGTTTTGGAGTTGGGACTAAGGTGTTGTGAAGAATCTACGACGAACCGGTTGGCAATGAGTGAAGCCACAAAGGAGTTAATCTCGATTAGGGAGAAGTTCTTTAAAACAACAAGGACAGCCAGACGTTGAAAGTGTTTATGCTTTCCCTATGTAACAAATCTATGCTTGCAGAATATTATTAATGAATGCTATGTTATTTGCGAACAACATTCATATTTTGTTCTAGAAAGCCTTTGGGGAAACCGTTTATAATTCAAAAAAAAATTATGAATGTCATGTTACCAACTTAATAATTGCTGATGCTCGATGTTCCCAATTAAATTCCAAGTTTTCAGTTTTCAATTTATTTGGATTTTCTCAGTTTCGTAATGCAAAGTTTATATTTTTGTATATGTTGATGCTTTTATTTTTCGTAGTGATCTTTTTTTTTAACACTTGAAACAAATAAGGGTTCTTAACATGTGGTCCAAATAACAAAAGCCAAAAAAGACACAGGAAAACCAAAGGGAAAACAGAGCAACATGGCCTGAATACGTTCACAACCGGAACAGAGGTGGCCATGATTTCCGAGAAATATGAAGACTTATTTAATCGCGCAACGGCTGTCTTCTAGAAACTAAACCTCCGACAGCTAGACCACGCGTGATTCTGCCACTATCATGTGATCTAACCAGGGAGGACCATCTCGAGCAAGGTATGACTGACGGCGATCTTCATTGACAACACTTCTAGCTATAGCTTGAGCCACTTGATCTGAGATTATCAGGCCTATACAAAAAAAAAAAATTTAATATCCAAATAAAATATTTCTTTTGGGAAAAAATACAATTTTTTTAACAATAATACACATAATTTTTTTTTTTTTTTAAATTAAAATTATGAAAAATCTACCTTAAAGTTTTAATGTTTCTATCATATAATTTATCTAAATGTTTACTTTTTCTATACAATAAATATATTTTCCATAAATTAATATATAAATTTTTATTTTTTAATAATTGGGGCCCCTACAAGTTGGGGGCCCATTCAAATGTGTCATTATTTGCATGTGCCCAAATCCGGCTCTGGGGAAACGTGCTCCTATGGATGGGTTAAGCAAAGCTTCTTTAGCTTGTTCGAAGTGAGATTCAAAAATCACGCTACTGAGTTTGATGTCTGAAGCAGCTTCAATTGCCCAAATGAGTCCCCATAGTTCTGCTTCCAATTGTGACGCTAAATTGGCATACGATCGACGACTATGGAACAGCGGTTTACCGTTGGAATCCCGAGCTATCCAAGACACGCCACTCACTCGACTTTCTTGGTACCACATTGTCCCTATGTTACACTTGATGGTATCTGGGCGAGGTTTTACCCAGACCAAGGGAAGAGAAGATCGATTTCCTTGAGAAGATCTAGAGTTAATTTGAGGAGTAATCGGAGCATTCAAACCACACCAAATATTGGCCTCTTCTAGTGGTTTAGATAAGATAGCCGGAGCGTCGTATCGTGTGTTATCAAAAACTAGAGCGTTGCATCCCTTCCATAAATTCCAGAGAATCCAGGGGAAGCTCCGACGAATAGATAAGGGAAGATTGGGTTTGTTACACATTGCTAAGAGGTGATGAAAGTTTAGAAACACCGAGTTTGATGAGAATCCAGCTGCCAGCATAGGGAAATTTGAATGGTCCCATACTTCCTTCGCCAGAGGACACGTGAACAGCGTGTGGCATATAGTCTCGGGCACATTCAAGGAACAAGTACTACAGGAAGTGTTCACTGAAATCCCTCTAGATCGTAGACGATCTTTAACCGCCAGCGCACCCGAAAGAGCTTTCCAAAGAAAGTGTTTGAGTTTGGGGGGAGCTTTCACTTTCCAGACCTTATTCCATAGGGCTTTTTCTAAAGGAGAAGTGGATTGAGATGAGCTCCAATTTAAATTGTTACTCACTTTCAGAAAATTGTACCCACTTTTTGACGTATACAATCCATCTTTCATGAAGCTCCATTCTATCACGTCGGGAGATGATGGAGAGATCTTGATAGCTAAAATTCTTGGAACATCTTCCATCGCAAACAGGTGCCGTATCATATCTGCATTCCATAGGCCTGAGTTAGGATCAATAAGGCCCTTGACTTTTAATGTAAGGTCCACCGGAGCATTTTGATGATAACGTGGAGCACGAGGAACTTGATCAAAGATCCAATTATGAAGCCAAAGTTTTGTATCTTGACCATCCCCAATCGAGTGAATTAAACCCTGTTTGAAAAGGTCTCTTCCATGTAATATACTCTTCCATGCATAAGATGGGTAATTACCCAAGATGCTCTCAAGAATAGACGATTGCGGGAAGTATCTATGTTTAAGGATATGATCTAGAAGGGAATTCGTATTAGACCAAAGTCTAAAAGCCTGTTTTCCAAGGAGCGCTTGGTTGAACATTGCAATATCACGAAATCCCATTCCCCCATTCTCTTTTGACTTGCATAGCAACCCAAGATATTCTTTTTTTCCTTTCCGAGCCACTACTCCACCAGAATTCTATCATGGCACTATTTAACTTTTTGCATACGTCTTTCGGAAGTTTGAAATAGGACATCGCGTAAACCGGAAGAGCTAGCCCGATTGATTTTAGGAGCACTTCTTTGTCGCCTTGGGAAAGAGATTTTGCAAACCAGACGTTAAGTCTGCCTTGAATTTTTTCTCTAATGAAACTTAGGAGGTTGCGTTTAGATCCGTTAAAGCATTCCGGCAGGCCAAGGTATGAGCCTTCTCCTCCCAACTTATCAATTCCCAAGGTTAGTTTGAAACTTTCCTGAATAGAGATTTCGACTTTTTCCCGAAAATAATTGAGGATTTGTTTTTGTTTATCTCTTGCCCGGACGCTAAACCATCAGAAGATTGTCATCGGCAAACAATAGATAATGCACCGCGGGACTCGAAGTAGCTAGCCGGATGCCTGAGATTTTCCCCGAAGCCTCTGCCGAGTTAAGACAATGAATAAGGCCTTTCGTGCATATAATGAACAAGAACAGGGATAGAGGATCTCCTTGGCGGATGCCCCGTTCCGGCTTAATGAAACCATGCGATTGACCATTAAGGAGAACCGAATACGAGACTGTACTCACACAAGAAATAATCCAACTGACCCACTTCCGATCAAAGCCAAGTTTTTCCATTAAAGACTCTAGGAAATTCCATTCTACGCGGTCATATGCCTTAGACATATCCGTTTTGACCGCGATGTATTCCTCTGACATACTTTGATTGGACATGAGACCATGAACCATCTCATGTGCAATGATGATGTTATCTGATATCAACCGGCTGGAGACAAATCCCCCTTGAGTTTCTGACACAATGGAAGGTAGAGAAGTTTTGAGACGATCACACAGAATCTTAGAAATAATTTTATATTGAACCGGACATAAGCTGATGGGTCTCATATCCTTCATATGAGTTGGATTCACAATTTTTTGTAATAAGCAGAGTTGAGTATGGTTCCAGCCCGCAGGTAAGATCGACGTTTCAAAGAATCTCTTTATTTTAGCCGAAATAGATGGGCCAACAACGGACCAATACATTTGGTAAAAAATCTCCGTTAGACCATCTTCACCTGGAGCACTACTACCTTTGATCGCAAATGCTTCTCTTTTAATTTCCTCCATTGATACCGGAGCCGTAAGGCGGGCATTCAATTCTGGTGAAACTCGTCTTTCTAAACCATCTAGCACGGAGTCCATATCAAACGGATTAGAGCTCGAGAATAATTCTCTAAAGTACTCCACCGCAATGTTTCCTTTGGATCCTTCGGTAAACTGCTCACGGTTTTCCTTATCCAGAAGCATCATAACTTTGTTTTGAAGTCTCTTTCCTTTTACGCAATTATGGAAATAATTTGTATTCAAATCTCCCACTTTCAGCCACTGTTCACGACTCCTTTGTCTCCAAAATAGCTCCTCCTCTTTATAAGCCAATGCTAGATCCTGCTTCAGATTTTTGATGACCAGGTAATTCGGCTGAGCTTTGGTAAATTCTCATTCAAGAAGCGCATGACATCGAGTTATTTTATCACGAGAATTAACATCTGAGGCCTTTTTCCATCGAGCCATTTCTTTACGGCAGTTTGCAATCTTGTCCATCACTGGAATATCCTCTACGTCGGCCTTACCCCAGCCGTGTTAAACCACCTCTGCAAACCCCTCTTTTTTGTGAATCTCTTATCAAAGTAGAACCGTCCCCTTCCTGGCTCATCTCCTTCTAAGGCAAAACTTGTTCTAATGGGCCGATGGTCCGAGGCCCATAAATTCATATACTCAACTTTTGACCTTGGAAACAACTGAAACCAGTTCTCGTTACCGAAACTGCGGTTTAGCCTGCATTGTATCCATCCATTTTCTCTCCAAGCCACCCAAGAGAAAGTATTACCATCACTCTTAATCTCTTTAATCTTACAATTATGCACCATATTCCTAAAGCCCCAAAATGAAGCTTCACTCCTAGTTACTCCTCCCAATTTTTCTTCATTGGACATGAGTTCGTTGAAATCCCATGTGAGCAGCCAAGGAGCATTCTGTCTCATGCCCAAAGATTCTAATTGGTTCCAAACTTCTTGCCGTCTCGCTCTAACAGGGTCACCATAAACACAAGAGAGAAAAAATTGCAGAGAACCCAATTTGACTTTCATGTCAATGATTCTCCTATTCTTCGATACAAATTCCACATCAAAACTGCTCTTCCACATGACCACTAGTCCTCCACTCAGCCCCACCGGCTCTACCGTAACAATTTTATCATAATCCAAACTTTTAGATAATTTAGAAATGTAATTGAACTTTTGTTTCGTTTCCATCAAGAACAAAAAATCTAAAAAATACTTTCGACGCATTTCTCGGATCTGCTGAACTATCTCAGTGCTTCCTGCACCTTGACAATTCCAGCTCAAAACGCTCATTGGGATGGCGGCGGCTTCAAAGCGGAAGCCACCGAAATTGTTAAAGTTTTGGGAGATTTCGAAGTTGGGGCAGGGAGGCCTTCTCCATCTTTTCGTTTGCTGTTGTTCTTTGGACTTGTGGCCGTAACCAGAATCGGAGCCGGTGAAACCATAGCTCCACTTTGCTGATTTAATTTCCTTTTCCAGGCGGGAGGGCAGCGCCGTTCCTTTCTTCCAGTAGAGGAGTTTCCGGTGAACGGTTCTCTTGACGAGATACCAATACGAAAATTTGTTGGACTCCTATTAACCTTTCTGGATGATAGACTTTGAGCAGACAATACTTGATTGTCATATAAGTTTGTAGGACCCGGTATTGGTTCAGAGAAATTGGTCTTACTTGAAGATGCTGATGCTTCAAACTCAAAAACGTGACCTTTGCCTTTACTCACGTTTGTGGTGATCTTTCGAAGGTTAGGCATAGACTCAGCAGAGCCTTCAGTCACCGATTGTTGAACACAGAGGATTCTAGCCTGCCTCTCCGTAGGATCGGAGTGAGATACATATTGCAGAGCCGCGTTCCGCATTTCTTGAGTGAAACCCGGAAGTATAGGAGGAAAACCAGGAGGGCCAGGGAGGGCAAGATGCTCTTTTCTATTCCTTATGTCTTCAGAGCGGTTAGTGCTTGTGGGGGTCGAAACCAACACAACTAGATTTGTAAGAGTTCGTGAGGGGAATGTAGAGATTTCTATGCTAACTAGGGATCGCAAGAGATTGAGAAAGAGTTGTTCTTATTGATGTGTAAAAGTTGAGTACAAAGCTTGTGTATGAAAATTGCCGATCCCCTTTAGGGTTTTTGCAAAGATCTATATATAAGGTCCTGAGTTGGTTCCCCCTCCTAAGTCTCTTTGGACTCTCCTCCTGCTAAGGTCGGTTCTGACACAACGGGCTTTCCTCTTGGACCGGGCTTCAAGCTTTCTTCACACTAACAGATCAGAGGTCGCGTCGGGCCGAGGATAAGAAACTGCAGCGAGCCCGTCTTCGGCCCATGGTGCCGAAGCCATGGTCGATCCATGGTTCCAAAGCCATGGTTGGTCCCGTGGTGCCAAAGCCATGGTTGGCCCATGGTGCCGAAGCCATGGTCGGTCCCATGGTGCCGAAGCCATGGTCGGTCCCATGGTGCCGAGGCCATGGTCGGCTCGTGGTGCCGAGGCCATGGTTTGCACGTCTGGTCCCGGTCCACTCCTGCTTTGCTTCGGTTCATTTTCCCATTACAGGAAGTCCTCCGCAGGAGGACTTAGGCACCGTCATGTCTTCTTCGCCGAGAGTCCGCAGAGTAACTTCCTTAATCCATTGTCTTTGGACGTTAATGTTGAGCGGGTGAAAACTGACCCCAACAGTTAGCCCCCCAGCTCGGTAGTGTTAGAGCTAACAGTGCCGAGGTAAAAGATGCGTCTAGATATCAGCATTAACGTTTGAAATCAAGGTGCTCATCTATCCTGCAGTAGTAGAGAGTGACTTTTTCGCAAGAGGTTTTAAGACTCTGTAGGTGTTGCGAAGATTTTAAGACTCCGTATTTTCTATGTCGAAGCTGCTGTGTTTTCTGCAGACAGGATTTCCTATGGAGGTTTTAAGACTCCGTGATGCGATTGCAATGACGTTTCCGAGTAATAGCCAAGCGATTTCCGGAGGGAAGAATGTTGTGTTGTTTTTTGAATGAAAATGGGACCCGCCTGGTGTGAGGATGAGAAGGTCCTTTTTTCCCTTAAAGGGATAAGGTTTGACTTAGTCAACCCTTCTTCTTCTTTCTTTCCCTTTCCTCCAAAATTTTTTTTTCCTTCTTCTTCTTTCTTGGTGAGGTCCCTTATTGCCTTCTCAAGCTATTTGTTTTAAGTTCCAAGAACTTTTGTTTGAGAAGCCAAGTCTTTGGATCTAGTGTTTAGGAAGAACAATCCTTGTACCTCTTGATTCCCATGAGTTTTGGTTAGGGACTTTAGGCTTAGTTCCTAGGAGACATAACCTTTGATTTTATTTGTTGACTTGTTGTAGGTGAACTTGTTGTTATGGAGAAACAAGAACTTGGTTCGGTTAACTGCGGTTAACCGGCGGTGCCATTATGTCGAGCTGATGATTCCATCGCGTCGTTGTATCAGACCAATTCCGTGGTCGGACGTGTGAGTGGGAAAGATCCTGTGCTCGTGTCGTCTCACCAACCCGACCGCGTGGTCGCAACATTGCACCGAACCGAGCCCTTGCTCGCACCATCGCACCAAACCGGGCCCGCGGTTGCATCGCCGAACCAATCCGACCGTGTGGTAGCATCGCCAAACCAGTTCAAACCCTTGGTTGCATCGCCGAACCAATCCGAGCCCGTGGTCGCACTTTCGACCAATCGCGTGGTCGCCTCGTTAGGCCGAATTGATCCCGCGGTTGCTTTGCCGAGCCAAACTGATCCCACGGTCACTCCGTCGAGCCGAACCAGGGATAAGGTTATGACGGCATCCTTGGCATCCCACGAGAGTGTCGGCACCGGAGTTCGTCTCCGTAGTAAGATCACTGTTCTGTGGCATCGCCTCGATGAGTTCGATGAGGATAATGACAGAGTTTTCGGTGACTTAGCGGATATTGAGGAGGAGAGAAAGGCTTAATGGTGATGTCGACTCGATGGCCCGTGATAGGAGAATTTGGACTTTCCTTCCCCTTTAATGATGAAGACCCAGGGCTCTTAGTTGGTGCTGGGTTTTGCTGAGATTGAGGCGAGCCTATAGTGCATTGAATGTTTCCACGAGACTGAGGGCCCGACTCTAGGTGCCGCAGAGAAGCTTTTGGTTGATAGGAAGATCCCGATCTTTGACGCTCGTGACGTGTTTGATGAGCTTGTTTCTAGCGTGAGGCAAGCCTCAGAGATCGCAGGGGATGCCGATGCAGCTGATGAGGATGAGTGACTGATGAGTGATCATTTTCCTTTGCTTATGACTTAGTTTATTTGTAGTTTCTTGTTTCTAAAAACTCTTGTTGGACTCGGTGATTTTCGGTTGTAGCATTGGATAGCTTGTATCCTTGCTATTATTTTGGATCCCTGCATTGTGGAGAATGTGGGATGACTTTGTAGCTTTTGTTCATGATGAACCTTGATGGTTTCAGTTTCAGGCACTTGCTTTAGATGTTGTTGATGTTGTTCCTATACTTAGGAATTCTTTGAGCTGCTATGCGTTTTTGTCATGTGTTTGCCAACATCGATGTTGGGCTTTACGAATGGGGCTTTGTTTGCTCATGAATGAGGCTTTGTTTGCTCATGCATGAGGCTTTGTTAAGTAGAGAGAATGCGAATGCGTTTACGCTCTCTATCTGCCAACGTTGCTGTTGGGCTGTGTGGAATGGTGCCGTTCTCGAGACACGTCTGTCCGAGAACAAGTTCACCTTAGATTTGACCAGAGTGTATCCTGGGTTTCTGAATGACATGTTCAGGGTATAATTCGAACGGAGGTCATTAGCAGCTGCATTTTACCAACGATTTTGTCAAGGAGTGGCGTACGGGTACCCCACTCCCCTCCTTTGAGATGAAAGAGGGAACTGAAGTCGTCTAGAGACTGGTGAGAACACTCACTCCCCCCCCCTGTAGGCGGAGGAGATCATGCGAGCTCGTCCGGAACGAGACTAAAATGAAGAGTGGAATCCCCCCCCCCCCTTGGGATGGAGGGGGGGGGGGGGGGGGGGGGGGGGGGGGGGGGGGCAACTGAACCTATCCGAAGACAGGCTGCCTACGTACCCTTTGCAGGAATCAAGTCACCTCGTAATTCATTTGGAAGAGAAGACTAGCGGTAGTACTTCTTCAAGTGCTTGGCATTCCAGGAGTGGAGGATTGGAGTGTCAGACATGGTGGCGAGCTCATAAACTCTGGGACGAATGACTGTTGTGATCTTGTATGGGCCTTCCCAGTTAGCTTCGAGCTTGCCAGCGTTTGGTTCTGCTGTGTTCTGAAATACCTCACGGAGGACCAAGTCGCCTATGTTGAAACGCCTTTCCCTGACTCTGGAGTTGTAATATCTAGATGTTGCGCTCTGATAATTTGTAATCCGGACGAGTGCTTGGTCGCGACGCTCATCGAGGAAGTCCAATGCATCAAGCAGCATTGATCGGTTAACTGGTTCATTGTTGGGTAAGAGCTGGCGTCGGACCCCAGGCGAGCAGACTTCGGAAGGGATGACACACTCGGTTCCATAGACAAGGGCGAAAGGAGTCTCGCCTGTTGCTCGACGAGGAGTGGTACGGTGGGACCAGAAAACCCCCTCTAGCTCGTCGGCCCAGCGGCCCTTCTTCGCCTCTAAGCGCTTTTGAAGGCCATCAAGGATTGTCTTGTTGATAGCTTATGCTTGACCATTGCCCTGAGGGTAGCATGGCGTGGACTTGCTAAGTCTGATATTCCACTTTGCACAGAATGTCTTGAACCGGTTGGATATAAACTGCGACCCGTTGTCCGTAACGATCTCATACGGAACTCCGTGACGACATATGATGTTTCTCCAGACAAAGCTTTCCACCTGGACATCCTTGATTGTAGCATATGCTTCAGCTTCTACCCACTTGGAAAAGTAGTCTGTCAAGACGAGTAAGAACCGTTTCTGTTTTGATGGGTATAATGGTTCAACAATGTCCATTGCCCATCTCATGAATGGGTAAGGTGAAGCGATAGATGAGAGCTTCTCAGTAGGTTGATGAATTTTTGGAGCGTGTCGCTGGCACTTCTCACACTTGGCTGAAAACTTCACGCAATCACCAACTATAGTAGGCCAGAAATGACCATGTCTCTTGATATTGACCGCAAGTGCTTTGCCCCCGGAATGATTGCCGCATGATCCACTATGGACATCTTCCATTATTCGCCTTGCTTCCTTTCCTTCTACACAGGTGAGCATAGGACCGGAGAATCCCCACATGAAGAGGTTACCATCTAGTAGAACATAGCGAGCTGCTTGCTTCTGTAACTTGTGGGCTGCCCACTTGCTACTGGGCAGCGTGCCATCGGTAATATACTCTCGTATCTCGCCCATCCATAACTTGTCACAGCCGTATTCTAGCTCTTTGGCACCCGTATCCATCAGGATTGCTTCGGGATGATGAGAACTGCGGATAGGAGAGATATCACTGACGGGGACACCGTCAACAGGTTCGTCTGCGTCGTGCATGTCATTTCTATGTCTTCGTTGGCGTTTTCAGCAAAGGCGTCCACTTGTTTTGCTGCTTGAGAGCGTGTTAAGATGGCGAGCGCCAGATCCTCCTGAATGCTGGGGAATTCAATGAACTCAACTGGAATGACCCGCTTCAAAGCCGGATCCTCTGGCATGGCAGTGGCGGAAGCGAGGTTGGCCAATGCATCAGCACTCGTGTTCTCACCTCTGGGAATTCTTGTGAGGGTGAACTCCTGAAATGCAGAGGCAAGATTCTTTACCATCTCTAGATAAGCCTCCATGCGATCATCCTTTGCGATGTACTCGTCGCTGAACTGACTGGTCACTAGCTGTGAGTCGGAGAATACGTGAACGTGCTCAATCTTTAGTCCTTGGACAAGCCTCATGCCAGCGACGAGGGCTTCGTAGTCTGCTTCATTGTTGGAAGCTTTGAACCCAAGTCGAAACGATTGCTCAAGGACTTCTCCGGTTGGCGATACTAACCGTATCCCAACTCCAGAACCACTCTTCGAGGATGAGCCATCCACATACAGCTGCCAGATTCCGGGCTGCGCCTCCTCTGAGTCCTTGTCCTCTGGAAGTTCTATGAGGAAATCCGCCATCACTTGTGACTTGTTGCATGTGCGCCCCCTATACTCGATGTCATACTCGCTGAGCTCTACATCCCACTTGGCTAACCTGCCAGATTGACTTGGGCTATGTAAAACTGAACGTAGTGGGAAGGTACTAAGGACAATAATAGAATGAGATTGAAAGTAAGGCCTTAGCTTTCTAGATGCCATGAAGACGGACAATGCCAGCTTCTCCAATTGAGGGTATCTTGTCTCAGCGTCTGTGAGCGTTTTGCTCACGTAAAAGATAGGTCTCTGCTCGCCTCTTTCCTCCCGCACAAGGACAGCGGTGACAGCTGTTTCTGAGATAGCAATGTAGAGGAAAAGAGGTTCTCCAGTTACTGGCTTAGCAAGAATGGGTGGCGTTGCCAGATATTGCTTAAGTTCCTTGAAGGCATCTTCACACTTTTCCGACCACTCAAATTGATTGTTTCCTCGCAGGGTGTTGTAGAAGGGTAGGCACTTGTCAGTGGAGCGTGAAATAAACCGATTGAGTGCTGCCACTCTCCCAGTTAATCTCTGCACTTCACGCTTATTCCTTGGTGAAGCCATCTGGATCAATGCATCGATCTGTTTTGGGTTAGCCTCGATGCCCCGGCGAGTGACCAGGTACCCAAGGAATTCGCCAGAAGTCACGGCAAATCTGCACTTTGCTGGGTTTAGCTTCATGTTGTGAAGGTTCAGTTGGTTGAAGCATTCCTCCAGGTGGGCGATGTGGTCTTCTTCCTCAAGTGACTTGACGAGCATATCGTCAATGTAAACCTCCATAATCTTTCCCAACTGGTCCTGGAACATCTTGTTCACCAGCCTTTGATATGTTGCTCCGGCATTTTTCAGGCCAAAGGGCATCACCTTGTAGCAGTAGATGCCTCGGTTTGTGATGAAAGCTAATTTCTCACGGTCTTCGGGATGCATCACAATCTGGTTGTAGCCCGAGAAAGCATCCATGAAGCTAAGGAGCTTGTTACCTGCCGTTGCTTCCACCAGGCGGTCAATGTGAGGTAAGGGGAAGCTATCTTTCGGACAGGCTTTGTTAAGGTCAGTGAAGTCAACGCAGACGCGCCACTTCCCATTCTTCTTCTTGACCACGACTGGGTTGGCGAGCCAGTCGGGATACTTGACTTCGGTTATCGACCCAACTCGTAGCAGCCTCTCGACTTCGTCATTCACACCCTTTACACGTTCGGGACCCAATTTCCTTCTTTTTTGCTTCACTGGTTTGAATGTGGGATCAACATTGAGTTCGTGGCTGGCGACATTGATGTCTATCCCAAGCATATCTTCGGCGGCCCAGGCAAAGGTGTTGATGTTCTTCTGGAGAAAAGCCACTAGCTTTGCCTTTAGTGCTTCGTCGAGAGCTGCTCCAATCTCGACACATCTCTCCGGGTGTTGTTCGTCGATGCACACAGAGAGCACGGGCTCGCAGGTAGGCCGCTCCTCTTCTGCACGACCGTCAGTAATCTGTAGTTGTTGTAGGAGGTTAACCAGGTCTCTTGCCCGACTAGAATTGGTTTTTGCCTTCTTCTGCTGCTCCCGCGGGGTCGGGTCATTCTTCTTCTTATGATTGCGCAGCTTGTGCTCTGCTAAGAAACTCATGCGTGAATCTCTTTGGCTACCAAAAATAGTCTTCACACCATCTCTGGTCGAGAATTTCAGGCACAGGTGGTATATTGACGGAACAGCTCGCATCTGACTGAGCCACGGTGTTCCCATGACCAAATTGTAGATGGCGGGATGATCAGACACTGTGAAGTTTACCATCTGCTTGACGCCTCCAGCCTCCACTAGAAGACGAATCACTCCCATCGTCATGGTTGTCTCGCCAGAGAAGCATGTTATAGGCTTCGGTTGCCTTGTGATGAGTGACAGGTCGATCTTCATCTTCTCGAGTGTATCTCTGAAGATAACATCCACTGAGCTTCCGGTGTCGATGAGGACTCGAGCAACGTTGAAATTGAAGACTGTGAGATTGATCACCAAGGGGTCGCTATGCGGATGGTCAATACCTTCAGCATCTTCTTCGTCGAAAGCGATAGGATTATCAGCATGCTTCATCTTCGGGGATGTGATGATGTTAGCGCAGACTTCGGCGCGCCTCTGGTAAGTCTCGATTGCAGTTATGTTGTCATCACAATACTGCGATCCTCCCATGATCATATTGACGGTGCCTTCATCGTCCCAATTCCTATGAAACGAAGACCCTTCGCTGCTCCTGTTGTTGCTTGACATCTTCACGGTGTTGTGAAACCCTAGCTTTCGTGTGTCAGAACTCTCTGCGTCTCCTTAGTCGGCGCCAAATTGTGCGGGTCGAAACCAACACAACTAGATTTGTAAGAGTTCGTGAGGGGAATTTAGAGATTTCTATGCTAACTAGGGATCACAAGAGATTGAGAAAGAGTTATTCTTATTGCTGTGTAAAAGTTGAGTACAAAGCTTGTGTATGAAAATTGCCGATCCCCTTTAGGGGTTTTACAAAGATCTATATATAAGGTCATGAGTCGGTTCCCCCTCCTAAGTCTCTTCTGACTCTCCTCCTGCTAAGGTCGGTTCTGACACAACAGGCTTTCCTCTTAGACCGGGCTTCAAGCTTTCTTCACACTAACAGATCAGAGGTCGCGTCGGGCCGAGGATAAGAAACTGCAGCGAGCCCGTCTTCGGCCCATGGTGCCGAAGCCATGGTCGGTCTCGTGGTGCCGAAGCCATGGTTGGCCCATGGTGCCAAAGCCATGGTCGGTCCCATGGTGCCGAAGCCATGGTCGGTCCTATGGTACCGAGGCCATGGTCGGCTCGTGGTGCCGAGGCCATGGTTTGCACGTCTGGTCCCGGTCCACTCCTGCTTTGCTTCGGTTCATTTTGCCATTACAGGAAGTCCTCCGCAGGAGGACTTAGGCACCGTCATGTCTTCTTCGCCGAGAGTCCGCAGAGTAACTTCCTTAATCCATTGTCTTTGGACGTTAATGTTGAGCGGGTGAAAACCAACCCCAACAGTGCTTAATCTTTCTGCTTTTTGCAAGGGATCCGAATTCACTGCTGGCTCAGGTTTTTTGAATCTCTGCTTTGAAGGTTGAAGCCAGGGGCATCTTGGTTGTTCATGTGTAAGGTGCAGACAATGAAAGCAACGTTTTCGAAGCTTCTCATACTCGAATTCAATTGTAACAGAGCCACCACCTCTTGGAAGGTTTAGCACCTTTATCTTGTTGGATAAGCTCCAAAAAGATTCTAGAAGAAGATATCCTTAAAGGAAATAGGAATCTCAATAGGATAAGGAAATTATCTAGTTCTAATCTAAAAGGAAATAGAGTAGGTTTAGAAAAGGAAATCTATAACCTATATATATATGTAAGATCATCAAGTTGTGTATGATCATAAGAACTAAGGAAGAAAAGTTTGTGTTTAGTTTTGAGGGATTTTCTAAACATTAATAAAGGAAGGATTCTTTATTCAAGCTTAAACATTGTTCTTAGCAACTTTATTTGGTATCAGAGCAAATCCTGAGTAAGAGGAGCTCGAAATCATCGTGTAACCCAAAATTATGGGGGATACGAAACCACCGGCAAATACAAGAGAGTCAGTACCCTCCGCGGTACTATGTCCGATGCTAAGCTCAATGAATTACACCATATGGTCGATGAGGATGAAAGTTCTGCTTCGTGTTCACAAGGTATGGGAGGCGATTGAACCTGGATCAAAAGAAGACGATAAGAATGACCTAGCGACCGTTCTTCTGTTCCAGTCTATCCCGGAGCATCTTATATTGCAAGTTGGTGATCAAGACTCACCTAAGGAGATATGGGAAGCAATCAAATCAAGACACCTTGGCGCCGAGCGAGTCAAAGAAGCCCGTTTACAAACCCTAATGTCTGAATTCGAACGATTAAGGATGAAGGAATCAGACACCATCGATATCTTCGCAGGGAAGATATCAGAACTAGCTTCAAAGTCTGCGTCCTTAGGTCAAAGTCTAGAAGAACCGAAACTGGTAAAGAAGTTTCTAAACAGCCTACCACGAGCCAAGTATATTCAAATCATAGCTTCCCTCGAACAAGTACTCGATCTAAATAAAACCGGATTTGAAGATATTGTTGAGAGGCTCAAAGCCTATGAGGAACGTATACAAGAGGAAGATACACAAGAAACTCAAGGGAACCTGTTGTTCACACATTCGGATTCTCAGAATCGGTTCGATAACTCAAGAGGAAAAGGAAGAGGCTTTAGAGGACGTGGAAGAGGTTTTAGCGGAAGGGGTTGTGGAAGATACAACTCGCAAGATAGAAGCAGAGAAAGGAAAGATAGAACACAGAATATCTGTTTCAAGTGTGATAAACCAGGGCACTTTGCCTCTGTTTGTCCGACGAGAGATCAGAAAGAAGAGAATCTCCACAAAGCCGAAACAGAAGAAGCCGATATTGCATTATATATGAATAAGGTTGTGTTTTTAAACGAAGAGAAAGTAATACCCAAGAAGTTTGAGACATCCAGCAAAAAAGATGGAGTATGGTATTTAGATAACAGAGCAAGCAACCATATGACAGGAAAGAAGAGTTACTTTTCTGAGTTGAATGAAAGGATCAAAGGAACGGTTCGGTTTGGTGATGGATCATGTATTAACATCGGAGGAAAGGGATCAATTCTCTTTCAAGGGAAAACCGGTGAACAAAGGATCATGCAAGACATCTAAAGAGCAATATTCTCAGCCTTGGACAAGCAACGGAGTGCGGCTGCGATACCAGAATGAAATCTGATTATCTAACTCTAAGAGACCCATTCGGTCAACTCTTAGCAAAGGTAACTCGATCTCCAAACCGATTATATAAGATAAAACTCGAAATTGGGAAACCGGTTTGTTTACTTTCAAGGATAGAGGAAGAAACATGGAGATGGCATACAAGACTTGGACACATCAGTTTCAAGACGATGAAGAATATGTTGCTACAAGAGATGGTTCACGGTATACCATCTATTGAATGTGAAAAGGAGATTTGTGAGTCATATTTTGTTGGAAAGCAAACACGTCAAGCTTTCCCTCAAGCGACGCAATTCAAAGCATCTCGGGAGTTAGAACTGCTACACGCAGATCTTTGTGGACCCATAACTCCGGCTACACCTTCAAGAAACAAATTCATCTTTGTAATCATTGATGACCACACAAGGTATATGTGGATTATCTTGTTAAGAGAAAAAGGAGAAGCATTCGAAAAGTTTAAAACTTTCAAGGAACTAGTCGAAAAGGATCTCGACAAGAAGATCATGACATTGCGTACAGATAGAGGTGGGGAGTTCACCTCAAAACAATTTCAGGAGTACTGTGAGAAATACGACATTAGACGACATCTAACGGCACCGTATACTCCACAACAGAATGGCATAGTAGAGCTCAGGAATCGTACTCTAATGGAGATGACTCAAAGTATTTTCAAGGCGATGAGAGTACCAAACTTATTATGAGGAGAAGCAATACGTCATTCTACTTATCTACTCAATCGTGTTGCTACAAGAGCTCTCCAAAATCAGACCCCATACAAAAGTTTGAGAAGTAAGAAACTAAATGTTGATCATCTCAGGGTCTTTGGCTGTCTTGCCTATGCCAAAATACAAAGCGGTCATCTGAAGAAGCTAGATGACCGTTCACAAGCTCTTGTTCACCTTGGAATTGAACCCGGATCCAAGGCTTATCGGCTCTACAATCCAACAAGAAGGAAGGTCATTGTTAGTAGAGATGTTGTCTTTAATGAGAAACAAGGTTGGAATTGGAAGGGAGCACAAGGAGATTACAGAGAACCAGGTATGTTTCAGTTGACATGGGGCGAAGAGATTGATGATGGATATGGACCATTCAAAGCTGGGAATCAGACGGAAGAAAACGTAGAAGATGAGTCAGTGTCGCTCGACACAAACCAGCCGTCGCTCGACACGAATGTCCAGTCCCAAGCGTCGATTGACACAAACAAAGCATCGATCGACACTAACGTGTATGAGACGCAAGACGTTTTTCAAGAAGGACTTTGAAGATCAAATCGACAAACATCTCGCCCTAAATACCTGGATGATTACGTGCTCCTAGCCAATGTGGAATGTGAGATACTACTTCTCTCACTCAACGATGAGCCGTTTGATTATCAAGAAGCTAAGGATATCATTGAATGGACTAATGCGTGTTCTGAGGAGATTGATTCAATCAACAAGAACAAGACTTGGCTGCTAGTATAAAGACCAGAAGGAGTTAGAGTAATTGGTCTCAAGTGGGTTTTCAAGATCAAAAGGAATGAAGATGAATCGATTAACAAGCATAAGGCTAGACTTGTTGTAAAGGGTTACGTGCAACAACATAGAGTTGATTTTGATGAAATGTTTGCCCCGATTGCAAGGATCAAAACTGTGAGACTTTTAATTGGTCTAGCTGCTGCGAATAGTTGGGAGATACATCACTTGAATGTAAAAACTGCATTTTTACATGGTGAATTGAATGAGGATGTGTACGTATCTCAGCCTGAAGGGTTTGAAAAGAAGGGAGAAGAACACAAGGTTTTCAAACTCTCTAAGGCATTATACGGACATAGACAAGCCCCAAGAGCATGGAACACAAAGCTTGATCAAATCTTGAAGAGTCTAATGTTTACAAAGTGTTCAAAGGAGAGTTCGGTTTATCGGAAGGAAGAAAACGGATAACTTCTCATCATTGCAACATACGTGGATGACTTGTTTATAACTGGAAATTCAACCCGGATCATCAAGGAATTCAAAGAAGAAATGTCAACGAAGTTTGAGATGTCTGACCTTGGGAAGCTTACTTACTATCTTGGAATCGAGGTAAAGCAAAGCAAAGAAGGAATCGAGATAAAACAAGAAGCTTATGCTCATCGAATCTTAAAGGAAGCAGGGATGGATACTTGCAACCCAACACATATACCAATGGAGTTTGGCTTGAAGTTATCAAAGGCAGAAGAAGAACCCGAGATTGATGCAACTTTGTATCGAAGAAGGATTTGTTGTCTCAGGTATCTACTGCACACACGGCCCGATCTAGCTTTCTCTGTTGGAATCTTAAGCAGATATATGCAGTCTCCGCGAGAATCACATGAAAACGCATTGAAGCAAGTTTTAAGATATTTGCAAGGAACGTTGGGTTATGGATTGAAGTTCAAGAAAGGAGGACCAAGAAAGCTTGTTGGCTATAGTGACAGTAGTCACAATGTAGACGAAGATGATGGTAGAAGTACAACCAAACATATTTTCTACTTTGATGAAACGCCAATAACTTGGTGTTCACAGAAGCAAGAAACGCTCGCATTATCATCATGTGAGGCCAAATTCATGGCTGCAACGGAAGCAGCAAAACAAGCAATTTGGTTACAAGACTTGTTAAGAGAGGTCACGGGAAAGAATGGTGAAAGGATAGTCATTCGAATCGACAACAAGTCAGCCATTGCATTGACAAAGAATCCGGTGTTTCATCGACGCAGCAAGCACATTCATAAAAGGTACCATTTTATACGTGAATGTGTTGAAGGAGAGCAAATAGAAGTGGAGCATGTACCAGGAGAAGAGCAGTGTGCAGATGTTCTAACAAAAGCCTTAGCAAGAATCAAGTTTAAGAAGATGAGAGATCTAATCGGAGTTCAAGACCTCGCGAAGACATACTTGAAGTTTAAGGGGGTGAATGTTGGATAAGCTCCAAGAAGATTCTAGAAGAAGATATTCTTAAAGGAATTAGAAATCTCAATAGGAAAAGAAAATTGTCTAGTTCTAATCTAAAAGGAAATAGAGTAGGTTTAGAAAAGGAAATCTATAACCTATATATATGTAAGATCATCAAGTTGTGTATGATCATAAGAACTAAGGAAGAAAAGCTTGTGTTTAGTTTTGAAGGATTTTTTAAACATTAATAAAGGAAGGATTCTTTATTCAAGCTTAAACATTGTTCTTAGCAACTTTATGTCTTCCTTGCAGGATTATCTATGTTGAGTTTTACCAGAACCCGAACGTAGTCCGTCTTATGTGAAGCTTTGGGGTCATAAGCTATCTTTTCGACCTTTCCAATCGTAGCTCCTAGCCAATCCATTGTTTATAGGCAGTAATGGTTGGCTGGTATGTTACGGATTCGCACCCATACGTCTAAAGTCGATAGAAAATCTGAGGGGGGTTCGGGAATCCACCGCTCCATGACCATAGTCCAGTGATTGAAAGACCATGGTCGCTCACTGAGGATGGTGATGAGATCTTTTTCATTCTGGAAGATGAATTGGAATTTATCCCAAGATAGTGCTATTCCACGCACCTTTCCATACAGTTGCCATACACGAGGCATCGCTTCAATCATCAATGGCATCGGTTGACAGTCCGGGTTGAGAAACCTTCCCAAGATGCTTATTGAGTTCCCATCAAAAACTCTGAATCTCGGGATGTCCAGTAACGTAGGCGGTTCGTCATCTTCCAAAGAGATGCCTTTCATAGCCATGTGAAGGTTATCCGCCATGAGTGTGATGAAAAGATGAGATCGGAAACTAAGTTGTCGGCGGATGAGACAAAGTTGCAGTAGAAGGTTGGTCAAACCTCTAGTAAATTCTCCCTTAATGACACAACTAGATAAGGACCCGCGCCAAGCGCGGGATAAACATTTTAACAGGTTATTCGATAAAATTTATATTCTAACAACTATACATTGTTTGTTTGAGATTTCGCAACTAATTCGTCACATATCACATGCATAATAGAGGAAAGAAACAATTCAAAAGATTATATCAAAACTATTTCTTAAACTCACTCTTAAGTCTACCAATCTCTGACTAATTACTCTTGGATTTTAACAAAATTTTCTCACCCACTTAAGGCTTTTTCCATATAAATCGTGTCCTTCTTCTTTTACTCTCACAAAAAAAAAAAAAAAAAACTCTTACATTTCTTTGTAATTTTTGTCTTATGCTCTTTCTTTCCCAAATTTTAAGTTTCTTTGTTTTATGCAAAATTTTAATTTCTCCGGTACCATAGTCTTTGAATGAAAAATCATGCTTGCAAATCTCCGGTACCAAGGTTACTCAAAGTAAGCACAAAGACATTCTCAAGCATAAGTTCTATACTGATGCAAGCAAAGTTAAAAAGAATTGATACAATCTATAATCATTAAATATTAGGTTAATTAACTTCCATTTTTTTTAGATTAGTTATATACATTTCGAAATTAAACAACATATACTTGTCTTTAATATGAAATGTATTTTCTTTCGCCGAGCGTATAATATCTAAAACAATTATTGGGTTCACCCCCTAGGGGTGAACTTTCTCATTCACCGCATTTTGATTAACCAATCACAATTAGTTGTGGGGCCACTAATCTAATTAAATCATTAAAAAAAGATTAAATTGGATCAAATGTGGGAAAATAAACAAAAACGAATTTAACTAAAATTAATAATAATTATCAAACAAAACAAATTAGATATTTTCTAAACCCTAAACTCCAAAACTATACCCTAATTTGGGAATAGTTAACCTAAACTCAAATATTTTAACTACAAATCCATTGAAAGTTACTTTTTGTAGTTAAAAACAAACCAAAATTGTTTGTTACAAAAGTTGAGTTTGGAACATAGATATTTAGTTAACTCTTATAATTTGATAACAAATATTATTTAATTTAAACCAAAATAAACATTCAAAATTATTTGATTGACATTGTTATTATTATTGTTAAGTTTCAAAAAATATATATAGCTGAGAAATTACTTATGGATAACTGTTAAACAATTATTTTATTTTGGCACCATAAATGACGTTAGAAAATACATAGAATTGAAAATATTAATGAAATATCATGATAATTATAGCACGGTGAGATGCACTATCACCCTCGTGATGTTGATAATATTTGATAGTGGTGTTATTCTATCAAACTCAAGCCTTTACCACTTTGTATAATGAGACTCTAGACACCTTATTTTATGCTCAACAATAATTAGTTTAAACTTGAGTTTTAATTTTCAATTGGAACCATTTGTTGTTTGAGTTAGTGTTTTTCATGGATCTTCCATGCATTCTAGAACTTGTTACACACAAAAAAAAATATGCGTTCGTAAGAAATAACAGTATCAAAATCATGTAATCTTAGCATAACTTATTAAAAATCGTAAAATTGGTTTGTATATAAACATATTTTTATATTTAGAGATGTATTAAATAATAATATACCTTACTAAATAATTTCTTAGAGGACTGACAACGCTTAACAACCGTTGTAAACCCAAAGGTATGTTCAATCATGTTGACTTGAAATCAAGATTCAAAATGCTTGAAATGTAAGAATCTTGAGAAATTTCAAATATAAACCAATAACAAATAAGTAGTTCGGATTAGATCATTAAGCAAAGTTAGTAATGAATTTATAAAACCCTAGTGACATATAGGCGATAACCGGTTTAAAGAAAATGCATAGACTATAAGTAAAGGATTTAAGTTATTGTGACCTTTCCTTTCTTAGCATTTAGCAATAAGATCTCCACACTACGTCATTTCATAAAAAAACTTGATCAATGAGCTTCCAATTATTTATTTTCTGGTTCTTACCTCTACATAAAATATTTGGAACAATTCTTGAATTCACCCCCTATGGTTGAACTTTTTCATTCACCCTCTCTTTATTAGCCAATCATAATTAAGTTGTGGACCATCAATCTAACTAATTTAATTAAATCATTTACTACATACATAAATTGAATTAATTATAGGGACCAAAATAAATAATTATAGAAGTTTAACACAAAATTATTCAAATCAAGTATTTTCAACTTCAAATTAAATCCTTAAACCCCAAACCGAAACCCTACTCCTAAACCTATACCCTAATTTAGGAATAGTTAATCCAAACCCAAAAATGAAATGAAATTTCATCATTCAAAATCAAACCCTAAACCCCAAACCCAAACCCTAACCCTAAACCTATACCCTAATTTAGGAATAGTTAACCCAAACCTAAAAATTAAATGAAATTTCAACATTCAAAATCAAACCCTAAACCTTAAAACCAAAAACCCTAAACCCCAATAATTTTTCAAATATTTGAAAGGCATGGGCTCATTGTTGAATTTTCAACAATGAATTTTCTTAATATGATTTATCTTTTATTTTGGTAGAGTGTATGATAATCCTCTCGTTAGCGTTAATTATTTAGATCAAACTTTTAGTTCAATTTTTTTTTTATAAACCACGATGTGTCATACATGAATAGTTGTTTAGCTCTCTACTAATTTATCATCCTCGCAAACGTATTTGGCGATATTACGTATGCATGGTCCAATGCATCTTAGAGAATCATCGTAGTTATCTCAACAGAGACGCCAATTTAGGCAGAAACGTTATCACAATGTGAACTTTTTACAAATTTGGCACAAAAACTAATATTATGACATATACTTTGTGCTTTACCCAATACGTTACAAAAAGTATTTAAATACATGTAAATTGATGATAGCAACGTTACTTTTCGTCTCTGAGTATAACATGAACACATCGTAGTCTCTTAGGATATTCAGGAGAATGACGGTCTACAACGTCATGAACAGTCTCTATAGAACCAAGCGGATCTGTTCAAACAACACATATCGATTTAGTTATTACATAAAACAATAACAATACATTAAAAGTACATATATTTTAACCAAGAAACTAATCATACCAACGTAATCTCCATAACCATAGCAGTCAGCGGGATAAAATTAATTTGAAAGATTTTTTGATGAATTTAGTTACGAAACAAAATTAGATATAGAAGTAACACAAAAATATATAAGAAATTGAAAAGACATCTTTTAGAACATAAGTAAAACTACTTATTACAAAATAGGATTGAAAAAGAAACACATTTAATTAATTCCCAATATTCCAATCTGAAATTTTATTGATCCATCATTATCGTTATTACGTGTAAGATAGTTGATGATATCTGGTATCGAGGATATTATATAGTATTGAAGTCTAGCCCAATCCCATATGGTGCATTTAGACGTGTTTCTCATCTTGAAAAAATGGCCACCGTTTTTTAAATTTCGTTTCTTAACAACCAAGTTTTTTTTTAGTATGATTCCTTCTTGGAGTTTGCATGCTTTCCAACATTATTTGGAATGTTTATCTTTTTCCAAAGTTGTTCAAGTGATCGAAATATTTGGAGGAAAACTGAAAAAGTGGATGTTTATCTATAAAATTGAGATTAGTAGTTTAGGACTGTAATTTGAGATTTTATATTTAACACAAAGCTAACTAATTATTTTGAGTAACAAACACATCATTTGATATATTATACATTTAACCTTTGATTAGGTGTGGGTAAATTATATGAATCTGAAGTTTGAATCCGGATCTGACCGAAATTAGGCGGTTTGAATCGGGTACAGATATGGTCAATTAACCGATTGGTTTTAATTTGATTTGAGTTTGGACTTCGGTTCATTTCGGATATTATCTGATAACCGAACTTAAACCCGAACAAATTCATCCTTGTTATACACTACCTTTTCTTTAATCTTAAATCTTTGACTTACCCAATATCTGGAACAAACTCAGAGAACGCGAGCACACTACGTCTGACCACAAAGACTTGTCTCTGACAAGCTATACCCAACCTATAAAGGTATTTCAATGCAACTTCTCCCGCATCTTTTTTGATCTGAGGTATCTTTTTTTAGTCTTAGCTTTCTCACTGGACTCTCAATTATTGTGAAAGATGTTTGCCCTCGTGAAAAAACATGTTAAAAATCCTATAGAATTAAAAGGTAAATTTAAATTCGTTTGGTTCACTTTTTCCAAACTCATTATCCGGTTTTGCAAATGACGTTCTTTTCTCAATTATTAAGTCAAGATCCACCTTGTACACTTCCTGAAAAATAAATCAATGGCGAATTAGTAATTATGAAACAATGACAGAACTACCAACCTATAAAAAACCACGGACGACCAAAGTATCTATTAAACTTCCAAACTATTAATTAAGACACGGTAAATAAACAATCATTAGAAAATATATCGATGGGAAACCATATATATATATATATATATATACGAATAATGTACAACCAAAAGAATTAATATAAGAAGTACATGCAAAAGTAGACGACAACGACACACCACGATCAAAACTTGATAAACGGTGAATATAACCTATAAAATTGAACACAAATAGAGTGACAAATGATCACTCCACAATTTAAAGAGACATGTTACGAATCACCATTTAATAGTTTTTGCATTTGATCCACTATTTTTCTTTGGATGGTCCTACGCGATAAACATTAACAATACAAAAAAAAAATGTTCTTTTCGTAACCTTAAAAAAAAAAATGACAAGCCACCAATATACGTAAACATTACAAATTAAACTCATGTTCAGATTTTGCTAACTTTTTCCTCGTAAGCATTCGCATAATTAAACTGTATGTTTCACGCTTTCTAGTGTTTGAAGCCTCTATCATCATAATGATACTACTTCACTTCTCACCACCTCTATTTTCGCTTCTGCATCTGTCTTTTTCGCAGTCACATTGTCGATCATTTTCTCGTTACATAAGAACATGTCGAACCTAAGAAAACATAAAACGAAACAAAAAAAACGTTTAGACGACGGAAAATGAAATGAGAAAAGCATAATCCGAACTAACATGATATTACTACAAAACATCCAAAAATAAAATAGACATCATGAATATAAGAAATTCTGATTCAACTCATCGAATTAAAAAAAGGTGCATACCTCAAACTCGATGACAAATCCTGCGAACAAAAAACAAAACTACAATACATCACACAAAAAATTTCATGAATATCTGAGACACATAACAATCAAAACAATAAAACACGTATAACTAATACCAAACCAATTAAAAACAAAAGGAAAAACATACCCGACTAATCAAGACATCACGAAATGGAAGAATAAAAATACAGATCAATGGTTAGCCAGAAAAAAAAGAAACATATTTAACTAAAAGAATTACATATTTAATGATATAGTAAATACAAATTCAACTATATGGTTAGATTCAACTAACTAACCAATACAGACAAAAAATAATAGATTCAATGGATTAGTCAAAATATATAATAAATAGTGAAGAATGCGCCAAACGTCTATATAATTAATTGACTAACCAATCCCAAAACTAAACCCAATAAACTAAACCCAATATCCAACAAAAGAGACATTGGTTCTCACGTTACCTGTGAATCTCATAACAAATACATAACATGTGAGTAAAATAAAGACAAAACCAAAACAGAAATCAGAACACAATGAAGAGATCTCCAGTTAGCATATACAAAACTTGTATGATCATCTTATGAGAAGAAAACTCGTAATCCGACTTAATATATATGGATCAGTGATAAACAAATTAATACAAGAAAAATTCTCATACCTTGATGATGAGAATATGAAACCTGCAAATAATACCCTAACAAAAATATTATGATAACAATATCGTACAATACATTTACATGTTTGGTCAAACATGGTATCTGATAAACGTCAAACAATAATAAAAGCAAGAGACAATAGACACAAATCAGGCTAAAAAGAAGAAACCAACGTGAAGAAAAATACATGGACTAAACCTTAAATCCATTATATATAAACATGGAGGTTGCACCTAGTCGAACGATCACACGACGAAGATGGAAATGTCAATACACCATGATATCATCGATGAATCTTCAAAGGGAAAAACAAAAAAAACAACAACAAAAACATCGTTAGGAAACGTTACAAACCTTAATCCCAGAATAGGATATGATACAAATATATAATTCGAAAAACTAAAACGAAAAAACCAAAATCAAAAGAAATCATTTATGAGAATAAGAGAACTTACTTATATATAAGAAAAATCTAGAGATAGAAAAATCATCAAAATACTACACTAATAAAAAAGATTTAGCCGTAATAACACGATTGGCAATGGGCCGAGCAATAATATAGAATTTTTTTAGGGTTTTCCTAATCGAAAACTAAAAATATTTCATATACATGAATAGATACTAATGAAAGATTTCCATAAAATTCGAGTATATCATATCATAATAATTAAACTAAAAATATTCCTAACTATGAGTAGATATTAATGGAATATATTACCATATAAAATTAATAGATCTTTACTAAACTAATGGCCATAAGTGTTAATGAATACAAAACCTATGATCAAAAAGAAACGAAAAAACCAAAACAAAAATTAGAACACAATGAAAAGATCACTAGTTAGCATATAACGCTGTCAAAATAAATATAACAAATTAAGAGAAGAAAAAACATAATTAGACTTGATATATATGATCAATACACCTTGATAATGAATACGAAACATGCAAACAAAACCCTAAAATGAACTATCAATATATACAACGTATAATTCAACTGCACCATCGGTGTGTCATGATTTTAATATATGTTATCGATCAATAATAAAATTGAAAAGCGGTAAACAGTAATAAAACCAAGCAATAATATACAGACTAAAAAACCAAACCAACGTGAAGAAGCAAAAGAAAAATACATCGACTAAACCCAAATCTATTATATATAAGAAAACATGGAGGTTGCACCTAGGGTTTCAATTAAAACCGACTATTGTTGATGGACCAACGTATAAAAGTCAGGCCCAATATATTTTCATTGTAATAGGAAATTTAACATTATCAAAATTTTGACAATTATCATAAAATGAAATAAGAAGAAATTTAAAATTCTGAAATCTATAAGATGGACGTGGCCCATCTAATTTATATGAACCCAACGAAAACAACCCCACGATAGAGTGTAAGCCCACATAGACGTTTAATGAAAATCGACGCTCGAGATCTAATCCCACGAAATCAACGGTTCATAACAACGATGGCAGAGGGTGTAAATATATTGATTTGGCCATGGACAGAATTATAATTAACCACCTTAAAATCAATATGAGGACGCCACGTCAGCGTTTTTGAACCACATTTAATAAATTGATATTCTGAAAATATTTTTTGCGAAATCATGGTGAGTATTGCGTGATTGAGATTTTACCAAGAAAGGAAATAACTCAGAACAATAAGGAAGTTTGCGACTGGTGATCAAGATCTTGTAAAACCGAGAAAGGAAAGACACACTCAGTTTTTCCTTAAAATACCGTCGCAATAATGCCGGAATTGAATGACCCACTCAAAATACGGGGAAAGGATTGTTTGAAAGGGAAAGGAAACCTTCTACTTCAAACCAAAGGGCCTAAGCAAGAAAGAGGGATTCTACGAGATAAACTCAATGATGCAGGATCTAATTAACTCTTTTTCGTAGTGATCAATATAAGAATTTAGACGATCAAGATAAATTTTCCGAACCTTGTTTGATTTCATTTATGTCTTTGCGTAAAGAGAGAGTTATGAATGAAAACATCAAAGTAGTGGGGTTTTCCTTTTGCTTTTGAGCACAGCTTGCCGTTCGTTGACACAGAAACGACACACAGTTTGTCATCGCGAGATCATTAGGAAAGAACAAATCCCTAACACAATTCTGTGTCACTCAGAGTGACTCACTCTCATCTCAGTCTGCTCAATATCTCTGCCAAGTTTCCACCTTTTCTCATCGATTGCTCTGATTCGTTCTCTTCCTCTTCTTTTCGTAACCAAAAGGTAGGGAAGTGATAGGCTTATCGTTCCGATTGCTTCATTAGAAAGAAGCCAAGAACTTCAGGTCGCTAAGCTAGGCAGTTCTTGGCTTCTGTCTAATGGATGCAATTGCAACCATAAGCCTATCATGAAACATCAAAGCAGAATGGCAACAAAGAGCTAGAAGAAGAGGTAACACATGTCATAGTTCCAAGTGTATGAAAAGACTGAATCAAAGAATTATGTTTCTGCCATTACTGGATTATATGGTGATGTTTTGATTAAGACATTCTGAATTATTAGACTATAGTACCTTGATTAATTGCCATTGCTAATACCTTGATTCACATTTGTGTGTGTGCAGCATTTGATAGGGTCAGGTAACTTTGGTGATGTGTTTAAACTTTAAAGTTTCTTGGGTCAGGCAGTCATGGTAATGTGCATATATGCTTGCAGAATATTGCTAGCAAATTCCATGTTACTATCTATAATCCTCAATTTTTCCATTTTAATTCCCAATATTATTCGCTTTTGTTATTCTAAGTTTTGTTTTTTCTTCTTCTTTAAAGGTGAATGTGTTGGTGATTGCATTGGTCAATCAGTTCTAGTGTTAATGAATTTAAGAGGTGAACTCGTTTCTTTTTCTTCTTTTTGACTCAATCCTATAAATAAGTTGAGTCGTGTGTAAACCAACTGTATTGCATTTTGTCATGTAACTGTTGTTGTCATCTTCTCTAGCTTAAGAGTACCTGTGACTACATTCGCTCAAGCTAACAGTTCTGACCCGACTCTATAACTAAACTGCGGCTACAGGGCTGTCTTTTGATGCAAGCCATAGATAAGCAGAGGCTGAAGTGTTTTCTGTTTCCTTTACATAGTTTGCTACCATTGAAAGCCTTGTCACAGGTATGGTTAATGCATGACATAAAATAATTTTAGCGAATTCCATGTTATTTGCAATATGGGAAAAATAATCAAGCCACCACATGATGTCTATAGTATAGAGAAGTCATGAAGACTAGTGAAATGTGCTTTATTTGTCTTTTTATTTTGTCTTTTTAAAGAGTTGACTACTTGACTTATTAGATGGCAAGAGTCTAGACGGCAAGAGTCTAGATGGCAAGAGTCTAGACGGCAAGAGTCTAGATGGCAAGACTCTATGCCAATTGGTTGTGAGATTCCTATTTTTCTTTTAAGTTGCATTACCACCACAAAGGTTAAAGCATTTTGTTATTGCTTCGTCCCTTATATATTCACTTCCTGCAAAATATGAGCAGCAAAAACTTTTAATCAATAGAAAAAAATGAGAAGCATGAGACTCTTTCTTTTACTTTCTTTCAATGCTCTCATGTTACTTAAAGCATATGGTTTTACCAAAAAAACCAATATAACTGATGAGCATGCTTTGTTCGGGTTCAAGTCTCAAGTTTCTCAAGAAAGAAGAATTTCCTTGTCCTCATGGAATAGCTCTTTCCCTCTCTGCAACTGGAACGGGGTCACATGTGGCCGCAAACACAAGAGAGTTACTCGTTTGGACCTCAGAGGATTGCAACTGACCGGAGCAATATCACCATCTATTGGTAATCTTTCGTTTCTCATTTCACTTGATCTCTCTGATAACTCTTTTGGTGGAACTATTCCTCAAGAGATGGGAAAGTTATTTAGGCTTAAGCACTTGAATATGAGCTTTAATTTCCTCGGAGGAGTGATTCCAGCTAGTCTGTCTAACTGCTCTAGATTATTGGACCTTAATTTAGCTTGGAATAATCTTGGAGAAGTTATTCCTTCAGAACTAGGATCATTGAAAAAGCTTGTTGGTTTATATCTTGGTGTAAACAACCTGAAAGGGAAGCTCCCTGCATCTCTAGGAAACTTAACATCCCTCAAACATATTGGCTTGGATACTAACCGTATGGAAGGAGAAATTCCCAATGATATAGGTAGATTGACTCAGATGGTGCGTCTTAGTATATCTAAGAACAATTTCTCAGGTGTTTTTCCTCCCTTTATCTACAATATGTCATCACTTGTAGTCTTATCCATATCTCTTAATGGCTTCTCGGGTAGCCTGAGGCCTGATCTTGGTACTCTGCTACCAAAGGTTCGAACGTTATTTTTGGGAAGTAACTATTTCACAGGAGCCATTCCGTCAACACTTCCCAATATTTCGAATCTTCAAGCGTTGGCGATCGGGAACAACAGCTTGACAGGAAGCATTCCGTCGAGCTTTGGATCATTAAGGAATTTGCGACTCTTGACAGTTCTTGGTAATTCTTTAGGAAGCCATTCTGTTGGAGATCTTGTATTTCTTGGTGCTTTGACTAATTGCACCCAACTAGAAGAGTTAGATGTTGGTGAAAATAGGCTTGGCGGTGACTTGCCTACCTCCATTGCCAATCTGTCCACAAACCTCCAGTACTTAAGTCTTGAAACAAATTACATCTCTGGAAGCATTCCTCATGAGATTGGGAATCTCATAAGCTTACAAACACTTTGGTTGTCAAACAATATGTTGACAGGATCACTCCCAACCTCTCTTGGGAAGCTTTCAGACTTGTGGGGATTAGGTCTCTATTCAAATAGAATCACTGGAGAGATACCAGCTTCTATAGGGAACATCACTCGGTTAGGAAAACTTTATTTGTACAACAATCGTTTAGAAGGAATCATTCCTCCGAGTCTTGGTAATTGTAGTTACCTACAAGATATATCTATTGGGCATAATAAGTTGAATGGGATTATACCTCGGGAGATTATGCAAATGTCACCCCTTTTAGCTCTTAGCATCCATCATAATTCCTTAACCGGCTCTCTACCAAAAGATGTTGGGCAGCTACAGAAGCTTGTTATATTATCCGTCGAGCATAATAAATTATCAGGGAAACTTCCACAGGGTTTGGGAAAATGTCTCCCAATGGAACAACTCTACCTGCAAGGAAATTCTTTTGAAGGAGAAGTTCCAGATATAAGAGGGTTGGTGGGTGTTAAAAGAGTTGATTTGTCAGATAATAATCTCTCTGGAAGTGTACCTGGATATTTTGCAAACTTTTCCTCGTTGGAATATCTCAATCTGTCCTTCAATAGTTTCGAGGGAAGCGTACCAACCAAAGGAATATTTCAGAACTCTACTATAGTTTTGGTATTTGGAAACAAAAATCTATGTGGAGGCATCAAGGAACTTAAACTAAAGCCATGCATTGCACCCCTGGAGACAAAGCATTCCTCTCGTTTGAAGAAAGTTGTGATCGGGGTTAGCGTAGGCATAGCTTTGATTTTGCTAGTGTTCATAGCTTTAATTTCTCTACGTTGGATCAGAAAAAGAAAGAAGAACCAGCAGACCAATCATTCTGCTCCTTCAACATTGGAGGTTTTCCATCAGAAGATAAGTTATGGAGATCTCCGAAATGCAACAGATGGTTTCTCTTCGAGCAGTATAGTTGGGTCAGGCAGTTTTGGTACTGTATTTAAAGCATTGCTCCCGACGGAGAACAACGTTGTTGCAGTGAAGGTTCTAAACCTACAGAGACGTGGAGCGATGAAGAGTTTTTTGGCAGAATGTGAATCTTTGAAGGACATAAGGCATCGTAATCTTGTGAAACTTTTGACGGCTTGTTCGAGTGTTGATTTCCAGGGAAACCAGTTCAGAGCTCTGATCTATGAGTTCATGTCGAATGGAAGCTTGGATATGTGGCTGCACCCAGAGGAAGTGGAAGAGACTCGTAGGCCCTCAAGAACTTTGACACTTCTTGAAAGACTCAACATCGCCATAGACGTGGCTTCTGTTTTGGACTATCTTCATGTTCATTGCCATGAACCTATAGCTCATTGCGATCTTAAGCCAAGCAACGTCCTCCTAGACGATGATCTAATAGCCCATGTTAGCGACTTTGGTCTTGCTCGGATTCTTCTCAAATTCGACAAAGAGTCCTTCCTCAACCAACTAAGCTCAGCTAGGGTCAGAGGAACCATCGGCTATGCCGCACCAGGTAAAACTATCACACATGTGTAATGTCTAAATGAAGAAAATGTGAGTATTCTTTTATTACTCCAATCTTGTTTATGTGAATTATGGTGCAGAATATGGAATGGGAGGAGAGCCATCAATACATGGTGATGTGTATAGCTTTGGGGTTCTCATTTTAGAAATGTTCACTGGAAAAAGACCGACAAACGAGTTATTTGGAGGAAACTTCACACTATGTAGCTACACCATGTCGGCGTTGCCAGAGCGAGTATTGGACATTGCAGATGAATCAGTTCTTCAGAGTGGTCTCAGAGTTGGTTTTCCTATTATTGAGTGCTTGAAAGTGGTTCTGGAGTTGGGACTTAGGTGTTGTGAAGAATCTCCAACGAACCGGTTGCCAACAAGTGAAGCCACAAAAGAGTTAATATTAATCAAAGAGAGGTTCTTTAAAGCCAGAAGAAGAACCAGACGCTGAAGTGTTTGTGGTTTCGTCTACAAACTTTGCAACTTACTGAAAAGGCTCACTCTGAACTCTAAATAGTATTGTCTTTCATAATATGTGATGTTTCTCTATTATTAAAGGTAATGTACTAAGGCTTGCAGAATATACCGTTAATAAATATTTTGTTTTTTGTAGACAATGAATGAATGTTGTGTTACCAGCTTTATAGATTACCAGTGTTCCCTCTTAATTCCCAATTTTATTTGGATTTTCTCAGTTTCGTAATGCAAAGATCTCATAATGGAGTCACTATTGTTGATGAATTATCTTTTTAGTCTAGTAGATGTTGTGTTTTATAAGTTTTTGTTTATGATTGATTTGAAGTTTATAGTTTTGTTTTTTCGGACACTAAAGATATGGTGAAGTAATTGATGTCAATCTCTCGTTGAGACAATCTCTAATGTATTACACCATATTTTCTACTAAAATGGTGTTGGGTTTTACTCGAATATATTACACTATTTTCTATACTAAAAAATGAATATTCTAAATTTATTTTTTTCCAAATTTACAAATTAACCCATCTACTTTTTTTTAGTTTGATTAATTATAAAATCATTTAAATTTAACATTAAATATGAAAAGAAAATATAATACATCATATATAATAAAAGTATGTATAACAGATTTTGATTTAATCATCATAAACATATTAGATTTGGGTTTAATTGTCATCATTTATATATGTTTCTCCCTAAATTTGAATTGAATTAGGGTTATTTACTTATATACATACTTTATCAACTTTCTCTATCAATAAACATACTTTCTTACCTAAGTATACTTTTTGCACTGTTTAAAATTTTTAATGACAAATTTGTCCCTAGAACTTTTGGTCTGATCTTGTTCTTCTTCTCTTCATCTTCTTCTTCTTATTGGTTGCCATGGCAATTCCGTTGCTCTGGTTTTCGTCATCTTCTCTGTGCTTTTTTTCTTCGGCGTTGCTTCAACAGTGTTTTTTGCAGATGAAGAGCAAAGCCACCGATTGAGCTCTTGATGTTTCCTCGTGGGTTTGGGATCTGGTTTGAAGATCTAATAAGTCTTCTTTTCCATCTCGCCACGATTCTTCTAATTTTTTATTTGCGGGACAATTTCTTTTGGATTTGATTTCTTTATGTATCATTTTTCTGTTTTAGAGATCCATGGAATTTTGTGTTTTGGGGTTTGTCTTTATATGATTCTTTATAGAATGTATTTTTCAATTACTAATGGCTTGTTCGAGTTTAGTATTTTTTTTAGACTCAATTGGTGTTTTGCTAGTCTGATCTGAAGGAATCAAATCGAATATGATCAGTTTCCGATTGAGTTTTTTCAGTTTGGTGTTCGATCTTAAACTATCAAAATGAGATGACGTATATAGACATGACATGGATATTGTCTCACGTACAAGTTTTTGTGGATACTTATCATGTTAAGATATGAACAACAATGAAAATGAAATCATTCAGTGGACATTGTCTCATGGGCAAGTTTGCGTAATCACTTATGATATAGGTTGATATGAACTCTGATTGATGATCAAAACAAAATTGTGTTATTGATGAGTTGTTATTTTCTTTGTCATGACCATCAATACGTGGATGAGTTATCATGGTTAGTTTGTCCATACGTAACCACAAAACCGTAACGATGACATCCCATCTTCTTTCTTTGACATGAACTTAAACAATGAACATTGATTATGGATTATGGTGATTGATAATGAGTTTGTTAATCACTTGATATTGCCAACCATCCAAACAAAAACTACTAAAAAGCCAACATCTAACTTATCTTGAAAGATTTCTAACAAATTGATGACTCTTGAGATCACACATCAACATCCATAAATCCGTTTATCGCCGATGGGAATATCCAGAAACTCCTTCACGATTTTGTGATTGACGAAATCGAAAATCGATCTCCAATTTGAACATATTCCCGTCGAGGAGAAGATGAACCCGTTTCTTACTCCGATCTCTATTCCGATCTTTTACCATGTTTCTCCTTAATCTTAGACCCCTTTTCATGTAACCTATAAAACAATGAAATGAAAATAAATTTGGAAAATAAATGTTAATAAAGAAAGAGATGAAGAAGAAGGATTTGATGGAGAGAAAGTTCAGATCCAAGGAAGAAGAAAGCACAATTATTTTTGTTTTTTAATTATTTTAATTTGGCTGAAATATTAGGGGTTAGAATCGACTTTGACCATGGTAAAAGTATACCTAGACTTTAAAGTACCTCTAGCCAAAATATCTCTTCTAAAAAGTATGTTTATATGTAATTATCCCTTTGAATTATTTATAATTTGAAGGTTCAATCTATAAATAAAAAAGTTTTACACCAAAATGGTGTAACATCAAATTTTACACCAAATTTAGTGTAAAATTTGGTGTTACACTATTTTGGTGTAGGATTTGATGTTGGATTGGAGAAGATTTTACACCAAAATGAGATTTGGTGTAGGGTTGGAGATGCTCTGAAGGCAAGGGAAGTGGCAAATCTAAGAAACTTCCTAGATTGAAGAAGCCTAAATTTTTTAATCCCCAATTCGATTTCCAAGAAGAACCTTTTTTTACATAAACGACGTTGTTTCTTGATAACTAGTTAACTAAAAAGATAATTAAAATGTTAATCCATGTTTAATATGAGTCAGATCGAACTAAAAAAGGACATTTGAGTCAATACGTGTTTAGACACTAAACCCCTCCTAAAATTTGATACTCCTTTCGTTCCCTTATGTAAGATTTTTTGGTTAAAACCATGCTCTTTAAAAAATTGTTTTTTGTTGTGAATAATAACCAAGACAAGTTGTATATTTTTACTTATAACCCAAGCAACAAAGTTACTAAGACAAAAGCTTGATTAATCGTGAGATGTAATGTTTTGTAAAGAAAGATTTTTATTCTTCTTACAACTTTCTTCTTATTCCTTTACACATATATATAGAAGAAGTGATTACACCTAACACAAATACATGAATACTAATGAACCACCTAAATATAATAAATACCATACAAGTGTTTAACTTTTAATGGTAATACTTGTTCACTAATTAGCCAAGCATAAGTTAATGATGTAAGATGAATAATCACCACAAATTTATAACACTCCCCCTTGAGTATTCATCATCTTTGATATGTCCGGTCTTAGACTGCCTTGTTAAAAACTTTCCATGAAAAACCCAGTAGAAAAAAATCATGGCAATGAAAAGAGTGCAGTCTCTCCCTCTGTAAATGATTGAGATGATCTTCTCTCTATAATTCCCGTAGATGCAATCCCCCTCAAATAAGTCTTGTTTCTTCATAGACTCCATAAAGCGATTCACTTTGATCATTCTCTTCGCTCGTCTTTGTTTCATCAATGTATGACAAAAACGTTTGGAAGATTGATAGACCTTTTTTATTGAGATTATAACAATCCTCTTACATGTCTATCTTTGGCGTGTTCTTGGTTGTCTCGTTAAAAACCTCGTCATGGAAAACCCAATGGGACTAAAACCATGATAAGGGAAAAAGAATATAACCACACTCATCATCATATTTTTCCCCCTGGAAACATCATTCTTACGAGATGCATTCCGTTAATATATACCATTCTTTTGGGAGTTTTTGCGTGTTCTATGTTGCCTCATTAGAAATCTTTCATGGAAAAACCCAATGGGACAAAAACCATGATAGAAGAAAAAGAGCACAGCCACGCATATCATTATTATTTCTACCCCATAAGTTTTACTTTGGGCGTAGCTGACCGATATCTAAATTCTTAACGTCTTCTCGACGTTTCTCTGTTTTGGGTTCATCTAGACCATTTTCACATATGTCCTCTAGACATTTCCCATTACAATTTTGGAATACATGAGGATATCGTTTTCCTTCCAAGGTTTTCAATTCCAAATTATTTCATTATACTAATTGTGATAACTCTTTAGGAGTTTCAATCGCGTAGAATTCCCGGGAACATAATAATGATATCATTAATCTTTCTAGGATTATAAATATTCAGCTCAATCCAAGTCATTTTGTCCATTCCTCTTCATGGACAAATCTTCTTGATGTTCAGACTATTGGTCCAAATATCCACCTCTCGTTCTTCAAATGAGTAACAAGGACTTGATTGCCTCCTTTTAACTTATTGGCCAATACTTTTCTCTCTACGCTCATCCTCAGAGCGGAGTCATGATCCTCATTAATAATTTTATGCGCTTTATTATTTATTGTGTCGACATACATTTTCTCTTTGGTTCCCAATTTTTACATGGTTAATCGAGATCTCTAAATCATTCTCAATGATATCTTTCAGGTACATGATTTCATTATTAACCACGTCTCTTTATTCTCTTCAAGAGTTTAATCCTCCTTTTTATTTGCTCTCATCTCTTTTCGAGGATTTTCTTTATTTTAGAACCAAAGTAGTCTATAACGTCTTTTACGTGCTATAGACTTAATAGATTCTCCTTCCGAGACATATATTCTTTTTGGAGCATTTCAGCTCGAATATGAGATTTTTTCTTTTCTATTAGAATTATCCTTTAAACTTTCAAGTTTATAAATATGAGGATCTATGATAATTCTTTTCTTGAAATCTCATCCATCAGCTTTTGATTTTCAATATAGTAGCGATCCTTTAAACTTTTGAATTTCAGGTTCACATTAACTTGTTCAAGGATACCAACTACTCAATATTTTCCCATGGAAAATTCTCATCAAAATGATTGCAAGCACATCCCCTCTTGATGGCTTAATATACTACATGCATGAAAGCATGTTCTATGCCAAATCATAGAGATTAAGTTTCACCATTATTGGTCATCCGTTTTTCTCATTTTGAATATGAACATAACCTCATTTACATTTTATTTTACCTCGACATATAGTAAGTGGTAAACTTTAGGATGTTAATTTACAAAGATTATCATACTTGGGATGTAAACTCACTAAAATTACCAACTTACTTATCGATGTGGGATTCTTTAATTCTCCCCCTCGAGATGATGATATTTTTTGTCAATCCATCGCGCATTTAATCCCATTTTAGGATCATCATATCCCTCTTGGATCATGCATTTTATCCATATTCATGGTACATCCTCTTAAGATAATGGATCTTCTGGCTCATTCATCTTAACACTATCTCACTTTTAGATTGTTTATACTTAGGATGCAATTTTGGAGAATAAAGAATTCAACTACGATATTAAATGAGATTTATTTACCAAAAAAACGACGACTCATCAATTTATCTCTAATGATGGCCTTATTTTTGCTTAAGACATGCTACGTGAAAAACTCATGGTTTTCACATAACTTTCAATGATCTTAATATCATTGTTTGACTAAGATGGCATGACGGTCATAAATTCTTTGACCAAGTAGTACACTACAAGAAAACAGCCCCTTTTGCGACGGAATTTTGTGACGGAAAAAAAGCCTCGCAAATTTGCGTCTAATTTGCGACGAATTTGCGACGTTATCTCGTCCAGCGATGCTAAATCGTCGCAAATTTGCTTGGTAAAATTTCGATGCAAAACCGTCGCAAATTTTTAAGTGTTTGCGACCATTTTGCGTCGATTGTTTGATTTGGACGCAAAATCGTCGCAAAATTTGCGACGAGATTGCGTGATAAGGTATTTCGTGATAGTAGCAATAATTTTGCGTCCTTTTTGCGTCGAAATAAAATTTGCTACGAATTTGCGGCGAAAATTATTACAACATGTTTTTATTATTCTTACTTGTTTATGAGTTCAACATTTTAATCGCAAACGGATCGCAAAGCTTAAGCAAATACCTCCAGTGCAACCTGCCATAACCGAAGAAGTTTCGATCCCTACGGACGTGACCAACGATTTGACAAGAATTGACCCATTCCAAAGTGGTCTTGAAGTGATATTCGAGGATTCAGATGGAAACAGAGATGAATTTGATGAAGACGAGGAAGATGAGGAGGAAGACGATGATGAAGATGAAAGCGGAGTAGAAACTTATATTTCTAATCATGATGAAGAAGATTAATAAATTAAATTAAGTGTATTACTTTCCTATCTTTAATTGCGTTGTATTAATTTTTTTTAATTAAAAATGGTCAATTTGCTACTGTTTTGCGACGATTTCGTCGCAAATCCGTCGCACACTTTTCTTTTTGCGACGGATTTGCGACACAACCGTCGCAAAACCGTAGCAAATAGGCAATTTTTAATTTTAAAACATTAATACAACGCAATTAAAGACGGGAAAGTAATACACTTAATTTAATTTATTAATCTTTTTCATCATGATAAGAATATTTCCAAAACACCATGTTATACGGTTCCAAAACGGTAACGGTTTTAAAATGTATTGTTAAGGGTATAGGGTTTAGAAATTTGCTACGGTTTTGCGACGATTTCGTCGCAAATCCGTCGCAAATTTCTATTTTTGCGACGGATTTGCGACAAAACCGTTGCAAAAACGTAGCAAATAGGCTATTTTAATTTTTTAAAATTAATACAACGCAATTAAAGATGGGAAAGTAATACACTGAATTTAATTTATTAATCTTCTTCATCATGATAACAATATTTCCTAAACACCATGTTTTACGATTCCAAAACGGTAACGGTTTTAAAATGTATCGTTAAGGGTCTAGGGTTTAGAAATTTGCTACGATTTTGCGACGAAATCGTCGCAAATCTGTTGCAAATTTCTATTTTTGCGACGGATTTGCGACAAAACCGTCGCTAAGTCGTAGCAAATTACTAAACCCTATACCCTAAACGATACATTTTTAACCGTTTCCGTTTTAAACATCCCATTATTGGTATATAAAAGTATTCGTATAAGTCGTGTAATGAATAAGCATATTTTGAAAATTATTTGAGTAAGACACTTATGAAAACATTATCGAGAAACATATGTATATATCATACATTATACTATGAATATGATCAATCTAACATTTTTGACGATTTTACGAAGTACTTCAATTATTGGGCTACCTTTGCTTCATAAATGCACTAATGACCTAAAAACGTGTATATTTACCATTTATGTATCGTAAAAATGGTCTAAAACACTCAAAACCCTATTTATACCTTAAACTCTTTTGCTACGTAATTGCGACGAAAACACAAATTACAGTTTGCGACGATTGTGCGACGACATTTGAGCGGTAAACAAAAAGTTTTTGTAAATTTTTAGATTTTGCGACGACTTTTGAGCGGTAAACGAAAATGTTTTGTAAATTTTTAGATTTTGCGACGACTTTTGAGAGGCAAACGAAAAGTTTTCGCGGCAAACGTGAAAAAATCGGTCAGTTTGCGACGAAATTTCGATGAAATTGCGATGCAAAATCCCTATATAATGAATTCCCACTTCCTCTTTCATTCCTCACATATCCTTTTCTCTACAAAAAAGCTTTCTCTCTCTAAAAAAAAACATTCCCACGATCCAAATCAATTCCCGACCTTTGAAGGTAATCTTCTAAACTTTTTTTGTGTTTTATTACTTTTAAATTTTGTATTTGTATATAATTAATTAATTAAGTGTGGTGATTAGTATTACAGTTGGAAACTATCGAGACCATCTACGATAACATGTTCGCGGAGTTAGCGAAGACGAACCCCGTAATTGTCGAGCTTATGGTTCTGAAGAAACAAGAAACTTCGCGAAGAAGAGCCGAAACAGACGAAGGAGGCACATCGAGCGGGATCCGATCGATGATAATAATTTCGGTTTTAGCTTTATGTAGTAAAACTTTATTATATGGTTTTTTAAATTTTAAATATTTTTGGATATTTTAATTTTAAATATTTTATTTTAAATTTTAAATATTTTAAAAAAAAATTTATAAATCAGCTCACAAATCGTCGCAAAACCGTCGCAAATTTTAGCCGCAAATCCGTCGCAAAACATTAAGCCGCAATTCTGTCGCAAAACGTTTCGACGCAAAACAGCCGCAATCTCGTCACAAAGCTTGAAGTCGCAACTTCCTCGCAAATTAGTTAGACGCAAAAGCGTCGCTAAACTAGCGGCGTATTTGCGACGAAAATTATATTTGCGACGATTTTGCGACGGTTTTGGGTTTGCGACGAGCCAGTTGCGACAAACCTAAAATCGTCGCAATTTTCCATTTGCGACGGTTTTGCGACGAAAATCGCCCTCGCAAAAGGACATGTTTTCTTGTAGTGGTAAAACTTCTTATTTACTACCAAACATATTTTAAACAATGTAAACTTCAGGTTTATTAACTTTGCCATTTGTATTCTCTGTATGTATGATTACATGCATGCATGTCTTAGCTATATGTTTTTCCTAAGCATTTGCTCTTTTAGAGCGTTTGCACTGTCTAATATTATATTGACACGTGCTTAATAAATTCTCATATTTTCTTTTTGAATTCTAAATTCAAATAAACATGATAACGATATAAATAAAACAAAAATAAATTTAGAAGGCATAACCTTCTATATAATATTAAACATTAAAAGCAATATCCAAATCTTTTTATTTATCATGTCCAACCGATCATGGTTTTTTTATTTCCTTTTTATTTCCTTTTGATTCTACTAGATCAACAAGGATTACGACATCAATATTTGTTTTTAGTATCCTACTTTTGCGCAATTCACAGGGTTCAACAAGCAATCAATATTTGCCCTAAAGATAATTCTAGAAGAAAAATAAACAAATACAAAATTCATAATAATTCACAACAATCCATAACAGTCTATCAAAATCTATCAAAAATATTTGAAAAGAAATTTCACAAATCTACATAAATCTCCAACTTTAAAATCTACACAAATCCATTCCCTAATAACATCCCGTAAATCTTTTTTTTTTTTTTTTTTTTTTTTGATCAAAGAAATCCTTAATCTCAGTTTCCTCAAAGTCCGGGACTTTTTTGTTTGAACCAGATTTGTTTGTTCCTTTTACGAGAGCTCGAGTTCACCGAATATGAAGGATAGTGTACTCGTGACACTGGGATCAGCCTTTGTTGTAAGCTCAATTACTGCTAGGATTAATTGTCTAGGAAAATTCTTGTCCTGGTTGTGTTAGAAAGAGATGTTTTTTTACTCCCCGTGGGTTTTACTTATCAAATTCATTATCGTTATTTGTAGACAATTAGGAAGCATTTTCCTGAGGAATCTAAGTGAAAACACCACATGATGTCTACGAATAGTCTTGAAGACTATTGGAATGATTTTTTCGTCTTTTGTCTTTTTAAGTAGTTGACTACTTGACTTAGAAGCATGAGTCTAGACGGCAATAGTCCATATCATTTTGGAAAAGTCTGGCAGTTTCCTTCATGTGATTCTGAGGCAATGTGTTATCCTTATAGTTGGATTACACCACAAGGTAAATACATTTTGCATTTGCATAATATGAGAAGCACCACAATCTTTTAATCAACAGAATTTTTTTAAAAATGAGAAGCGTGAGACTGTTTCTTTTATTTTCTTTCAGTGCTCTCATGTTACTTGAAGCATACAGTTTTACCGATGAAACTGATGGGCAAGCGTTGATGGAGTTTAAGTCACAAGTTTCTCAGGAGAAAAGAGTTGTCTTGTCCTCATGGAATCACTCTTTCCCTCTATGCAACTGGAAAGGGGTTACGTGTGGCCGCAAACACAAGAGAGTTACCGGTCTGAACCTCGGAGGATTGCAATTGGGCGGGGTGATATCACCATCTATTGGTAATCTTTCGTTTCTCATATCACTTAATCTTACTGAGAACTCTTTTGGTGGAACCATTCCTCAAGAGATGGGAAACTTGTTTAGACTTGAACAATTGTATATGTACTCAAATAACCTGGGAGGAGGGATTCCAGCCAGTCTGTCTAACTGCTCTAGATTGGTGGATCTTTATTTATTTTCAAATCATCTTGGAGGAGGTGTTCCTTCAGAAGTAGGGTCATTGACGAAGCTCGTTGGTTTATATCTTGGTCGAAACACCCTGAGAGGAAAGCTCCCTACAACTCTAGGAAACTTGACATCCCTAAGAAACCTTGACCTTGGAGAAAACAAGCTAGAAGGAAGAATTTCAGATGATATAGGTAGATTGACTCATATCAAACTACTTGAATTATCAACCAACAATTTCTCAGGTGCTTTTCCTCCAGCAATCTACAATTTATCCTCAGTTACATTTGTAAACCTATTTACGAATAGTTTTACGGGAAGCTTGAGGCCTGAAATTGGTAATTTGTTACCAAACCTTCAACTATTATCTATAGGAGGAAATTATTTCACAGGAGCCTTTCCAACAACACTTTCCAACATCTCTACTCTTCAGAGTTTGGCAACCGAGTATAACAGCTTGACAGGAAGTATTCCGTTAAGCTTTGGAAAAGTAAGGAATTTGCAACTCTTGACATTTCTGGATAATTCTTTGGGAAGTCATTCTGTTGGAGACCTTGAATTTCTTGGTGCTTTGACTAATTGCACCCAGCTACAAGAGTTAGATGTTGAAGGAAATAGTCTTGGTGGTGAGTTGCCTAGATCCATTGCCAATCTGTCCACAGACCTCATCTATTTAAGCCTTGGAAGGAATCACATCTCTGGAAGCGTTCCTCATGACATTGGGAATCTCATGAGCTTACAAGCACTTTTGTTGTATGCAAATATGTTGACTGGACCACTCCCAACCTCTCTTGGTAAGCTTTCAGACTTGGGATTTCTAGCTCTGGATTCAAATAAACTCACAGGAGAGATACCTTCTTCTATAGGCAACATCACTCAGCTAGGAAAACTCTTCTTGTATAACAATAGTTTGGTAGGAACCATTCCTCCGAGTCTCGGAAACTGCAAGTACCTGCTAGAGTTACACATTGATTATAATAAGTTGAATGGGACTATACCTAAGGAGATTATGCAAATGTCACCCCTTTTAGCTCTTACAGTCCCACATAACCAAAATATGTTGGGCAGCTACAGAATCTTGTTACACTATCTCTTGCGCATCACAAATTATCAGGGAAACTTCCACAAGCCTTGGGAAAGTGTCTCTCAATGGAAAAACTCTACCTGCAAGGAAATTCTTTCGATGGACAAGTTCCAGATATTAGAGGGTTGGTGGGTGTTAAAAGAGTTGATTTGTCGAAAAATAATCTCTCCGGAAGTATACCTGGATATTTTGCAAACTTTTCCAAGTTGCAGTATCTCAATCTATCCTTCAACAGTTTCGAGGGAAGGGTGCCAACAGAAGGAAAATTTAAGAATGCTACTATAGTTTCAGTATTTGGGAACAAGAATCTATGTGGAGGCATCAAGGGACTGAAACTGAAGCCATGCATTGCGCAAGCACCACCACTGGAGACAAAACATTTCTCTCGTTTGAAGAAAGTCGTGATCGGAGTTAGCATAGGCATAACTTTTATTTTGTTGATATTCATAGCTTTGGCTTCTCTACGTCGGCTCGGAAAACGAAAGAAGAACCAGCAGACCAATAATTCTGCTCCTTCCACATTGGAGGTTTTCCATCAGAAGATAAGTTATGGAGATCTCCGAAATGCAACAGATGGTTTCTCTTCGAGCAGTATGGTTGGGTCAGGCAGTTTTGGTACTGTGTTTAAAGCATTGCTGCCGACGGACAACAATGTTGTTGCGGTGAAGGTTCTTAACCTACAGAGACGAGGAGCAATGAAGAGTTTTATGGCAGAATGTGAATCTTTGAAGGACATCATGCATCGCAATCTTGTGAAACTATTGACAGCTTGTTCGAGTATTGATTTCCAAGGAAACCAGTTCAGAGCTCTGATCTATGAGTTCATGTCGAATGGAAGCTTGGATATGTGGCTGCACCCAGAGGAAGTGGAAGAGACTCGTACGCCCTCAAGAACTTTGACACTTCTTGAAAGACTCAACATCGCCATAGACGTGGCTTCTGTTTTGGACTATCTTCATGTTCATTGCCATGAACCTATAGCTCATTGCGATCTCAAGCCAAGCAACGTCCTTCTAGACGATGATTTGATTGCCCATGTTAGCGACTTTGGTCTGGCTCGGGTTCTCCTCAAATTTGACAAAGAGTCCTTCCTCAACCAACTAAGCTCGGCCGGCGTCACGGGAACCATCGGCTATGCTGCACCAGGTAAAACTATCACATATCTAGAATGTTTGAATGAATAAAATGAATGTGAATTATGGTGCAGAATATGGAATGGGAGGAGAGCCATCAATACATGGTGATGTTCTCATTTTGGAAATGTTCACTGGAAAAAGACCAACCAATGATTTATTTGGGGGAAACTTTACCCTCCACAGCTACACCAAGTTCGCCTTGCCTGAAAGAGTAATGGACATTGAAGATGAATCGATGCTTCACAGTGGTGTTAGAGTCGGTTTCCCTGCTGCTGCGTGCTTGACATTGGTTTTGGATGTGGGACTCAGGTGTTGTGCAGAATCTCCAACAAACCGGTTGTCAACAAGTGAAGCCACCAAAGAGTTAATCTTAATCAAAGAGAGGTTCTTCAAAGCCAGAAGAACAATCAGACGCTAATGTCTTTGTGGTTTCGTCTACAAACTTTGCAACTTACTTAATAAGCTCAGTCTGAGGATTGTATTGTAGTCTTTTCATAATCTGAGGTTTTTATCTGTTATTAAACGTACTTACGCTTGCAGAATATTGTTTATTGAATTCTATGTTATTTGCAGACAACGATGAATGTTATGTTACCAGCTTTATAAATTGCTAATCCTCAGTGTTCCCTCTTAATTCCCAATTTTATTTGGAATTTCTCAGTTTCGTAATGCAAAGTTCTGATTTTCTCTATTTATACTTTTTTTTAAGTAGTAATGAATATGAGGTTAGGTTTCTGTTATAGAATTAGGATACACCTATAGTTTATGCAAGAAGAATCTAATGATATTCATACAAAGAATCCGCCAATGCCAGATACTGATGGTCTAAACAGAGAGAGTATCAGCTAGTGCCCATCTAAAACCCCTTCAAGCTTTGACTTCCACTTGCTTAGGAACATGTTCAGCTGGTACCAGCAACCCGAGACCAATTTGACTATCAGGAGCCATATTCGGATTCATATTCTCCTTATACAATGGATTTGATGTCACGATCCGCACACCAGAGTCCTTACGGATTTCCAAAACCTCAGGCAATCCATCAGAACATCCCTTGGACATGCCCACATCAATCCTAATAGCTTTATTATCACAAACACCGTTGATACCAGCGTCTTGGATCGTGTGTCCCATGATCATTCTCTTAACCCCGGGAATCGTGGAAAGAGCATGCTCAAGAGCTGAACAATCACATTTATGCGCCATCTCATCCGAGAATTTCCTCAACCACACTACAGAGTTCCCTCCTCTACAATACGTAGGCGCATATCTTCCTCCTCTCAACCCGTTAATCCAACCCGTAACCTCTTCGTTTATCTTCTCAAGTCCATACTCAATGTGCTCAGCCAAAAGACCACCGTGAACAAACACCGAGTCACCAACAACAGCGACCGTTTGATTTCTGGACAAGAATCGTTTCGCAATTGGACCTTCAGGTCTCAATGCAGCAATCCTAGCTCTAATTCCGTCAAAACAATCCGCTCTAGCACGACGAAAACTCATCGGAATCCCATCGTAAATATCATTCGGTTTCTCCAGACCAAAGCACAAATTCTTCATCTTGTTCCCTAAACAATACCAATCTGCCCAAACTTGAAATTCCTCTAAACCTTCTTTAGTTACATACCTAAAGTCACCTTCTACATTCATAATCTCATGGTTCCCATTCATAGTCAGAATCTTACCTCCTGATTTCTCAGCCTCTCGTTTCAATCTCTCCAGGAAGTAAAGTATCTTTATCTCATCTCCTCCTCGATCTAGTACGTCGCCGACCTGAACAACCACCGTGGATCCACCGGACCATCGGTCCGACGAATCAATCAGTCCGGCGATCTTAAATGCTTCCTTGGATTTCTCGAGATCGCCATGGAGATCGCCGATTGCAACGAGACGCTCCGGTTTCTCGAACCGCGTTTGCGGAATCGCGTTCTGTGGATTGGGATCTTGTGGCAAGAAGATGCCGGAAACGGAATAGTCGACGAAAGTGTCGACGAAGGAAGAGATGAGATTTGGAATGTTTTTGCAGATTCCGTTAGGGTTTTCAATGCTTGACATTTCCAGAATCTGATATTTCCTCTCACCAATGCACGACCAACAATTCAATCCACAAGGAAAATATTCACATGGAGAATAATTTACTTTAGTGACTCTTGAAGGAACCCACTCTTGAATCCTCAAGAATAATGGTTTTTTCATCAGCAGCAACTAATGCTCGTGTTAAGATCTATGCCCATTTTTTATTTTATTTTATTTTTTTATTTTTTTTTCTATCTAAGCCTATTTAGGTAACTATCATATCCAAGATAATGATTAATAAGTCATGTATTAATATAATACTTTTTAATAAGTAGTATATTTTCAGAAAATTTTAAAAATTTATGTATTTTTCTACCAAATGTAAAATAGTTAAGAGTATTTTTAAGGGTTTTTCCTATATAGCTAATTCCAAATCCTAATGTTGGCCATATGCTCCTCACTTTTATCATGGTTTTTTAGTCTATCGCCAATATGTTTCCAATCTCTCTTAATCATTCATTCGTTAGTAATAAGAGTTACCAAGACATTTAATCAATTACAACAAAACAATATGCATTTATTCACATTCTTTGAATAAACCAACAACTTTTTATCACCATTTTATATATTTATTGGATTTTTTTAGCTCTTCGGTTATGAATTTATCAGCTAAAACACGGTAGATTTCGTGGGGAAACTATTCGAAAACAAGAAAAGGGACACAAATGTAGTGTTAAAAAAATTGTTACAATTGTTAAACGAAACCGGAAAACAAATCTCTTATTTTAGAGAAATGGCATAGCGATTTTAAGAGAAAAAAAAAATGTGTGCAAATAAGTAGGATATTGTGTTATTATAAGAAAAACAAATTCCAATTTATGTAATTATTATATGGTATGCATTGCATCATGCCATGCAATTACATGAATAACATATTTTTTTTCTTTCTGGGTGGGATATATGTATATCTTTGTCAAGATTTCTATACTTTATTAATAAAAACTGTAACATTCATAGCAATATAAAATATAGGACTTCTAAACTTTCAATGGAACAATATTTCTTCTTTGTCAAGAACAACGACATGCAGTTGAATTTCTCACCACACATTTATTTCACAATAGTTAGAGCATCAATAATATTGAGGTCTCTCACCAAAGTCTCTAGAATATTAAAATAATAATAATAATAATATGACATTAATCAAGTATCTAAAATCTTTATAATATTTTAAAGTTGTAACATCCAACTTTCCAAGACGACACGTATCACCTCTTTCTCTAAAAAAAATATTTTAAAAAAACGTTCAAAATGTTTCTTCTGGGTTTCGAACCTCAGCTAACCTCCGTAATTTAAGTGAAGAAAAGCCACTAGACTACTAAAGACATTTGTATATATCACGGAAAGAAAGATATATAACTCACTACTAAAATTCTTTCTAAAAATCATTCAGAAAAGTATGAAACATTTTGAAATGTCAATCTTTATAATATTTTGAAGTTAACAAGCTCTGACAAGACGACAAGTGTCTTCACATATTTATATAATTAATTAATTATTATTAGTCAAATATGATTAATTACTAAAATTACTACTACTATTAAGTTAAATATAATATCTCAAATAAAATTAAATAACAATCCAAGAATAATAGATTTGTTATTTTATATATTAACTAATGTATTATAAATATTTAAATAACTAAAGTTTATCGAGTTTAAATTTCTTAATTTTATATATATTTAATGGTGGTAAATATATATTTAACATGCCATATATATAAAGTTACGTTTAATGTTCCTAAAGTACATTACGACCATTTATATTAACTCATATATTATATACAAATCACATAAGTTTATGTCAATTTTTTTTATACCAATCTCTTTTTAATTTATTATTAAATATGATATAATATATAAAATGTTATTGATTCATATATAAAATAGAATAGATGATTAAAAAATTTGTTATACCTCATCATAGGCTAATGTATTTCAACATAACAGTTTTCGATTAAAAACACATAACCATAGCTAATAAAAGTACATCATAAATAAAAACTAACTCTTTGTATAGATAAATATAAAAAAAAATGATAAGTAATTAGAATGTAGAAAGAGGTTTTATAATAGCTAATATAAGTACATCAAAAATAAAAACTAGCTATTTGTATGTATAAATACAAAACAAAAATTTTAAAGGAAAAAAAATGATAAGTAGTTAAAATGTAGAAAGAGGTTTTGCAATAAATAACTATCTTGCTATAAAATTTTAAGCATTGTTTAGATAACATAATTGATTTAGATAAGCATTGTCAAATTTATGTATTTATGTAATTAACAAAATTGCAAACAAATATATTCAAATAGTGACCACTAATATTGAGAAAGTTGAAAATCACTTTATATTTCAATGTTAATGCAATATAAATAAAAAAGTAACTAATTTAATTTCAAGTCAATTATAATTAATTTTTTACTTGCAACCAATATAGATCTAAAGAATTGGTTGTTTTTGTCAAACATAAATAATAAGATTAAACATATTATTTGTCTTCAAATCTAATATATTTTAAAACAAGATATTTTCTAGTTAATAATATTATACTAGTTGTATTTCTGGTCTCTCACCAAATCTCTAAGGCCATCACCATTGGAGACATTTTACCAATGTTTCACAATATAAAAATATTAAAAACACATTCTCTCTTCTTTTTACTCAACTTTATACCTTCTTTTTCATTTTTTTACTCAACTTTATACCTTTTCTTTCATCCTTTTACTCAATTTTTATTAATTTTATATTTAAACACACCTCAATTATCTCTCTCTTATGTCTTCCCAAAACACAATCTCTCCAACTAAACCCACTATCTCCTCTCTTTACTCAACTTTTATTAATTTTATATTTCAATACACCACACTATTTCAACAAAAAACACTTTATTTCTTCTTTTTACTCAAATTTTAATAATTTTATATTATGAGACACACCCACATTGTCTCCAATGTACCTGTTCTAAAAATATTAAAAAAAAAAATATGACATTAATAAGTATCTAAAAATAATAATATTATACTAGTTGTGTTTCTCAAAGTTTGAGAGATCTAATTATATTATATTATTATTTTTATAATATATTATTATTTTTATAATATATTACTATTTTCTATTTTTTTAAATATTTTGAGAAACTACCATATTGCTGGTGCTCTTATTAATTACTACCGTGGAAAACAATGTGTATCAATTCAGAAAACTCCAAATCAAAATAAAGCAAGTGGTGTCATGTACTACCTTTTAGTTTCTGACATACTCCTAACATCTTATACATTTTTTTTTTGTCAAACATCCTAACATCTTTACATATGGCAAAGAAAGGTATTATTTTTATTACAATCTCTAACAGAAATTTATTTTTATTTTTTTCACTTTCCTCGAAGCCCGTGAACCCCGTCTCCGTACTCAAACTTGTCAAGAGATCAAGCCAACTCTGTGATTCAAAACATTTAAACGACACATGACTAATTATCCACCGTCAGATCACAGATGAATCCGCGATGAAGGCCACTTGAGCCTCACTAAAAGCAAGCTTTTCCCGAAAAACCGCGTTGTACAGTTGGCCGATCTTTCTTAAATTCATCAACTGTTACCGTCTCTACCCGTTATTAATTATTATCCAATATTTTTTATTTTTTTTCCCCAAACAGTAATCTTTATTATGATGAAAATAGTTGTTATGTGGGATATTTGATTTTGAAAGTAAATCTGCAGGAATATTTTGATCCCTTGGAATCCATGTGAACTTGACCTCTTCAAACCGTAGCATCCATGTCTTGATATCTCGTATCCAGTTATTATCCAATATTTTTATTTCCTCGAAATAGCACGCGCCTTTCAGTATGTTGAAACCGGCGATATCCGGTAACTAATTTTCTTTCTTAAGAATATGCTAATTTTATTTTTCTCCCTTTTTTCTTCTTCCGTATATAAACGTGTATTTTGTCTTCTTCCTTGTAATTTCTACCAACAAATTTCAGGAACTCCAGCCTCAGAATTCCATTGAGAAATTTTCCCGAGAAAATCTAACGGAAAGAGAAAATACTTGGAACAAATTTTCAAATTACCCAAGAAGTAAGCTCTCTTGCTCTCTCTCTCTCTCTGTCTTTTGATTTCTCCATTGTTTCGATTTCTCTCCGGTCTTATCTTATCCTCTGAATCCTTATACATTTGGCTACAGATTCTGAGATTTTCGTTTGTTTCTGAAGAATGGAGGTAAAGGTAGCCACAACCACGTCTTTTCATTGGTCAGGACGCCATTCGACGATTCCTCAATGTCCGTCTTTCTCACAAACCCTAACCTCATCGAAACGCCGTCGTTCTCGTCGAAGAGGCGGAGATGTATCAGGATCCTTAACATTTCAGACGAAATTGAAACCTTCGACGTTTTTCGGAACGCAATCTGAGAAACTCCACCGATCTAAATCATGTGAGCTTTGGGAATTTTCGAGTCCCACAACGAAGAAACATAATCCTCTACGGAGAGTTTGTAGTGCGAGCTCCGGTTTCTTCTCCGACGAAGAATTCTCCGTGAAGATGCAGGAATTAGCATTACAATTCAAAATTGCAGGTGAAGAAGAAGAAGAAGGGTTAGAGAGAAACAAAGGAAGTAAATACCAATCAGAGATAATCCATGAATCAGTAGGTAACGATCATAGAAGTTACGGATTCGGTAATGTAAAGCTATTAGAGGAATCTGTTCCAGGTTTAGCTTCTTTGGAAGCTCCATGGATGGAGATGGTTAACCATACAAGCATTGAAAGGAAAGCAAACAGTGTTGATCTGCCTCTCTCACTTAGAATAATAAAGAGGAAGCTTCAAGAAGAGGCGCTTAAAGAAGTTAGAGAATCTAGTTATTGTTCTATCAATAGAGCTTTCTCGTCTATGGTGTTCATGTTAGAGGAACTTCATAGCTTTGCATTGCAGACTAGGGAAACAATCTTTTATGAAGACCTACAAGGTGTTGTTAAGCAGGTTAAGAAGGATATGCACGCTTCGTTGTTGTGGATTTTCCAACGCGTGTTCTCTCAAACGCCTACATTGATGGTGTATGTAATGATCCTATTGGCGAATTTCACTGTGCATTCAGTTGCATCGAATTTAGCTATTGCAGCATCTCCTCCAGACGTTGCTGTGCCAATAGAAGCATTACCGGTTAGTAAAGGCTTAGATCAAACGCATCAAAGGTTTGATTTTGATGCGCTAAACGAGTCTACTGTATCTAGTGGAGATAGCCGAATGGATTTGGGGCTTGTAGCAAGTGGTACAGATGGTAACATGTTTGGACCGAGCACTTTTGAAAAGGTTTCACACTTATCGACACAACGAGAGTCGGTTTCAGGACAAGGGATAAGAGAAGGGGAGCTGAGTCTGTGGAATTCGGTGGTGGAAGAAGCAGATCAAATGCATGATTCCCCTGTTGATCGTGACATGAGATTAACGCTAGTTTCACCGATCGATGCAAGGATTGAATTGGACAATTATGTGAATTACACGAGAACAGAGCTTTTATATAATATAGGATTGGCTCAAGAACCGAACAACCCTCTTCTACTAGCTAACTATGCTCAGTTCCTTTACCTTGTCACTAAAGATTACGACAGGTACTAAATCCGATTCTTGCGTCTTAACATTCAACCTTTGTGAAACTATAGTATATGTTGGTGAACAGATTATAACTTTGGAACTTGACAATGATTTTTGGTTTTGGATGTATCAGAGCGGAGAAGTGCTTCAAGAAGGCTATAGAGTTGGAAGAAGTAGACGGCGAGACGTACAGCAAATATGCAATCTTCCAGTGGAAAGTTCGGAAGGATCTCTGGGCAGCCGAGGAGAACTTTCTAGAAGCAATATCTGCAGACCCTACAAACTCCTTCCATGCTGCCAACTACGCCAACTTCCTCTGGCAAACCGGTGGCGAAGAAACGTGTTTTCCCTTAGAGTCTTATGATTCTCCGCAGGAAATGGTATGAGATGGTAGAAGCCAGAGAATGATGGGGTTTGTTAGAAGCAATTTGCTGTGAAGAGACAACAACAGGAGTTAGGGTAAACAATAGAAGCAAGAGGAACATTATAAGTAGTGTTTTTGAGCGAATCAGTGATGCCAACGAATCATTGCTCCTCTTTACTTATGTTTCTTTCTTCTCTTTTGTGCCTTGAATAATAGTTATCACTTAGGAGTCGATACGGTCACAGATTGGTCCACCTGATACTGGATGGGTCCAATAAGAACATTTGTAGATCCAAACACCAATAATAATCACCGAGCATTGCTTTTTGATGAAATGAGAATAAGTGAGCATATCATGAGCCTTATGTATATTATAATGAATATATAGGATTCTTACGTATTGACTCATTCGATTCCAATTATAGTCATTCTGCTTTGTTTCACAATTTGTTCACATACTCAGATCCCGAGAAAGTAGATGAACTTTATTATATCATGAGTAGGAAACTATACAAATTGTTCCTAGTACGTAACTACACTTAAAGTCACTAACTAAATACTTTATCATTCGTACTAATAGTTATGTATATGTGTATCAATGTGCATAGTCAATGAGAATATACTAATCAGCTCAACATACATTTTGCCATGGCCCCTTAGATCAGTAAAGACATTTGCGATTCCAAATTCAAGTTTCTTCCGCTTGAATAACGGAGTTCAATTTCAATTCAATGTAGAATCAAATTCGTTCGGCATATGTGCGAAATTCAATTCAAAAAATTGGATTGTCAAGGCACTGATTCCTTTTTTAACTAAGTCTCAAATCTGTAGTTTGATTCGTGGCTCCTCGGTAGTTTCTCAAAAACTCAATGTTTTAGTGCTAGTAAGCTTTTTTCTAGTCCGTTTTTTTATTTGTTTAGTAAATAGACAAAATATTGGCTTCGGGAACCAATGACGATGATGGAAGTCAAGATGACCCAAATGAACTAAATCAAATGTTGATTTTTCCCTCAGTCATAACTCAGCTCTAAGGTTCAATTACAACCTTAACTACAGCAATAAATGAGAAGTTTGCAAAGGTATGGCAAACAATTTTTGGTTTTTATAATATGTTGTTTTATGATATGTTTTCTATACTAATTACTTCTTAAATCAGGATCCATTTGAGAAACTCATCAACGACATAGGTGAATTGTCGAGGCTCGTTCTTGTTATCGCAAGTTTGTCTTCGGTGTCCACATTTTTCACGCCTCCTCATGGGCTTGATTTAACTGAAAAGTTAGGTTCACAAACACAATTTTCTCTGGCCATAGTTTTCGGCGACCGTGTATGGGCATACTTGTTTTCGTAGTTGTTTATTCCAGTAATAAGGGTTTGTTGTCTTGCTGTTTATTGTTTTTATTGTTGCGCTTTTTGTGTTATCTTTTTATTGTATAACTCCGACTTTAGTTGTTTAAAACTTTAAGAGACAACTTTAAGAGATAACCGTGTATGAACCAAACTGTAAAACCTTTAGTCTACCATTTTTCATGTGTTATCGTAGCTCCACTAAAAGCTTGAGACTTGGAGAAATGTTGGTTCTGATTATGCTTTTTGCAGCTCTTGTATGTGCTTTTGGTACAAGCATTCTATGGTGCTTGATGTAGAGGAAGTATGCGTTGTAAATATTCCAATTTAGTCACCGACCTCATAGTGTCGATTTGCAGAGTTTGGAGCGGTTAGAGATGACTTGACTCTAAACACTAAAGCCTTTTCAAATGCTGTGTTCTACCATAATACTTTCTCTGATAAAGGTAATGCAAAGCTTTTCCTGAGTGGCTAACCGAGAGTTTCGACCTTATCAGTCACCTAACCTTATGGCTAGATAATTTTAATTAAAAAGGAACACTAAGTCTCTCCAAATATTAACAACAACGGTTAAAGTTTAAAGGTCTTGGACGACTAAGTACTTCCAGTTTTGTTTGCTTGGTTGAACCATTTAACTGCGCATCACAATATTTTTCGAAACTAATTCACTAGTGTATTTCTGTTTCGACTAAAATACTCTCTAACTTTGAGACGTTTTGTCTCTCTTGCTAGGTTCTGTCTCGCTCCTTTATCTATAATTTGGGTATTCTCCGAATATTCTTTCTTGTTATTGGCTATTATCGAAGTGTTGGTACCTTATGGATTCTTTCTCCACGTCTTTGGAAGTGTTTAGAATCATGTTTGTCAGAGTATATAGCTTGGTCTTTGATTTGGGAAGAAAACCTTATTCGCCATTGGAGGTTTTGTTTGTGCGCTCTTGCCATTGGTGTTGTTGGAAATTTGTTCTGTTGGGTAAGTTGCTTTGAATCAGGTACTGATCCATGTAATTGTGTCTAGTTTATGATTTTATCTGCCTTGTCAAAGTTCCAAAACTATAGATTTTTTTTTTTTTATCTTTGATCAACTTCCAAAACTTTAGATTTTTTCTTAATTTAGAGTTTCAAATAAATAGGCGTAGGCCTAACAAAAGGAAAGGGCTCAACCTTCAGCGATAGTCACTCATTACAAAACCAAGGCGTGTCTCCTCCACATGCATATATTTCATCTGGAAAAGGAAAAAGATCAAAAATTAAAGGGAAAATTGACTAAAATATGCAATTTCTAATTTAACAACAACCATCATAAACCCAAATAGACATAAAATGTGGGGTTAATTTGTGCAATAGCATAGAAAAAAAACTAAACTAAATAACTAACAAAAAGTGACTAATGTGGCAAATTGATGGCCAATAGATTTAGGGTATTTAGTTACTTATTTAGTTTAGTTTTTTTTCTTTGTTATTCCACAAATTAACCCTAAAATGTGCGTAGGAGAAATATTTAACAAAAATAAAAGGGTGAATTTGTGGAATAACACAAAAAAAAATTATAATCTAAAAACTAACAAAAAAAGAGGTATGTGGCAAAATCTTAGACATTGAATTTAGGACTTTTAGCTAGTTTTTTAGTTATAATTTTTTTAATTGTTATTAGACCTAATTTCCCAAATAAAAAATATGTCTAAGAAAGAAAAAAAATGTGCAGAGAAAAGAGCAAGAGGATAAGACGCTTGTGGAGAGCTTGTGCCAAGAAAAATCCAACGGCTCAGATTCACCAAACCCCACTATAATCCCTTTGTAACAAATGCCAAACCAAAGACATACACACATTTATTTCCACACACACACATTACAGAACAGAGGAGAAAGAAAGATCGAAAGGAGATAACAAGAATGGTTTCATCACTTCTTATGTCGTTTGCTCCGGCCACCGTGAGGGTTTACGCCACAACCGCAAAGGGAGCTTCAGGCGGCGCAAAGGAAGAGAAGAATCCTCTCGACTTTGTTCTTGGCTATTTGACAAAGCAAGATCAGTTCTACGAGACTGATCCAATTCTCAAGAAAGTGGAAGAGAAAGAAGGCACCAGAAGCGGCGGCACCAAAAGCAATGGCACCACCGGAGGCCGAGGGACCGTTCGCGGTGGCGGTAAAAACTCAGCTCCGGTGCCTGTGCCGCCCAAGAAGAACGACGGTGGATTCGGCGGCTTAGGTGGCCTCTTCTCCAAAAAATAAATGAAAATGTATAGTAATTCCCATTATTTATGCCTCTGTTTTTACTCTCTATGATTTTTCAGATTTCAATTATATATATAAAACCTGCTCTTTCTTCATCTTATTTGACATTTCATGAAACAAAGCATAATTCACTTTCAAGATTCACTCACCACTTAGAGAAATTTGAGAATAATGGAGAAATGAGTAATGTATAATACACTAAGAGGAACTTATGAGGATTCAAAGAGTAAACCACACTGTTCTCAAAGCACATATTAATACTTTTAAGGCTTTTATACAATTTTGCCAATTTCTCTTTAAGAGACTGTGTATCAAGCAAGAATACCAAATCTTACAACACAATGGTATTCCAAAATGATATTCCAAAATGGTTCTTTCGATTTTGATTCAAGTGTTATGTGCATGATGGAACCATTGGTGATAACCAGATCTGACCTGGAGATACATGATCTTGAGTTAGAAACTGTCTTTATGGCTATAATTGATGATGATAGAACGTTGTAGCTGTTAACTGGAGCTAGCTTGTGCCGGGAGCAAAGCCACTTGCTTTCCTTTGACAAAGACTGCGAGTTCTTCAGGTGCAACCACCATATTTAACCACTTCTGCAGTTCTTCGCCTTCTACTTTCTCTTTCTCTGCACCAAAACATGATATTTCAGCTACACTTCTTCGAAAACTGGTTTGTTGAAAGTAAGTAAACTTATACTATCTGGTAATGGATTACCTTCAAGTTGAGCACCAAGTCCTTCCAATACATCTGGATTAGCACGTACAACAGACAGTGCAACATCAAGAGCAGATTGTAATAGATTTGTCACTTCTCGTTGAACAAGATCAACTAGTTTACCCTGTGAATTAACATCAAATGTTTAAATTTTCCGTTCTTTCAAGGGACATCTTAGAAACCTAGGCAAGTGCAATGCAAGATGATATTACCTGATCTTTTCCAAATGGGCAGCCTCCAGAGTCATCGATCCCACCACCAGAAAGTGTAGACACAGACACAGGTCCAATTTTCTGGCTGAGACCATATTCAGCTACTGCCTTGTATGCCATATCAGTTGCCCGCCTGATATCATCAAATGCACCTGTTGATACACGTCCCGAGTAAACAAATTCTTCAGCTGCACGACCCCCAAGAAGGGTGACCAAACGTCCAAGCAGCTCATCAATGAAGAGCAAATATCTGTCCTCACTAGTAGGAGGAATGTATGTAAAACCCAATGCCCCTCCTGATCTTGGCAATATGCTTAATTTCTAACAACACAACGAAAAGAATGAAAAAACTTGAATCATTTGCACATATTAGCATATAACACAAGCACAGGTACATGTCTAACATGGCTTTGTTGTTTACCTCAACACGTGGCTGTCCAGTAAGAAGTTTTGCAACAGCAGTACCAACCACTGCATGCCCAGCCTCATGCCTTGCAACCACTGCCTTCTCACTGCCTTTTAATCTTGCAGTTTTCTTCTCTATGCCCTGAAAAAGAAGCACAGTTAAGAAAACGTTTGACGAAATGCTTCACGTACTCAGTAAAATAGAGAGGATAGAGAGATACCGCTATTGATCGCTCCACAGCTTGAATGAAGTCAATTTTGTCAACAGTTGTCTTGCTCTTTCTTCCAGCTAGCAAGGCAGCCTCATTTACCAAGTTTGCAAGGTCTGCCCTGCAAAATTGGAGAAAAGAAAGAGTTTATGAGATACACACTACAACTGAAGAATTTCAAATCAAGGATAATATACAAAGGCGTACCCCGTAAAACCAGTGGTCATTGAGGCAATACTACTAAGGTTGACGTCACCTCCCAAAGGAAGCTCTTTCTTTGTCACATGCACTCTCAAGATGGATTCTCTTCCAATTTTGTCTGGCGTTTCCACCTGAAAATGCATTAGTACCTTTGAAAGATTCTAAAACTACCTAATCATTTAAAAACAGGCAGAGTAATCCATTCTACCAACCGTAACAACACGATCAAATCTCCCAGGACGACGCAGGGCCGGGTCTAAGACATCAGCACGATTTGTAGCTCCAAGAACAATAACCGCAGAGTTGCTGTCAAAACCATCCATCTCCTGCAAACAAGGTTACACCATGTGAATGTGTCTGGAAAAATCAAGAATACTACTTAAGCAGAAAAGTGCATGAATACAGACTTACAGTGAGTAGCTGGTTCAAAGTTTGCTCCCTTTCATCATTGCTGGCGAGTCGGAATTTGCCATCACGGCTTTTCGCCACAGCATCTATCTGGAGCATGAAAGGTAAATAGAAAATCATCTTTAAGATGCCCAGAGGTATAAAGTACTGGAAATAATCTGACATCGACTGCGTATTCTAACCTCATCAATAAATATAATCGATGGAGCTTCCTTCTTGGCCCGTGCAAAAAGATCCCTTACACGTGAGGCACCCATGCCAACATACAGCTCTACAAACTCACTTGCAGAGCAACTTATGAAGGGGACTTCAGCTTCCCCAGCAACAGCCTTTGCAAGAAGGGTTTTTCCTGTTCCTGGAAGACCGACCTGCAAAAGAAAAGAAACAAAGGCCTCAAATTCGGAAGGAGAGCTCTTGTAACCAAAACGTTTACCCATGAAAGTTACCTAATAAAAGATAAAAGTGATATGAAATGAATTAACTCACCAATAACACACCACGCGGAGGACGTGCTCCTAGACGGACATACTTGTCAGGATTCCTAAGAAATTCCTGCATCGATCATATCATGTGTAAAAGACGATTACTAGGCTAAGAAGAATGCTATAACAAACAATCTGACAATTCATCATCATGTGCGGTCTTTAAGGACTAAAAAACCTACCACGATTTCTTCTAGCTCTTCCTTTGCTTCATCAACACCTGCAACATCTGCAAAAGTGATTGTTTCACCTCCACCAGGTACTTTCCCCCCATCAGAACCACCAGACTTCCGGGTCCTAAGCTGGCTTGTTGTACTCTGTGTACACCCATAGTTTTTTTAGGAAAATGAAAATATTAAACAACCACATCGAAGTATAATGGAGATGCAAACCATGGAGAAGCCAATAGGAAATTTAATAAGCCCTGCAAGCACCGCTATGTAGAAAAGAGCCATCTGCAACAAACAAACAAAAAAAGAAACTTTTCTTATAAATGCTTTCCAAAAGCAACATCATCAAAGAGTAGCATATATATTAAAAATGTGGCCATACCAATCCAGAGTTGAAAAAGCCACCAGATCGCTTATCAGGCGATCCGAATTCCACATTATTCCCAAGCATCTTCTCATACGGCGTTTTAATGTCGCCAGGCCTTGTCGTTGAATACACAACCCGTTTCGTCGGAGCCACAGTTCTTAACAGCGATTCAGAAGACTCAGGCAATCTACTAGTTTCACTTCCTTGCCATTTTCCATCATCTTTCAACTTAAACAAAACTTGAACCCCATCCACTTCCACTTTCTGCACCTGGTTACTATTAACTTTACTCAAGAACTCGCTATAAGGCACGCTAACGAAAGTCGTCTGAGTTCGAGGCTCGGACCCAGGTAGCGGTATTCCAGGTCGGAGCAACCGCATAACAAACATAACAACACCTAACTGCAATAACAATACTCCAATCCCCTGAGCTTGGATTATTGGCTGCCACTCCCATTTTTTCCCCTTTGACCACCATATCCCATCTTTCCTTTCCTTCTCTCTTTTCTGCTTAGACGACGAAGAACTCGAATTCGCCGGAGAATCCTGAGTTCCTTCCTGTTCACTACTACTCTCACTCGAAACACCTTTCTGATCATCTTCTTGACAATTCACAACCATTCTTCTTCTCTCCTTTGAAAACCCATCCCAAAGATTAAAGCTTTTATGAATTCCGAGCACTGTAACCGGATTCTTCTGCAGAGGAGGAAGCGGGATTGAATTGGAGATAAACCGATTTGGATTCCGGCGGAAAACCCTACACCGATCGGAGAAGAAGCTCGGAGTATGATGCGAATATAGTAGACTGTTACTGCAACAGGTAGCGAATCCGAACCTATCGTGGATTCCAGGTCGTGTGAATTCGAATGTACTAGTCATTTTTTTCGAAACCCTAGAAATTGGGGAAATCAAATGAAAGGGAAAACAAATACAAAACACATTTCATAATTACGTTTTTATATTTCCATCTGTCTATATCTCTTATTAGAGACGAGGTTTGCTGGGAAATACGACTTCGAATATTGACCGTTAGATTGGAGAGAGACAAATTCGGCCGTTGATTTATTTATTGGCAAGCCGAGTAATATAGTGTGACACGGCGTGTGTAATGATTCTGTGGGCCCATCTCAATGAATGAGGTTTATTGGGTCCACATAAAGCCCACTAGTTTCTTCGTTTTATCTATGACCGTAAATTTTTTTTGCCTTGAAAATGTTCTTGTATCGGCTTATCCCACATAAAAAAGTTCCTGAAGATGTGTAACTTATTAAGGTAATTTTTTACTTGTAAACTGATAGCAAAGTGAGAGTTCATATATATATTAGTATTACACTTGGAAACAAAATTACAATTTTTTCTACATAATGAAATTAACAAAATGAAGCATTGATGTAAGTAAACTGCACGAAATGACAAAACAAAAGACGTGGACATGTTGGGAACCAGTTATGAATATCGAAAATGCTAAGATCATTCGGTCAAGGAAACAATTGCTAATGTTATGTGTGGTATGAAAAAAACGTGAAATAGAGTAAAAAATTAGTATGGTCTTTCTACTTCTGCCTTTTGTAGGTTGCTCTGGCTTTTCACGTTCGATAAGTACTCTCAGTATCTTTTCATCAAATTGACGTACGCTCTTCTAAGATGCTATGTCTTTTCCTTTTGTCTCTAGCTGGTTGCTTGATTTGCACTAAACTTGGAACATAAGAACACACATGTTTGCTTGTATTTCTACAACCACGTTCTCCGAGATCCAATTTTCTCAAGTATCCATCCTCTCCAACGATACTTATGCTAAGTGTGTGTTGATTCAACTCACTATCCAATTTTCCTGACTATCCATCCACTCCATCGATGCTAAGTGTGTGGTGATTCAACTCACCTTCTCCATCAAAACCCATGACGACTTTTTTTTCCTCGCCAATGAAGAGACAACTATTAGGTGAAAGCGGATGGCCAGGTTCAGTATTCAATGTCAAGAACCATTCATTCGGTCCCCGGTAAGAATATCTAGTTTTGATCCACCTTGTTTGCCCTGAATATGGATTCCAAACCACAACCTTAGCATTGTCTTTCAAGATGCATAACAATAAACCCTCGCAATGAAGACTTGAGATATCTTGACTTGCCCTTCAAGGCAACTAAGTTTTTCTTTAATCTCTGTAGATGGATCTTCTCGACGACGACGGTCACTAAATGAAGAGTGTGATTCATCATTAAGATCATCCGAGACTCCCCTTCCCTTGCTTCTTTTCCAATGTGCATCCTCGAAAAGCTCCGACGACTTTTATATAGTGTTCCATTTTTTGCAAGTTCATCGGACTAATCTCATAAATCTCTTGGAAGATTGGAGATCATCGTTGTCATTGTTTCAAGTTACAAACTAGTGCTTTTTTAACCTTTAAAAATCCTTTTTAACCTCTAATTTCTTGCGGCTATACCTACATACAAAAATTTGGTGGAAAGTATGTATGGGCTTCATAATCTAGTTGCGCTTTTAATGATGAATTGAATGTCCAACTTAGTCAAGAACACAATGAGATGAGTCTTGCACAAGACAATTTTGATACACGTTTTCTCCACCAACTGATCCTTATAATGCCGACAAAGAAAATAAATGTTTTATATAATTAGTAAATTGACAATGTTACGATCTAGCAAGTTATAATTCTTTTTGTGTTACATCCATGTTAAACGCATCATGTTGTTCATCTTAAGACGAATCATGTCTTATATAATACGAAAAATAAGAAATCTTATTCTTAAAAAAAAAAAAAACTTTTTCACTTACTATTCACTTCTCTTTCTTTTTGTACTTATTATTTTCGTTTAATAATTTGATCTAAGAAATAATTGATGCATATAAAGAAAAACGATATTATATATGAGTAAATTGATATGTATAAAAACCTAAATTAATAATAATACGTTACAATTTAATGAATTATAATTTGGTTTATATTGAACATTTCCAGCTTTTATATAATAAAACTAGGTAACTTGCCCGCACCATGTGCGGGTGTAAACATGATTTCACACATTATAAATATAAATTGGAAAATTATTTAACCAAAATAGATAAATGTGAATAATAATCTCTCACAAAAATTATTCTTATAGTTAGCTGAAGTATGCTACAAAGCCTACACTTCATTTGCACAGAAGGTGTGTTCCATTGCAAGATCAAATGCGATATTGGTCTTCTTGTCCCTGGACAAATACAATAATTTATCATCGTATTCATGACGCTTTAATATTTTTTGAGGCAAATTTGTGGATTCGAAAATGAACTTATCATTGTTTTTGTTACAACGGAAGTATATATGGTTAGTCTCATAATTTAAAGTCTATTATTAGGGCACCCTTTAATCTTTGGAGTAAGAAAATGGAAAAATGGTATAGTTGTGACTAAGTGAACCCTTTTGCCTTCGTTCATCATATTCACAATCATTTGTCACTCTATTAAATGATTTGTAGCTTAATCTCTTGCAAGCGTTTGTTTATATTTAATAACCACACCGGTTATTTTGACCAGCTCGTACACCAATAGAACTAAATCAGACTCGGTTCAATTTTAATAAACGTGTGTGATATGTCATACCGGAACCAACAATATAATTTCTTGACATCCAAAATATAAAACAAAATCGAATATATGTTTTGTTATATAATCTCTCTATAATATAGCATTCACACCTTAATTCAAATAATATTCACACATTGTGAAATTACTTGAAATAATGAGTGGATTTTTTTTAAATAGAAATTGTTTTAAACTCGGAAAAACAGAAATATTTTATATGCAATCTCGTATTTATTAGAAATGCATAATAAGCTAAAATTTTATCGGTGGTAACAAATAAAATTGGTTCCTAAAGAAAAGGAGACAAATTACCCGTAAAGAATAAGTTAATTTCTTACGGATTGTAATAAACCTATAAAATATGTTTTGGAATATCCCATTTTGTTCATCGAAATTTGGTTGCTCAACAGATCGGTTGTTTTCACTCATTTTTGTTTTCTTTTCTCAATAGCAAATTAATTTCTTTTCGCACTCATGCATGCATGCATGTATTTTTTTTCCTATGCAAAACATGTTATACTCTATCCTATTCTCATTCTTGAGTTTTGATTTAGTTCTCAAATTTTAGCCCATTTATCCAATATAAAAAAGGTAATTACAATTCACTCGGTTCTTTTTTTATATAAAATATCAATTTAAAATTTGAATGCGAAAATTACATAAACACATATAAAATAATCCAAGTGATAACAAATTCAATTCTATAAACTCATTGATTTATTTGTTAATCAGAAATTAAAACATATTTCATAAAAGATTCCATTTCTCATTAAAAAAAAAAAAAGAATCCAGTGGTTTCACGGTCAATAATGAAATGATTATGAAACCTCCATTCGAATGAACTTCTAACACTATTTTCTGTTTAACTCATTTCCTTCACCGAACTTAATAAACGTAAGCCCTTAATTGACATCCTGTAAAAAGGTGTTAGTAATTCAACTTGATAACTTTTGGTAACCCCAAATCAAACTCTTAATCAATCTTGTTTTTTTATCTTTTTTGCCGAAATTGTTTAGGGCTTAGATTTAATTTCCTTGTAAAATATTATTTTCATTAATATGATATTTGCCTTTTAGCCAAAAAAATGCTCGTTAGATAACATTAATTCTTGAATGTTTCGAGCTGTGGTTGCAAACCATGATACCATACACTTAGTACTTTCACACAATTTTCCTATGTATTTTTGGGGTTATTTATATCTGCAACATTACGTTAAGAAAAATTAAGCATTAGAACATGTAGAAGAAAAAAATGTGTATGTGGAGTTTTATCATGAGCAATGCATGGTTGAGAATCCTATATATATATAAAATATTTGTTCATCAAGAGATCTTGCTCAACAATATTATTTTTTCGGAATATCCGTTAGTTCCTCCACATATCCGAACAAATAAGTAAATAACAAATTTTCAGTTGACTAAAAAGTTCAGTTGAGCAATAATCGTGAATTTGATTTTTGTTGATTCATTTAGATATGATAAAATTTGAATTTTTTTGGTTCCGAAGAAATGGTAGTGGAACTTTTTGGTTCCAAAGAAATTTTATGCGAAACAAATTAAATGATTAATGTTCCAAATGAAAATAGTTTTTCAAATTAAACAAATGATTAAAATAAAGGTTGGATTTAAGCCATGTCATCTTTTACCTAATGACATGTCATCATTCCATGTCATAGTTTTTAGCCAATCAAATTATAACAATTAAATTTTTCACTAATTCAACTTCTCATTTAATAGGAAGGTGATTACATTCTGAAACAAAATTACTATTTTCTTTTCATGGTGAAATTAACAAAATGAAATGATTCAAAATATAATCATCGATCGGCTGCAAACAATAACAAAAACGAAAAGACCTGAACATGTAAAAGGATGTACAATACGTAGAGAAACAATTTGGACTCTCGAAAATGCCAAGAGAGTTTTGACTGGTTGACTGTTTTTTAATGATATCTTAATCAATCTTACATGGTTTGGGTCTTATTTGAAGTTGTTATCATGTTACTCCAATTAGCTTATAGTATAGTACTAGTAGTAGTTCCAGTGGCTGTAATAAGTAGCATCTGATTTGAATCATGAGATAGGAAGAGTAACAAAATAAATGATAAAGAGTAATATTTGTTCAAAGAGAAGAAGAGTACATTGAAAGAACACATGTTTGTTTTATTCTTTTGCCTTTTCGTTCCTTGACTGTCTTTTCAAGTTCGACAAGTCTCAACATCTTTTCACCATATCGACGCTTTTCTAAGTAGCTCCCTCTTTTCCTTTTGTCTCTTTCAGGTTGCTTGATTTGCAGTAGTTCCAGTGGCTGTAATAAGTAGCATCTGATTTGAATCATGAGATAGGAAGAGTAACAAAATAAATGATAAAGAGTAATATTTGTTCAAAGAGAAGAAGAGTACATTGAAAGAACACATGTTTGTTTTATTCTTTTGCCTTTTCGTTCCTTGACTGTCTTTTCAAGTTCGACAAGTCTCAACATCTTTTCACCATATCGACGCTTTTCTAAGTAGCTCCCTCTTTTCCTTTTGTCTCTTTCAGGTTGCTTGATTTGCACTAAACTTGGTACATACACTACAAGAAAACAGGCGCTATTCCGACGGCCAATTCCGACGGCCAATCCCGTCTGAATTCCGTCGGAATAGATCCTTTTCCAACGGTATTCCGACGGGATTGGTCCGTCGTTTCTATCACGTCGGAATTTAAAATCCGTCGGCAGTCCGTCGACCACCTGCGACGGCTCTCAGACGGAAAACGGATTGCCGGATTCCGTCGACCTTTCGTCGTTATAACGTCGGATGTCAGAAAGGAGACGGAATTCCGACGGTTGCGGACTTCCGGCGAGTACCGACGGAATTCCGACGGTTGCAGACTTCCTGCGAGTACCGACGGAGTTCCGACGGTTTCGGACTTCCGACTAGTACCGACGGAGTTCCGACGGTTTCAGACTTCCGGCGATTACCGACGGAACTCCGACGGTTTACGTTATTTTTAACCAAAAATTAATAATAATTAAACAATTTAAAATAAACGAAATATAATAAAACATTTTAAAATATAATAAAAATTAAAAAAAAAAACTGATTAAATTAAAATTGTTTTAAAAGTATTTTAAAGTTTTACATTAAATTTTAAAACTTCAAAAGGCCTATTCCGGCCTACGGGTACTGAAGAAGTCGGTCATCTTCTGTTCCAAAGCTCGAAATCGTGCCTCCGCCTCCGCCTTATCTCTCTCTCTCTCTCGCTTCCTCGGCCTCCTTCTTATCTGTCTCTCTCACTTGCTCCACTGCCCTAAGCCGCTCGGTCAGCTCTCGGTTTTCTGCTTCCAATCTGCTACCATCGCCATAACGAACCGACGAAACGGACGAGCAACTATCTTCAGGGAGGCCGAATACACGGCCTCTGGTCTTGGGAGTCGCCTACGATAAAAAAGAAATTAAATCTTAGAACTTAGGTGTATTAAAAGTTATTTTGAAATTTGTTTAAAAGTGATACGGTTACTAACCTTGTAGGTGAACTTGTTGATCTTCTCGTATGGAACTTCGGTGGACGCCGAAGTTCCTTCCTCGATCGGTTGCGATTGGAGGTACTGCTCCCCGAGCCTCTCCACGATCTCCACGATTTCATGAGCAATGGGATCTTGAATTTCACCGGTCTTCTTGTTCGTGTGCGTAGCTTTGAGCAAAGCAAGATTCGAAGGAAACACATCGGTCTCCTGAAACTGTTAACATATAAAATTTTGTTAGCGAATTTTTATAAATTATGAATTATTTAAATACTTACCATTTTATCTGCAAGTGAAGCCTTGCTCGTTGCTCTGAGGTTGTGGGTCGCTTTTCCCTTCCCCTTCCGGTCACTATTGCGGTTAGTTGAGTTTCTCTCTGAGGTCGCCCGAGTTGCCTCCTGTTCCCAATGTGCAACTAGTCCATCCCAACATGTGTCTTTATGTTTCATAACCCGAGGCACCTTTCCGGTTTTGTACCACACATCTTTCCACTCGTTCATCTTCAACGAGTACTTCCTCGTAGCCTTTTCGTCGAATCTCTTTCGGACCAACAAAGTGAGCGGTGGGTTCCACGTAAAATCTTGATGCAAAACACCACATTCTCGCATTAGTAATTAAAATGTGAGTCATATAGGAAATATATTTTAAACTTATAAAATAAAATCATACCGAAAATTGTCGAAACCAAGTGTCCCGGTCCTCCACTGGCATATCGTGGTATGTGGGATACGGTTGAGTTACCAAGGAATTCATCATTCCGTTGATAGAACCCGTAATCCCGTTTCCCGAGTATTGGAACCTAATAAAATATTTAGTTAAATATTTTGCTAAAATAATTTACTCCAATACAAATTTAAATAAGACTTACCAGGTCGTGTTAGGTGGCGTGTCTGGATCTAGACGAGTCAACCTATCACGTCCGGGTTGCGACACAAACTGCTCGATGGTCATGGATGTGGGAGCTGAGAAGGCTGTACCCGGGGGCTGAGACATGTGTGGGGTCTCTAAGTCGGGAGTACTGTCGGGGATATGCGTCTCACTCCCACTCCGACCTCCCCTACTGGAAGTCCCACCTCCTCTAGAATGATGATATCGCGGATAGTTCCTACGATTTCCAAAATTTTAAGAGTTTGAGATTTCAGGATTTATAGAATATGAAATTTATAGGAATTTGGGATTTTGAGATTTTGCGATTTGTTATTTGGAAATTTCGGATTTAGGGATATAAGGATATTGGGAATTAGGGTTTTTTGCAATATAGAGATTAAAAGAATTTAGTTTTCAGACATTTTGTTATTTAGGGACATATGGATTGATGGGAATTTAAGATTTTTGTAATAAATGAATTTATTGAATTTGGGATTATGTGGTTTTGTGATTTATGGACTTAGGGATTTTGGGAAATTGGAATTTTGAAATTTAAGTAATCAGGGCTTGTTTGTATATTGTATATTCAGAAACCGAAGTTCATGGATTTAGGTTTTGTTGGGAAATTGACATTTATAATTAGACAAATTTTATTAATGTTAATAAATTTTTAAATTTGAAGGATTTAAAGGTTTAAATTGTTAAAGTTATAAATTTTTAAATTTTTAAATTTAAAGGATTTATAGGATTTAGAGTTTTAAATTTTATTATTTATAAATAGGTTTAAAATTTTAAAGGTTTAAATTGTTTTATTAATGTTTCAAAATTTTTAAATTTGAAGGATTTAAATGATTTAATTGTTAAATTATAAATTTTAAAATTTTTTAAATTTTAAATTTAAAGGATTTAAAGTTTTAAATTTTAGTATTTTTAAATATGTTTAAAATTTTAAAGGTTAATTGTTTTATTAATGTTATAAACTTTTTAAATTTTAACGATTTTAAATGATTATCTTCAAATATTCTATATAGGATATTTAGAAATTTAAAATTTTACATATTAATCATACATTAAATTATTAAAAATCCCTAAAAATCACAAAAACATATGAAAATGAAATTCTTAAAATTGGAAATATTTATAAAATTAGAATTGTCTAAAAATCCCTAAATTGGTAAATTACTAAAATTATCAACAAACCTAAATCTCAAAATCTCTAAAATTATAATTCTAATTTATAAATTTATAAAATTTCTAAATTTCTACAATCCTAAATTTCTAAATTTCTACAATTCTCATATTCAATTTCTACAAATCCACACATTCACAAGAACAATTTCTAAAAATCCACAAATTTCCATAAGAACACAAACAAAACTTACATTGATTTTGGGAGTGGCGACGGATTTGGACGGTGGCTCGGTGATTCCGGCGACTGGGAGGAGATTTCCGGCGACTGAACGGCGGTGGAGAGGAGATTTCCGGTGGTGGGGTGAAGAAATCCGGCGATTCCGGCGGTGGAGAGGAGATTTCCGGCGGTGGAGAGGACATATAGGACGATTCCGGCGGTAGGGATGCGAAATCCGGCGATAATTGTCGAAATCCGGCGATGAATCGGAATTTTGGTTCGTTTTTGATAAGTGTCGGGGAAGAGAAACAATTCTGGGATTTATAACAGTAGCCGACGGCATTCCGACGGTCTCCGTAACACCGACGGTAATTCCGACGGTTTTCCCGCTTTGGCGATGATCACGAAGTTGTTTGGCGGCAAGGAAAATTTGGGTTTCCGTCGGCAATCCGTCGGAACTTAAGACGGAATTCCGACGGAAATTATTATAAATATCAATTTTTAATATATTTCCGTAGGGGTGTGCAAACGGAAATATGGGACGGGATCTAACGGGAACGGGGTTTATGGGACTAGAAAAATACGTCCCATTTATGTCCCATTTCAAATTCTGGACGGGAACGGGATAAAACGGGATGGGACGGGAACAGTACGGGAAATCCCATAAAATAATCAGACTCAAAAATTAGATGAAAGAATGCTTCAAATTGTAAATATGTATATAACAAGCTTTTTCAATTTATGAAAACACATGTTTAAATTAACGAAAATTCAATTGTATTTTATAAAAGGTAAAAATTTAAAATAAAATAAAAACCATAATCTTTAAATTGAATCAAACTTAAACCACATTAAACCATATTTCATATTATCCCATTAAAAAATTGATATATGTATATATCCCATATTAAACCATATTTCATATTATCCTTATAATTTCATATATTCCATATCCCATAGTAAACTATATAAAAACCATAATTTTCAAATTGAATCATATAACCCATATCCCATATAAAAACCATACCCTCGAAACCAAGAAAAATTTATTCAATAAATTTGGTAATAAAATAAAACTCCCGTCAGAACACCGTCGGAAATAAAGACGGAAGTCCGACGGGGTTTTAATTTTATTACATATATTTAAGGTTGTACGCCGGAATTAATTGTTTATTTAATAAATATATGTAATAAAAATTAACTTCCGTCGGAACACCGTTGGAAATAAAGACGGAATTCCGACGGGTTTTTATTTTTATTACATATATTTAATTTTTCCGGCGGTAACAAATATGTGAAATAAAATTCCGTCGACAATGTGAACGAGTTAGAGACATATCAAAGTGCCAAACCCGTGAATCCCACAAGTTCTATCTATGTTGCCTTGGTTTTCTTAAATTTTATATTACACATACAATTTATATTGCAATATAAATTTAAATACCAAAATAGTAAATATTACACATACCAACATTATGCGGATAAACTCGTACAATAGATCGTAGGAAATTATTTAACATAAAACCAACATAAAGCCGTAAGCATAAAATAATTCTTATTCATGGACGAGTTAGATATTTATTCTTCATCGGAGTCTGGAACTGTTTCATATTCGTACCCAGTAGTTCCTTCATCTTCCTCCTCGATGGTGCATACTTTCGTTGGCTGGTATTCAGCAATCATCGTATTAGCACCGATTATCTGTTTGAAAACTGAATTTAGTTAACCATTCCCAAAAATATTTATAAACGTATGGTGTATCTACCTTAACAATGTTTCGCTCTGTGATGTTTAGGTACTTTGGGTTCCTACCAAAACGGAAACGGTAACATTCTTCAGGATGACCACCGCACCTACAGCAGTCGTGAGTCTGTACTCGTCATTCTTGAAGATGTTATGTTGCATGGTTCCCTCGATTAATCCCGATGGATCTTTTAAGGTTACAAGCAGATCTCTCTGGTCATTGGGGGTCAAACTAGAGAGCATAGCCACAATCTGATAATTAAATAGAATATACTTGTCACATAAATTGTTTCTCAAAATGGTAATAAAATTGGACGGCAACGTAAACCTTTTTTATTTTCACAAATTGTGAACGCGGGGATTGAATTTCTGCAACCTGGGTCCAGAATGGTGTGGTCCTATTGCGATAAGAACCTACATTTATGAATGATAGATTTTGTATTTGTCAGCTACAATCATTATATAACAATATATTGTAAAAGTAAAAACGGTAATTATATATATATATATATACCTTCACGGATTATGTAATCGATAGTAGAAGTCCACCGAGGGCTACTAAAATCCTGGTCGGCTTGTGGTGCCTCGTTAATGACCTCATAAATAAAATCTTGTGTTGGGCGAGTTTTAGAACTTTTACCTCGCACCACCCTTGCATCATGAGCCCTCTTGCAAAAAATTCCTCGCCTTATGACTTGGCCAGGTCCCGGTATTTCGGGTGTTTGGTTCAGGATCGTTGAGTTGGGTGGAGTGAAATTGTTGGTTGAGCATCTATGACATTTAAATTATCGTAAGGAGGGCTTGAAGGAAGAAGAGTTATGTTTGGAGTGTTTAGACCAGGGGCTCGGTTTTGCATATAGTAATTCCATAGATCTTTGTTAGCCATTATGCAATTGAATATTTTTGTGTTATGATTTTGTGTTCAAATTTTGTTATGAAGGAATAAGAAAATGTGGAACATATATGTACAACGGATATCCGTCGGATTTCCGTTGGAAAACCGTCATAACACTCCGACATAACACCCCACCAATCCCTTCGGCCACTACAGACGATTTATTAACCACATAAACTTTACCGACATCTGAAACCGTCGGAATTCCGTCGGACATCCGTTACATAATTCCGACGACATAGCTCCATCATAAATCCGTCAGTACAGCTGACCAATCAAACTTTGCCGACATCGTGTAGTCTGAATTCCGTCGGTAATACGGACAGAATACAGACGGAATACCGACGGTTTATACATATAACTTCTACTATCAATACACCTGATGGAGTGTATATCTTCTACACCTCTCAATAACACAAAATGTCTTCTAACTCTCCTAATGAAGACGCAAAAATAACATCGGAGGCTAATTTTTTTTATATTCCAAAATACACGTGGGAAACCGAATCTCATTGCGACGAATTCACTCAAGAGATTCCCACTTACTCGTGGGAATTTGATACGTTCTCACTAATCCATAAAGAAGATTCCACATCAACAATAGTGTCTGACAACCAGTGCTCGCCAAACATCCACCACATTTATGATAGGCAGCCACAATGTCCTGATCATAACCGGGTTATCGAAGCCGAACAACCATGTCAATTGATGGAAAAGTCAGATACTGACGGTGCAAGTACTTCAAATGTATGTAAGGATCAGTACTATGGTTATGAATTCGCCCAAAGCCCAGAAAAGCCAAACTTAAATTTAGATGTTGATGCAATCAAAAGTGAATTGTGCGACGGATTTATAGATTCTCCACCAAAGGAGCATTGCTATGATTTCGAATTCGCCCAAAGCCCAGCCAAGGCAAACATAAATCTAGATGTTGATGCAATCAAAAGCGAATTGTGCGACGGATATGTAGATTCTCCACAAAAGAAAAAAAAGGGAAAGAACATCACTAAATGGTTCTAACAAATGGTAAGTTCGGAGTGGAAACCGACAGATGATTGTAAAATGAGGAGTTTATTATGTACTTGTACCATAACCGTTGTGTGTTAAATATTTGCAAGTCTCTAATGTACATGTTTAAGAATGTGTTTTAAATTTTATGTTTCATTAAATGTTATGTTTTATTGGAGTTGCAATACCAATATTTATCGTCAATTAGTCATCGAACATGACTATATATATATACTATTAAGTAATATGATATACAAGGGATGAAGTCTGATTCTCCTGAATCTTGGGATCCACTTTCAGTAGGGATGAAGTCTGAATCACACAACATTCATAAGCACACATTTATTCATAAATTATTTTGCTGAATCTTTTGATCCACTTTCACTAGGGATGGAGTCTGAATCGTCGTCAAATTCGTCACGTGTTTCCTCTTTGTCCGAATGCACTAGATCATCCCCGATATGTGTGACATCAATGACAAGGTCAATGTTATCCATCTCCTCAACATGTGACATTGGTACACTTCTCGATGGTTGTAGAGCATCTTGTTCTGGAACTCCATATATTTTTCCTCTCGAGTTAATTGGAGTTACTGTGATCCAAGGATCTGTACGATAGGCAACTCGAGGATATGGAATGTAGCAAACCTACTAATAAAGAGTGGATATTGATAATATACATGAACAACAAACCTTAAGTATGAGTACGTAGGTAAACATATTATTGTATTCATACCTGGTCTGCTTGAGACGCAAGGATAAATGGATCGTAATACTGTAGTTTCCGGCTTGAATTTATCGAAATAACACCATGAGGGTCAACTCGAACCTCTCGACCATCGGTTGGGTCATACCAATCGCACATAAACACAATGCACCTCAAGTCCACCATTCCTGGATAATGGATTTCCAAGATTTCTTTTAAAATCCCATAGTACATTGTTTCTCCTGATTGCGCCGAAATACCATAGTCCGAAGTTGACCTTTAACGTCCTTCCTCACGGATCCTGAACGCATATCCCCTAGTGCAAAACTTGGGATATGAAGTCGCGGTGCTGCGTAAACCATAAACAAACTCCACTAACCATGTCGGGAGTGATTGACCACTTGCTATACTATCGGAAACCTAAAAATGATAGAAGTAAGAAATAAGTAACATATGAACGTGAAAACCTGGAAAAGTAAGAGTAATTAATTATATTACACTTACATAACATTTCAACCACCCCTCAAATTCTTCATCTTTCAAGACAGTAAGTTCGGCATCTGCCTTATCATAATGGTAATCACGTGCGAAAGACATGTAGATCCTGTAACATAACAGTCGTTAGTAGATAAAGGCAAATAATTCCATAAATTTATTATAATAACTGATATACCTTTCGTACTCCAAACTTTCGTCACAGTTTCTGAGGATATACGTATGCAAATGTGTGACCTCTTGGGCTGATAGTTTGCGTTTCTTTCCTTTTCCACTTGCTCGACCAACTTGGGCAAACAAATCAGGAACAACCACGGCATAGACTGCTTTCTCACCTCTATCATCATGTCGGGCAGGACGTCTGCGAACTGCCGATGGAAAGTAATATTCGGCGAAGTGTGAGACTTCCTCGTTTAGACTTTGTGCGACAATAGATCCCTCAACCTTGCTCAAATTTTTAACCTTTTTCTTCAGGTGGAACATGTAACGCTCGAACGAATACATTCATCGGTATTGAACAGGGCCTCCTAAGGCTGCTTCTCGTGGGAGGTGAATAGGAAGGTGTTCCATAATGTCAAAAAAAGATGGTGGAAATATCTTCTCAAGATTACAAAGGAGAACCGGGATATTGGCCTCCAAGTTACGTATCCCGTGGTCGGTAAGCGTTCTTGAACATAAATCTCGGAAGAATGCACCAACTCCTATAAACGAAAATTAAACAAGTTAGTACATATATATATATAGTAATATTATGGTAGTAAGAAACTAATGGGAGTAAGAAATATACCTCCAATTGCTTGGTGGATAGGTTCTGGAAGCAGATATGCAAATATAAATGGAAGAAGACGCTGCATCACGACATGACAATCATGACTCTTCATTCCTATAAACTTGTCTTCTGTCGAATCCACGCAATTACGTAGATTAGATGCGTAGCCGTCAGGAAATTTTACAAATTTTTTGAACCATTCAAAAAATACTTCTTTCTGCCCAGAGTCTAACCGGTAAGCAGGCGTCGGCAATCTACCATTCGAAACATGAAGAGATGGCCTCGAACAAATCAATGGCAAGTCGAATCTAGACTTCCAGTTGTCTTTGGTTTTTCCTGGGACGTTTAATATGGTGTTCATGATGTTGTCAAAGAAATTCTTTTCAACATGCATGACATCTAGATTATGCCGCAATAGATGGTCTTTCCAGTAAGGCAAATCCAAGAAAATACTCTTCTTGTGCCAACTGTGATATTTCCCACAACCGTCCACGGGGTGATGGCCATTACCCCCACATTTAGGAGTTCGCTCTGCACCAAAATCTCGTAACTGTTCCAATATGCTGCGACCATCTATCTCAGGCGGTGGACCATGTAACACTTATTCATTCTTCGTGAAATATCTTCTAGATCGACGATATCGATGATTTGCCGGTAAAAAACACATATGGCAATCAAACCATGAAGTCTTCCTTCCATGCTGCAGTTGGAATGCTGTAGTATTGTCTTAGCAATAAGGACATGCCAATCTTCCATGCGTTGTCCATCCAGATAACATACCGTATGCCGGAAAATTGCTTATGGTCCACATAAGAACCGCACACATGTTGAAATTCTGCTGGATTGAAACATTATATGCCTCAACACCATGCTCCCACAACATCTGCAACTCAGAGATCAATGGTTGGAGGAATATATCGAGCGACCGTCTTGGATGATCTTGCCCGAGAACTAGAATTGAGAGAAACATGAACTCTCGCCGCATGCACATAAATGGAGGCAAATTGTAAGGTGTTACGATGACCGGCCACAATGAATATTTTCTTGCATGCTTGCCAAACGGGTTGAAACCATCAGTGGATAAGCCTATGTATATATTCCGTCGTTCATATGCAAAATCTGGATATACGGATTGAAAGTGTTTCCACGCTTCCGCGTCAGAAGGATGCGTGATATCTCTTTCTTGACTATGCTCTGCATGCCATCTCATAGCCTTAGCTGTGCGGTTTGATTCGTACAACCTCTTCAACCTCTCCGTTAAGGGTAAATACTACATTCGTTTGAATGGAATCTTGACCCTGCCACTTGCATCCTGGAACCGGGATTTCTGGCAAAATTTACATTTGTTCCGGTTCTCGTCTTCTATCCAGTATATCATACAGTTAACAATGCACACGTCTATAACCTGGTAGGGCAAACCAAGACCGGCAACAAGTTTTAGGACCTCGTAGTATGATCCTGGGGCCAGATTATCTTCTGGCAAAACATCTTTCACGAACTCGGCGAATGCATCAACACATTCTTCGGACAAATTATAATCAGTCTTCAGGTTCATCATCCTACTAGCAGAAGATAACAGTAAATGACCATCCCTACAACCGATGTATAGTGGTTGCTTTGATGCGTCTAACATATGGAAAAACCTTCGAGATTCTAAATTAAGCTCTTCAACCCTATCACCCTCATACCCACCCGACTGCAAATTCTCTCTAAACGCATTGTTAAACATCGCAACCGTACTTACCCCAACATCTACTCCCGCTGTAGGTTCTCCTACGCTATCCGGAAAATAAGGTGCATTGCTACTAGTACTACCATATTCATAATTGGTATCTCCATGTACATACCAAACCTTATATCCCGGCCTAAAACCATATCTATATAAGTGAGTCCAAACATTATGAACGGCAACACTAATTCTATTACATCAATTGGAACAAGGACATTGATATCCTGACCTTTTTTGGCTGCTTCTAGATTACTGGGTAAATTCATAAACTCGCATATTCCTTGAGCGTACTTGTTCCTTAATAAGTCCGAGCCCACATCCATCATTGGCTCGTCCATCCATGACCGAAAATATGAACTCATCTTTATAATTTTGTTTGGTACTCGAAATTTTGTTATGATGGAATGACGAATTCTGCAAACTTATGTAGAACGGATTTCCGTCGAAAATCCGTCGGAATTCCATCAATACCTCCGACATAACACCCCACCAATCCTATCATCCACCGTAGACGATATGGGAACCACTCAAACTTTGCCGACATCGAAAACCTTCGGAATGCCGTCAGAAATCCGTCCGCCCGTACACGCTGACCAATCAAACTTTGCCGACATCGAAAAGTCTGAACTCCGTCGGTATTCCGTCGGAATATAACGACACCTCGTATCCGTCTGTCTGCCATCGGTGGTTTCCGACGGTATTCCAACGGAATGCTGAGAGAGTGGGTTTCCGTCGGTATACCATCTGGAAATTTGACGGAATTCCGACGGAAACCCTCTCTGTCAACATTTCGTTGGAATACTGTAGGAACTGTCCGACGAATTTTCGACGGGAAAAATTTCCGTCGGAAATCAGCATGTTTTCTTGTAGTGATAAGAGCACACATGTGTTTCCCAACAGTTACGTTCTCCGAGATCTAATTGTCTTAAGTATTCATCCTCTCCAACGATGCTAAGTGTGTGCTGACTCAAGTCATTATCTTGATCAAGACCCATGGCAACTTTCTTTTCCTCGTCAATGAAGAAACCACCCGAAGATGAAATTAGATGCTTATTCAATGTCAAGAACTTGCTCCACCACACCTTTCCAGCCTCAATCTTAGTCGTAATCCATATGTCAAGCTCATCAAGATTTATTTCTCTCTTGTAAAATCAAAACCGTACTCACATAGTCATCACGTCCAGGGCTAAACGGCATACGCATAAGCAGCCCAAATTTCTCTCTTGTAAAATCAAAACAGACTATGTGATCGTCAAGTGCGCCGACTTTTGAATTACGTTTTGTAGCGCAAAAGTAAGAGTTTCCCTTGAGAGAAACGCCACGCTGGTAACACGTTATGTACCAGTGTAGAGGGACATCAAGAGTCGTCCATGAATCAGAGTCAAAATCATAATTTTCATACCATACAAAGCGGTTTTCAGGTGTATGAGGAGCGTCTCTGAGTGCACCAGTTTTTCTGGGTGGATGGACATGATCATCGAAAAACCGCAAGATTTTCACGTATCCGAGAGCGTACACTACAAGAAAACAGGTGCTTTTGCGACGGAATTAAAGCCTCGCAAATTTGCGTCTTAGGTGCGACAGGTTTGCGACGAACAGTCTTAATAACTCGCAAAACCGTCGCAAATTTGCGTAGGAACTTGCCGACGCAAAATCGTCGTAAATTTGCAACGCGTTTGCGTCGAGTTGTATTTTGCGACGATTTTGCGTCGAGTTGTACGTTTAGACGCAAATCCGTCGCAACAAGTGCGTCGAATTTGCGACGATTTAAGGGTTGCGAGGGATTTGTGACGAAAGTAGCTTGAACACATTTTAATTGAGTCTTACTTGTTTATGAGTGTAATATTTTAGCCGCAAATCAGTCGAAGAAGTCTTGGAAAATCGTTGCAAATTAGTCGCAAGTTGAAATGAACATTCTATAAAATCAACATAATTATCTCACATTCTATAATTCAACAAATATGGATAACAATCGATCTTTAATTCCGGGTCCGGCTGGTGTGAGACAGGCAGAAGAACGGGCAAGGAAAAAACTTGAAGAATCGATGTTGGAAGAATGCAATTCTTATGAGAGACATGTACAAATGGTTAACTGTGTTGTTGAGGCAGAAGATCCATCGTTCACCGATGTCCTTTGGAAGACGACAATTGGAAATGTCAACAAATTAACAGGTATAATGAAATGTTATTATTATTAATATATATTAGTAAGAAACAAAAATAATTATATTTCAAAGTTTGTATATTGTTTAATTGACATTTAATTATATTTTACTTATTCAATGTTGAATATATACAGGTGGACACACATGTGGGTTGACACTGGTAAAAGAGTTACATCAAATAAAGCCACAATGGCGTCACGTACCATATGTGGTAGCAGTGATTGATAAAATGGAACCTAATGGATTGGGGGACGCGATGATCATACTAAAGGTAAAATGTATATATAAGTTATAAGGAAATATATTTTTAACAAATTATATATTTAGTAATCGATAAATGTTATTTGTTTTCCTTGAAGGATCCTACCGGGACTGTACAAGCGAGCATTCATAGGTCCGCCATATCTGATAACAAATACGGGTCGCACATAAAGGAGGGTTCGGTATTGGTTCTAAAGGAGGTTGTAGTTGTTAAGTTTGATAGGGCGACAACATATCTTAACATTATTCGTAAGAACATAAGCAATGTAAGTTAAGTCGAATATATATTTTAAAGGTATTGTATTAAGTAGTATCCTTACACATAACTCAAGAATTTGATTTCACAGGTTATATCTAAAGAAAACATGGCTACAACGTTCATAGAAGAAAGTAGTAGCAGTCGTGTTAATCGAAATCCAAACAATTGGTTATCCCAGGAATCTGACGAAGGGTCAACAACGGATGGTGGTAAAGAAATTGATGATGAGTAATACATTATGTCATCAATAAAAGAAATGAAAATAAATATGTGTTTATGTTAGCAGTTTATTTGTATTACGTTTTTAAGAAATAATGTGTTATATATATATCGATTGTACGTACGTTTATGAACATCGATGTTAATGTTAAAATATCATAATATTATATTAATATATATAAGTTTCCAAAAATTTACTTGTAACCCTAACACATTAATGCTAATAACAAAAAAGTACAAATTAGCTCTTAACTTACCAAACTATAAATACAAAAGATTCGTCGTAATAACTTACCAAACTATAAATACAAATTTGCGATAATTTTGCGTCAATTTGTATGTTTGGAGGCAAAACCGTCGCAAACACTATAACATTTGCAACGGTTTTGCGTCGATTATAAAGTCTCGACGCAATTTCGCCGCAAAAATTGTAGCAGGTTTGCGTGGCAAGATATTTTAAGATATTTCCGATAATTTTGCGTCTGTTTTGCGACGAAATAATAGTTGCTACGCAGTTGCGACGAAATTTTTTACAAAACGTGTTTAATGAGTCTTACCGGTTTATGGGTACAATATTTTTTGTCGCAAACGAGTCGCAAAACTTTAGCAAAAACGTCGCAAATAAGTAGCAAAAAAATCCAAAGTTTTATAAATTCGGTGAATGTGAAGAACGGAATTAATAAACATTCAAAACATTCTCTAAAAACATTAAAATCCGAGAAACACACTATTTTTTCCAAAGAAAGATATTAAAATTTGATAATCGAAGATATCTTCGCATCATGAGGTCTCGAGCATGGATGTACAACGACCGCAAAGATCCAGAAACTGGCGAAGTGTCTAGAGAATTTAGAGAAGGGCTTGACCAGTTTTTTACCCAGACGATAAACAACCTAGGGGCTGTCGCAGGATATACCAACGACGGTAACGTGAAAATTTTCTGTCCTTGTGTGAAATGCAAAAACTTTGCTCCACATGATACGCGAACTGTTTGGAAACATTTATTAACGAGGGGGTTTTTACCTAACTACTATGTTTGGTTTTCGCATGGGGAGGATTTTGTTGTCAATGTTCCGGGTAGTTCAAGTACGAGTAATTATCGTGAGAATGTAAAAGGTGGTAGTAATTATGAGGATAGTAATTATCAGTATGGTCATGATAATTTTAATGAATCTGCATATGGAAATACAAATGAGAATAGGTTTAATGATATGGTCAATGATGCATTTCAAGAAACTACTGCTTCGTGTAGTGATAGTACTTTTGAAGAACCAAACCCGAGTGCTAAAATTTTTTATGGTATGTTAGATGCTGCTAACGAACCTATCTACGAAGGATGTAGTGAAGGGCTTTCAAAATTGTCGTTAGCATCTAGGATGATGACAATTAAAAGCGAAGATAACCTTAGTGAAAATTGCATGGATAAATGGGATGAATTGTTTAAAGAGTATTTTCCAAACTAAATTCCTAATTCACAAACTAATTTCTAATTCCGAATTGAATAGATAATTTGAGGAAACTTACAAATGAGAAGGAAGATCCACCATTTGTAATCCGGCGAAGAGGAGGACACGGCGGCGGCTACTTCCGAAGGAGAAATCCAGCGAGGACGAGAAGATGAAGAGGCGGAGGCGGCTACGGTGAGGCTCGGTGGGGGAGAGGATCGGAGGAGGAGAGATTAGGGGTCGGGGGGAATTCCGGCGAAGACAACCGGCCAAATCGGCAGATCGGAAGGGGCGAGCGGCGGAGGCGGCAATTTTTTTGATTTTCAACCGATGGATTGTGTTCTTCGAGGAGAAGAAGATCTGTTAATAAATTATAATTTCCGACAAATTTAAATCTGTCGGAAATCCGTCGGCATTTAATTTTCATTTTGCGGTATTTATTTTTCATTTCGCGGGTAAAATTTGGCACATCCGTCGGAAAATTGCGGAAATCTGTCGGAAAAATATACAATTTTCCGACAGATTTCCGACAGTTATATGGTTTTAAGCTTGTTAACGATCCGTTTTCGTAGTTACAAGTTAATAGCATGGTTGGAATCATGATTTAGAAGATAAAATACTTGATAATGATCATTGCAACATTCAAATTCTAAACAGTTAGTTTTAGTATTTTCAGTAAACATCTATTGTTTTGTATATGTAACTGTATGAAACGCTTTTGGTTGAAACATGACAAAATCGCAAATCATGTTCTGTATAACATCGACAAGGTTATTTACTCTCTTATCTTGTACTTTTATTGTTAGAATTGTATGCCGAGACTTTGTCTTCTCGAAATTCTAGAATTTGACCTCAAATCCCCAAACCTGTCGGAAATCTGTTGGAAAAATAGATACGTTTCCGACAGATTTAAGGGTAACATGTGTCGTCCATTAAGGTTAGCCTGATATGAAGCATCCGTCGGAAATATATATATTTCCGACAGATTTCCGACGCAAAATCAAGTTATTAAAAAAAAATACAAAATATAAATAATCTGAAATTCTTGTTTATGTTTACAGATACAAACATATAATGTAACTAATTTGAGTCTGATTCTGATCCTTCCGAAGGAATTGTGTCTTCGTCTTCATCAAATTCTCCAACTTCTTCTTCTGATTCTGAATGTACTATATTATCACCAAATTCTGTGAAATCAACAAAAAGGTCCACCGCAGAAGAATGATCAACTGGATCCATCAGAGTAATTCAAGTTGGTTGCATAGCATCTTGCTCAGCAACTCCATATAGTCTCCCTCTTGGATTAATTGGAGTCACTGTAATCCAAGGATCTCCTCGATGTGTTACCCTAGGGTAAGAAATGCAGCATACCTGAAACAAACATATTTAATTTAGGCAATTACAATATCATTATTCATCAATAACGCACATATTATAAAATTTTAAAATCAAATCTGGTCTGCATGTGATGCTAGGATGAATGGGTCATACTTTTGCAGTCTGCTAGAAGAATTTAATGAAGTGACGCCAAATTGGCTCACCTGAACACCTTCTGGATATGATGGATCATACCACTCACACAAGAAAAACAATGCACCTCATGCCCAACATTCCTGGATAGCGCACTTGCAATATTTCTTTGAGAATCCCTAGTAGACTACATCACCACATGTAGCTGAAATACCGTAATCTGTAGTTGGCCTAGGCCTTTTTTCATGAATCCTAAATGCAAATCTCCTAGTGCAATACCGAACGTATGAAGTTGCTTCGAAGCTTGGGCCAGAAACTATCTCTTGTAACCATGTCGGAAACCTTTCTCCATTCTTCATTCCTTGAGAAACCTGAGATAATAATTTAGACAAACTAATAAACAAACATTTAATTAAGTATTAATTAATTCACTAATTTTAAGATATATAAGCGTTTTTAAAAAACTTACGTAATATTGCAGCCAATTTACAAACTCGGTTTCCTTAGATTCTCCAAGTTCGTCTTCTGTCATTTCCGGATAATAGCGATGTATTGATGCAATGTAAATCCTGAAAGCAAACAACAATATATAACATATGAAACCTATATATTACATAGGTATTAAAAAAAAGAAGTATTTAAATAAGTTCTGTTTTTACCTTTCGTACTCCGCCATCTCCTCACAATTCGTTAGGATATACATATGTAAGTGACTCCACTCATCTTGTGATAGGAAGCGTTTCTTCCCTCTCCCAGTCACTCGCCCAACTTGCGAAAACAACTCAGGACCAGCGCGTGATATATGACTCTCTCACCTCTATCATCATGACGAGCAGGACGTCTACTCTTCGTACGAACTTCCCGTGGAAAGTAATATTCTGCAAACTGTAATGATTCTTCATTGATACTCTGTGCAACAATAGAACCTTCAACTCGAGCCAAATTTTTGACCTTCTTCTTTAGATGGAACATGTACCGCTCAAAAGGATACATCCAACAAAATTGAACGGGACCACCTAGTTCGGCTTCGCGGGGGAGGTGTAGGGGAAGATGTTCCATAACATAAAAAAAAGACGGCGGAAAGATCTTCTCAAGATTGCAAAGGATCACTGGTATATTGGCATCTAAATTGCGGATCCCCTCAACTATAAGTGTCCTCGTGCATAAATCCCTAAAGAAAGCACCAACTGCTGCAATAGCTTCGTGGACAATTTGAGGAAGGAGATGGGTAAAAGCAAACGGAAGAAGCCTCTGCATCACTACATGACAATCATGACTCTTCAGTCCCATAAACTTTAGGTATCGCAAGTCTACGCAGATACCCAGATTAGCTGCATATCCATCAGTGAATTTAACTTCGTCTTTAATCCACCGAAAAAATTCTCATATCTTTTCTATTTGCAATCGGTACGGAGGAAAAGGATATGTACCATCGGGAAGACGTTCAAGATAATCACGGTTACAAATCTTTGAAACATCCATCCTAGACTTCACATTGTCTTTTGTCTTTCCCGGGACGTTTAACACCGTATTCATGATGTTGTCAAAGAAGTTCTTTTCAACATGCATCACATCGAGGTTGTGCCTTAATAAATGATCCTTCCAATACGGCAAATCCCAAAATATACTCTTCTTATGGCAGTTATGAGCTTCCCCTACACCACAAACCGGTTCATGCCCATTACCCCCACAATCAGGAGTCCTCTCAGCACCAAAATCTCTCAACTGCTCCAATATAGTACGACCGTCTATCTCATCAATTGGAGCATCAAACACTTGTTTATTTTTCTTAAATAATCTTTTAGACCGACGATAGGGATAGCCGTCTGGTAGAAACCTTCTATGGTAATCAAACCAACATGGCTTTCTTCCATTCCTCAATTGGAAAGCGTCAGTGTTGTCTTGGCAAAACGGGCACGATAATCTTCCATGAGTAGTCCATCCAGATAGCATATCGTATGCTGGGAAATCGCTAATAGTCCACATAAGGACCGCACGCATATGAAAATTTTGCTGCCGTGAAACATCAAACGGTTCGACACAGTGACTCCATAGCATTTGTAACTCATAAATCAATGGCTGGAGGAATACATCAAGTGATCTCTTATGATGCTCAGGGCCGGGAATAAGAACGGAGAGGAATAAAAACTCTCGACGCATGCACATACCAGGGGGCAAATTGTACGGTGTTACGATTACGGGCCACAAAGAACACTGCCTTCCATGCTTCCCAAATGGATTGAAACCATCCGTACTTAACCCGAGGTACACATTTCTTAACTCGTATGCAAAATCCGGATACAACATTTGAAAATGTTTCCACGCTTTTGCATCTGAAGGATGTGTAATCTCTCCATCTTGACGATGCTCTGCATGCCATCTCATTTCTTCTGCCGTTCACGTAGATTGATATAACCTCTTTAACCTCGCTGTCAATGGTAAGTACCACATACGTTTATATGGAATTGGAACTCTGCCACCAGTATCCTTATACCGTGGTTTACAACAAAATTTACATCTTCTCCGGTCTTCGTCTTCTCTCCAATATAGCATACAGTTGTCGATGCATACATCTATCACCTGATACAGCATACCAAGACCAGCTACAAGTTTCTGTATCTCGTAGTATGATGCAGGTGCCTGATTATCTTCAAGCAAAATATCTTTCACAAAATCTGCTATCGCATCAACACACTCTTCCGCCAAATTGAAGTCCGTCTTAAGGGTCATCAGTCTACTAGCAGTTGATAAAGGTGAATGTTCATCTCTACACCCATGATATAATGGTTGCTTCCCTGCGTCTAACATATCAAAAAATCTTCTAGCTTCTTCATTTGGTTCTTCTACTCTATCCTCCCCTATTACGATCGATGGCAAATTCTCTCTAAACGCATCATGAACCATCTCAGCGGTACCTACACCAAAATCTACTTCCGTTCTATGTTCGTCTAAGCTATCCGTTCTATGTTCACCTAAGCTATTCGTTCTATGTTCGCCTAAGCTATCCGCAACATATGGTGTACTGCTACTACTACCACCATCATAGTTAGTTTCTCCATGAAAAAACCAAATTTTGTATCCCGACATAAAACCATGGGTATACAAGTGATGTCAAACTTGTTCTACCTTAACATTACGCGAATTGCAACAATTTAAACATGGACATTTTATCTCCGGTCGATTCCCGACAACCGCCATGAACTCGCATATACCTCGTGCATAACTTTCATTTAATGTCTTCGATTCCGGATCATACATCTCTTCATCCATCCACGATCTATAATATCTAGAAGATGATATCTCCCTCTCTTAACGATTTTTTTCTAACAAATGTTTGGTTGGAAGTTGTTGTTGTTGTGAGTGAATGAAGATGTGTGGAATCATATATATAAATACGCTGACCGTCGAAAATCTGTCGGAAAGGCGTCGGAAAGCCAACGGATATAATAACGACTATATAACGACTTTCCGACAGATTTTCGACAGACACCCAACTAGCTGTCGGAAATCTGTCGGAAAATATTAACGGTAATATCGACGTTCGTATTTTCCGACGGATTTCTGACAAACAACCGGAATGTCCTCTGGCGTCGGCACCGGCTAGTTACACGGTCCAATAATCCGACTGATTTCCGATGGTCTTCTTATCAGTCGGAAATAATTCCGATAGATTGCCGACGGAATTGAAAAAATTCAGTTCCGTCGGAAATTGGTCGGTATACCGTCGGTAACTTTCCGACGGAATCACTTCCGTCGGAAATTCCGTAGGTTTTGCGGCTGTTTTCTTGTAGTGTAAAGACTTGAGATATCTTGACTTGTTCGTTAACGCAACTAAGTTTGCCTCTAAGCTCTATAGATGGTTCTTCGTCGACAACGCTCATTAAATGAAGAGTGTTATTCATCATTACGACCATCCGAGACTCTCCTTCCCTTGCTTCTTTACCAATGTGCATCCTCAAAAAGCTTCGACTTTTAGATAAAGTGTTCCACTTTATGCAAGTTAATCACACTGGTCCCATTGATTTCAAGGGAACCCTAGACACAATCTCGTCTATCAAATCTCTTGGAAGATTGGAAATCATCGTTTTCATGATTCAAGTTACACCAAGGGTTTATTTAACCTTCAAAAACCCTTTTCTTTTCCTCTTAATTCTTGCGGCAAGACCTATATATATATGTTGATCAAAAACAATACAAAATTGATCCCAAAAAAAAAAGACCTATATGCTTTGGTGGGAAGGTATATATGGGCTTCAGAATCTAGTTGGGGTTTTTAATGATGTAACTAGATCATTCACCACGCTACGCGTGGTTTTGCGATGAATGTTTAAAATATTATATTTGTTTTCAGTTGTATTCTTACATGATTGATATTTTTTTTGGTAATTCACTAATTTATTATATTTTGTTGTATAATAATTTGTTGCATTGTATTTTTATAAATAACTTAATATATTTTTGATTTTTATGTGTGGTTTGTTGATAGATCATCGTATAACATTTTCTTGCAATTTATTTATTAATATTATTCATTTTCTCTATTTTGAAGGTGTTCTCTATGTTTTTATAAATCACTCCCTTACTTGTATAATATAAAAGTCTGTTAATTTTGAAGAGTTCGCAATAAAAATGTTTTATATGGATTTTCGCTGCTCTTTTTGTTTTCTTTGAAAACTTAAGTAAATGTTTTAATCTATTGTACTGCGGATTGCATTTGGCTTGGGAAAAAAAAAAATTATATATATATATATATATATATATATATATATATATATAAACATGTATTTTTAACAAAACTATAGTCTTATTTAGTGTAAGAAATACATTTTAGAAAGGACAGCGAAATTCCAACTTAAAGTCACTAAATGTCATACATTTAAATTGTTGTAATATTTGGGATTCATGATAATAAACTAAGTTGAGAGAATATAATAAAAATCAACTTAGAGCCATGAGTTTAATACACTACTAAAAAAATATGCATATAACATCATTTATTTAACATCACATATTTAATTGATACGAAACAAAAGGAAGAAATAAATATTCAGAATCATTTTACTAAAATGATGTTAAAACGTTCAAGTTTGCGTTAATTATATATAAGTGACGGTAAATGATAAAATATCTTGGATCATTTTATTTTATTTTATGCTAATCATATTATTTTAACGTCATTTATTTTACCATTGACGCATAACAATGAAAAATTAAAGCGCATCTTTTATTAACATCCTAAATCCATTATGACTCCCTCATGAACCCTAAAACTCCACCCTTCAATCATATCTGCTAGATTCCGGCTAAATGGAACAGTCGTCGATATTTCTCTGTTTAAATCTTCAGTAGAAATCCTATCCTTCCACAGATTTCCTCGCCTTATCTACTGATCGATGAGAGTGGCTCGCGTCACCACAATCTTCTGGTCCGGCGAAACTTTTGATACTAAAAGTAATGATAGCATCAGTTAAATAAGTGATATTAAGTTTGAATTAGAAAGTCACTTTGAAAAGTGATGCTAAATATTTTTAGCTTCACTGAATTTAACATCATTTTAAAAAAATGACTCTATTATTCTATCATCACTTTTTAAGGGACACTAACTATTAAAGAAGAATGATGGTAGACTTTACCCTATTTTCGTATTATGAGTTTCCCTCTTGAGGAACTTTAATTCACTAAAAACCTCACATAAAAATCCACGAAAGACCATCAGTCTTTAACCTTTGCCCGTGTTATTATGGTACTCCATAAGAACGTGGTAAACGTGAAAGAGTAAGCATTTGATTAGTTCGGTACTATAAGCATACTATCTCTCAATAAAATAAAATAAAACACCGCTAGCATAATTTTAAGCTATAAGAATTAAGAAACAAACACCAAAATAGAGATTAGAATTAACTTCAATGTTTTTTGAACTAAACCAAAAATATTACAATACATACATTGAGAGAATGCTCTTTCGGTCATTCAGACTTTTACTTACTTTGATCTGAGCTTTTACCTTGATGATAATGTGCTTTGGCTTTCCCATCACGTCAATCATCTCTGCACCTTGATGTGTAATGTTCTCTTTTGCGGGGCATCACACTGCTAAAGAGAAAAATGTACAAAATTAAACAAAGATTACTGGCAATCATGTTCTTATACACTATATTCGTCTCATTAATTTACAGAGACATGAAAATTCAGTTTTTAGATAAAATTGCAATTATGTATAGAATGATTTTTGTCACTTCCTTATTCACTTTTAGTATTTTGATACTTATCATATTCAAACAAAGGGTGAAATTCAAAGTGACTCCTTTGTTTAATCATATGAGTAGCAAAAAAGTATGCAAAGAGAATGAACAAATGAAAACCCAAAGATCTTACCGTGGCATTTTGATATAGAGTAAGTTAACTCCCTGAGTTCTGACTAATCCCATAGTGGTTGACCTATGATTTATTCCATCATTGGAATATATTGTACGATCAAATTCCTCTATAAAATTTGCGTTACAAAACACATCAACATTAACAGCCGGTAATTGATATAAGAGAGTCATCATCAAACCATAGATCATGTCACGTCATTCCTCCTGGATTATTCCAAAATCTGGAAAATTGCCGTTCAATCCCACTTTAGAAAGTATTTTCACTTATTTTTCTCAATTGGTTGATTGCAAATTGAACATAACTACAAACAAAATTATATGGACAATAAAGAAATGGCGAAACATCATAAACCGAAACCTGAGAAGCATGGATACATAGAGTAATGTCGAGATCAAGGTCCTTGTGAGTTTTAGTTTCAAAAATTGTGTTTCCAAGTTTGAATTTCCAAACGGGAGCTGCATATATATATACATAAAAAAGCATGGTTGTTGAACACAATTGCATTGGAAAACGGGAAAAATGACCAAATTTTGTGATAGCAGGTGGTCGGCGTCGGTAGACATCTCCAAGAGACGGAAATCATATGTATTGATGCATCTCGTCTCCTTCTAAATTGAAAGGATGCGATGGAATTTGTTTTGATGTTGAAACCTAAGAGGAATAAAATGATGAGCACAAAATGGGAATGATTTATAACCGTAGATGGGTTTTTTTCCCCTTTTTGAGAAGAAGAATCGATTGAAGATTTGAGTTTATTAAAAAATATGGATCGTCGCCAAAGGTGAAGGGGTGAGAAGATGAAGGATGAAAGGGTTTTTGTATTCGACAATTGTATTTCTGATTAATTGAAAGAGAATTAGAAGATGACATGGCTCTATCTATGATTTTATTGGTTGATTAAATCTGATTATTTTGCTTAGGTGGATGGCCTTAGAGGCCTAGAATTCTTCTCCTTTTATATAAAGGAGATTCACTTTGTAATCAAATTGGTTGCAATTAAGCACTAAAATCATTTATTTGTTTTTGGTTTTATTTTTGTAAGCTATGTTAGTGTTTAATTATGTCTTAGTTAACAGGTAAAAAAGTTGTCCCCTTGCAATGACTTTGAGCTATTAAAGTTTCGTTGATTCGATAGCGTAAGGGCTCTGTTTATAAAATTCATTATCTATAATAACATTAGAGAAAATTTGTTAAACTAAAAAGTCATGTTCTATAATAAAATTGTTGAAAAATTGGAGAAAAAAAATCATGTTCTAATCTTTCTTTTCTTCTTCTTCTTCGTTTCTTTATGTAAAGAGAAGAGAGTGGAAATTATAAGAAGAAGACAAAGAAGAATGAATACGGTTGACAGTGAAGATTCTGAAAGAACATGTGCAACTGGTTTTGTCTGAGCTACTCAACAAAGGTGTGAAGCTGGAAGTGAAAGAACAACTGAGTTATATCTGAGCTACTCAACAAAGAAAAGAAGTCTGGAGAAGAACAAAAGTCAACATGATGACGTGGCATCTTGAGCCAATCAAACAGGCAAATGAGTGTAAACACTGCAGGAGATGGGATCTTCTGTGAGTGGGATTGTACAATACAACAAGTGGGTATTTTTGCAGTATGACAGGTGGAGCAAATAGGAGAATCTGCTGGATAATAGGTGGAAGCTACACAAGTCAGCATCAGAGGTATGATTGGTTTGTCTTCTGGAGAAGGTATATCAGGTTCGTGACATCGTGACACTGTAGATGTCTAGCTGGGAAATACGACTTCGAATATTGACCGTTAGATCGGAGACAAACAAAATTCAGCCGTTGATTAATAAGGTTTCTTGGGCCCAAATAAAGCCCAAAAGATAATCACTCAGAATCCTGAGTTTCTTGCATTTTGTTTTGTTTGAAACGTTTGCTTTATTAATAAGTTGAATTTACAATAGTCTCACGGAAACAAATGTTGGAATAACGTTGTAGATGCAACAAGAGTCATATTGAGACGTTTCGATTCGAGCTAGCGTACAGACTAGTTTATTGTTTTTGCGTCCATGAACACCTTTGCAAATCTATTCATCTAATGATGAATCAAATTTCCATTGCTATGTCATTTTTACGATGGTTGATAATCGGGATACTATATCTTCGGATTCTATTTGTGCCCGTTAAAGATCATGTCATAACGGGTTTTCCATAAGCTTAAGAGCAGCCGAAAACGGTGAAAGAGGTCCTTGGGAAAATGGGATGTGTAGAGCTCGTGTACAAGAATGCAATGTTGTTCTCTATTTTGTTATCAGATGAAGGAAAAGTTAGCCTTAAATCATCTCTCTTCCGTTTCTCTCTCTTCTTTTCTCTCTAGCGGCAAAGTAAATCAGATCTAGGTCTTCTCTCCGGCAGTCGACTCTTTCGCGGTCGCCGGAGAGGGTGGGTTACTCTCGAGCTTAAGGTCGGTTATAGGTACAGAGGCGAGATCGGAGTTTCAACGACATCATCTCCGACGACACAGAGGCGTGGATAGTCACCGTTCGAGGCGCCGTGGTGGCTAGGATCTCGCGGTTTGGTCGGGAAAGATCACTCACCTTGGATCTGGATACGCTTGAGGACGGCGGAAGAGGCCTAAGGGAGAAAGCTTGGAGATCTTGTACGCGACTCTTCTTAGATGCGGTGGTGTTACGGTTGTCGGACGGTGACTCGGTGGGTTAGCGTCGTGTGTTGAGGAAGGATTCGGTGCGGCGAGTTGTCGAGGGGCAATTCCATCCGCGGTTGTCTATCCTTTCTTGACCGGATCGATGGTGTCGGCGAGTCTGGTTTGGGTTTTGGGTAGGAATTGGTTGGGGCAGAGGTGAGAAATCAGGGCTTTGTTCGTCGAAGGAGATCTAGGAGCCAAACGTCGTGTATACACCGGGAGCGAAAGGGTGGGGATCAGGCAGTTCCGAGGTCGAAGCTTCCGGTTGGGATCGATTCTCCGGCTTGGCGGTGAAGGCTCGGTGACGAGCCGCAATACGGCGGAGCTAGGGCTGGGCATTCGGTTAACCGTTCGGTTTTCGTTTCGGGTTCATTCGGGTTTCAGGTTTTTGGGTTTGGAGATATAAAACCTATTCGGGTAATTGTAAACTTCGGTTCGGATACAGTTTGGGTAGTCTTCGGTTTCGATTCAGATTCGGGTACAAGACTGGAAACCGGGATTAACCGAACAATTTTCGGATACAGGTAAACCGGGTATATTTGAACCGAAAAAACCGAAAAACACAAAAAAGTTTAAGAAAACCGAAAACTACCCGAACACATATTTACTACTCTTTTCTTCAAAAGAACAAGAACACACATCCTTTAACAAAATTAAACAAGTTCAAAAGTTATAACTTATAAAGCAAGGTTTCATACAAAAGCAAAGTTTAGAAGCAAGAAAGATAATTCTAAGACAGCAAATCCTGAAAGAAAGAAACATACTGAAATGAGAAATAAACACTAGAAATGTCTTCAAGTCTTCATGTTTGCAAGTCTTGAAGTCTTCAATCTGCATTGATTCGATGCTCTTCAAACACTGAAATGGAAAACAAAGAGGTATTTAGTACAAAAACTAAGAATGTGTTTGTAAATGAAATCAAATATATTGAAATACTTACTTTTCTGAAAACTATCAAGCATTTCTACCTCAGCTAACAACTTCTCATTGGTCATGAATGTGGATTCATTGAATTGAATCTGAGTTTTCAGCCATTGCTCAGTACAAATCAACACCTCAATATGGAAATGTGTTAAGCAACTCCTATATTCTTCTAACACCCTTCCACTAGTGCTAAAAGCACTTTCGGATGCCACTGATGACACTTGCATTGCAAGTAGATCCTTTGCCATTTCTGCTAGTACAGGAAACTTACCACGGTTCACTTTCCACCAAAAGAGCACATCATAGTGATGTCCTTTCATCAGCTTTGCTACCACAATCGGCTCCTTCAAGTAAATGTCTAGTTCATCTCTTGTATTTTCAACCCCTGTCTTAGCTACCATTTCATTGTAAAGAAAGTCCATCCTCTGGTAGCTAGAGTCATCATAGACCAATTCCATTCTGTCTACCCCCTGTTCTTCACTATCTTGACCACTAGTAGATGATGTCTGAAGACTGTGAAGATTGAGCAGTAGAAGAAGACCCTTTACCAAACTTTTCAGAATACTCCTTGAACATGTCTTTCAACAATTCATCCACTTGATCATACAACAAAATAGCCTCAACACTATCTTTTCCATACAGTGTATCAAAACAGCACTTTGCATACATCATCTTCTTTGTTGGATCAAAAACATAAGCTATAATCAACATCTTGTTGATGTTCTTCACACCATTACAATACTTGTGGAACTTGTCCAACATATCTTCTGCCTTCAATCTCAAATCCGGATCATAACTCTTGCACTTAGCAGTCAAACTATTCTCTATAGTGACTATCTCACAGTAGGTCAAATGAGAATTAACTTGTGTAGATGTAGAAACTACCAAAGTGTTGTTGTAAAATATTACTAAAAACTGAATCAACTTCTCTACAGCAAGCCAGTCATTAAGCTCAGGAGGTCCTGATCTCTTATTCCCATTTTCATGCTCTAAGAAGTACTCATTGTATAGCTTATCTTCTGCCTCCATCTTATCAAAAGCAACTTTATACTGAACTGCTCTAGACAACATAAGAAAGGTAGAGTTCCATCTCACCTTCATATCTATTGGCAAACTACCCCTAGTGAGCTTTCCTGAGTCTACTTTCAGCTCAAATTTTTTCAACCTATTAGTAGATACTCTAATATATGTAACTGCATTGCGTATAGCTGACACATTTTTCTTTAGGTCATTCAATCCTTCCTTTGCTACCAAGTTAATAATATGAGCACAACACCTCATGTGCATATAACTACCACCTAACACAAACGCATCATTATGCAATTCACTAAAATCTGCATGGAACCTCTTCATTGCTGAAGTGTTAGCAGTTGCATTATCAACTGTAACACAGAATATCTTATCTATCCCCCATTCACCTAACAATTCTAGCAGCACAGTAGAGATAGTCTAACCTGTATGGTCTCCAACGTACTTGAATCCAAGAATTAGTTTCCTTAGCCGCCAGTTTGTGTCAATGAAATGGGCAGTTACAACCATGTAACTAGCACCTGATGACAATGAAACTTATAAACATAAGTAACAAATACAACACAACAAATACAAGTGAATTAATTAACATAATCAACAAAAGAAATTACCTGTATTCTCATTTTTCCAGATATCTGTTGTAAGAGATACCCTGTGTTTGTTGCTCAGGATCCAGTTCTTCAATTCTTCTTTCTTTCTCCCATACATCTTTACCACATTTCTGGTAACAGTCCTTCTAGACTGAGGTGTGTGAAGGTTCACCTGGTAACATAAGTAATTAGTATTGGGAATAATGTACAAAAGACACTTAATTTTAACTAAATAAGTACACATACATTTCTGCAGAAGTGATGCCAACCAATGCTCTCGGTAAAAGACAGTGGCAACTTCGATAACACAATCAATTCCTCTGGAGCTTCATGGAATACCTCTGCAGATACCTTTGCTGTCATCAACTGACCATCTTTGTTGATAATGGGCTGACCACCTTTGCTTCCATCCATATATACCTTGTACTCTTGACAACATTTCAGGTGGTTTGTGAGGACTGAAGTGCCTTGCTTAGATGGACACGAAAGGAGTCTCCTGCAATAATTGCAAATGCATTTATTCCTATCACCAACTTTCCTTGTGAAATGAATCCAGTGAGGAGATCTTGTGTTTGGTTGCTGATAGGCTCAAATTTAACCCTGAGCCACTCTCTCAAATTAAGAGATCGTGTAGTACTTAGGGATCGAATCCACAGGGAAAAGAATCACAAAGTAAAATTCCAAATTCAAATTAAGCTAAGTGAATAATAATGTAATGAAAAAGCAAGTAAATAAAGCAAGCAAACGATGATGGTTGTTCTTTAAATCAATGAGACAAAGCGCTAGGCATCGGGTAATTCGCATGCATGACTTTAAACCGAAGCACTAAATTACTGTTGGGATATTTATTAAGAACCGTTCTTAAACTCGAAATCAATTGTATAACTAATCAACTCTCGTTGCAGAAGTTATCTATGATTAAATCCTAGCAAACCAAATTCCTTTGCGAGTTCTATAAATTTAATCAAGCATTAACGAGCAGTTTCGATATGTTCACAAAATAACTAAGCCAAATTCCTTTGCGAATAGTTATTTTGCTCACCAATGATATTGTTCCATTTAACTAATAATGCTTTCGCATCTATCCATCAACCTAACATATCTAATTCAGGGTGATCAATCCTAAAATAGAATTAAAACTATCAAGGTGAAGAACACAAGTTAGATTGATCCCAACAGTAATAAAGTTCTAGCAATTTATCATCAGCTTTTGAAAAACCCTAAACCTAACAAGTAGATTACTCAGACATGATGATTGAAACAAGCATAATAACTGAATAATACTGCATTAAAAAGATAAAGATAGAGATACAAAAGGGTTCGGAGAAAATCTCTGAAAAGAGTCTGAACTTGTCTCCCTAAAAGCTCTGAATCCAATCTCTGCTAGGTCTCAATAGATAATCAAAAAGCATCATCACTAAAAACCTAAGTAAAACTATATATAATACAGGTAAAAGTCGGTTTGGACTTTAGGAAAAACGCCTGGAAACTTCGGCCCGAAAAAGGAATTTCTTCATTAAACACCCGTGTCGATCGACATCCAGTATCAGTGTCGATCGACAGGAGACTCTCTGGGAAAACTTCATGTCTCGTCACGAATCATGTCGATCGACACTAACTATCTCTGTCGATCGACGCTTGCTCTCCTGTTTGAATTTGACTTGATCATTCCTCTTCACATACCGTCGAATCACTAGCGTTGATCTTATTGCATCAATCAAGGGAAGCTCAACAGTGATTTTATCCATGATAGCCTTGCACCTAGCATCCTCTAGCTCCTGTTTAGACTTCTTATTGCTCCTAGGATAGGGAAGCTTGGGCTTGTAAACTCTTTCCTCTGCCTTTTCTGAAGATTTGGAAGAATTGGGGCATGTTCGACTCGCCTGTCGATCAACAGGAACCGGTGTGTCGATCGACACTTAAGTTTCTGGAACATCTGGAGCTTCACTCGTGATCCGTGTCGATCGACAACCATCTCCGTCGATCGACGGAGAGGCATCTGGAAAAATTTCTTCATTGTCGATATCGATTAGCTCGTCGATTCGCTCCGTATCAGCATTCTTCTTCAGAATCGGTTCCAACTTCTTTCCACTACGTGTCATGATAGCCATAGCATTGCGTTTGGGATTCGTATATGTTCTTGAAGGAAGAAATCCATCCTGCCTTTTCACTGATTCTGCAGTCTGAGCAACTTGTGTATCGAGCTTCTTGACATGAGTGTTGAGAGCTTCGAATTTCCTATTTAGATCCCGGTACATGTCATCCATCTTCCTGTTAAAGTTGACTGTCATCTTCTGCTGACCTTCCAAGAGTTGTTCAAGCATGGATTTTACCTCGCTATCCGGGGTCTTAGCAGGAGGTGTCTGGTAGGAAGAAGAACCGTATGTCCTTGTGTAGTTGTTGTTGCTGCTTTGGTACTGCGGGCTTGAAGGTCTCTGATAACTGCTGTTGTAGTTACTCTGGTAGCCTCTATTCCCTTGTTGATTCCCATATCTCTGACTCTGAAATCCAGTTCCGTTGACCTAGTTCACACCTTCTTCTTCATTCCCAACCTCTGGTTCAAATGTCTCAACCTCCTGAGCAAAGTGAACTGACTTCTTTCCCACTAGAAAGTTATGCACATCGTCAATCTTAGCCTTAACCTCTTGAGAAAACTGACCACTACCGTTCCCACTGAGCTTCTTCCTCTCAAAATCGGCATTCTTACTGCTGTTGCTTGAAGCCAAGTTTTCAATAAGCGCGATAGCGTCTCCCGAAGAGTTAGTCGTGAAATTTCCACTGCTTGCAGCATCCAATGTCATCTGATACCTCCAATCCACTCCATTAAAGAAGATCCTGAGCAGTTGGATATCGCTGAATCCATGATGGGGGCAATCTCTCTGGTATGACTTGAATCGCACCCATGAAGCCTTAAATGCCTCAGTATCCTGCTGACGGAAAGTAGCAATCTTCATCCTCAAGTCTTCTGATCTTGCATCATCGAAGAAGTTGTTGAGGAATGCATTCTTGGTGTCCTCCCAAGTAGTCAAAGATCCCGGCTCGAGTTTCTTAAGCCAGTATGAAGCATCACCTCCCAGTGAGTAAGGAAATAGCTTGCAGTAGAGAAAATCGCTTGACACTTCATGTGCCTTAATGCTCGATGCCAAGTCCTCGAACTTCTCAATATGATCCATAGGGTGTTCGTGTGGGAGCCCATGGAAAGGATATTGAGCGACAAGGCTGAAGAATGCAGGCTTCAGCTCAAAGTCGTTTCTCTGAAACGGAGGTGGGCGAATTGCAGCTCGGTTGGCATAAAACTGGTCCGGAAGGTTGTAATCGCCCAAAGTCTGACCACGTCCATTCTGCGCGTTCCCAGCTTGCTGGTGTCGAGCGACACCTGCCTGAATAGCCTGTTGGACAATCACGTTCCCATCTTCATCAATCCTCTGTCCAACTGCATTGTATCTAAGCCCTTCTGGATCACGTAGAACCCTATCTGCTCCTGTTATCAAGATGATCGGCGGTACCTCTGCCATCTTAGATTTTCTAGCTGCTTTCTTATTCGTACGTTATAAAAGAGCTAACGTGTTAAGATCAAATCTAACTAATTCCTTGTCTGTTGTGCTTCTTGTGACGTGTCTTGGCATGCACCTGAAACCCAAAACAAAAAGCAAACAAAAAGAAACTAGTTAGTAGATTAAAAACAAAAGAAAAACTTAGACAAAATTCTATAATTGAAATTATAATGATGATTTCAAGTCCCCGGCAACGGCGCCAAAATTTGATAGGCTCAAATTTAACCCTGAGCCACTCTCTCAAATTAAGAGATCGTGTAGTACTTAGGGATCGAATCCACAGGGAAAAGAATCACAAAGTAAAATTCTAAATTCAAATTAAGCTAAGTGAATAATAATGTAATGAAAAAGCAAGTAAATAAAGCAAGCAAACGATGATGGTTGTTCTTTAAATCAATGAGACAAAGCGCTAGGCATCGGGTAATTCGCATGCATGACTTTAAACCGAAGCACTAAATTACTGTTGGGATATTTATTAAGAACCGTTCTTAAACTCGAAATCAATTGTATAACTAATCAACTCTCGTTGCAGAAGTTATCTATGATTAAATCCTAGCAAACCAAATTCCTTTGCGAGTTCTATAAATTTAATCAAGCATTAACGAGCAGTTTCGATATGTTCACAAAATAACTAAGCCAAATTCCTTTGCGAATAGTTATTTTGCTCACCAATGATATTGTTCCATTTAACTAATAATGCTTTCGCATCTATCCATCAACCTAACATATCTAATTCAGGGTGATCAATCCTAAAATAGAATTAAAACTATCAAGGTAAAGAACACAAGTTAGATTGATCCCAACAGTAATAAAGTTCTAGCAATTTATCATCAGCCTTTGAAAAACCCTAAACCTAACAAGTAGATTACTCAGACATGATGATTGAAACAAGCATAATAACTGAATAATACTGCATTAAAAAGATAAAGATAGAGATACAAAAGGGTTCGGAGAAAATCTCTGAAAAGAGTCTGAACTTGTCTCCCTAAAAGCTCTGAATCCAATCTCTGCTAGGTCTCAATAGAATAATCAAAAAGCATCATCACTAAAAACCTAAGTAAAACTATATATAATACAGGTAAAAGTCGGTTTGGACTTTAGGAAAAACCCCTGGAAACTTCGGCCCGAAAAAGGAATTTCTTCATTAAACACCCGTGTCGATCGACATCCAGTATCAGTGTCGATCGACAGGAGACTCTCTGGGAAAACTTCATGTCTCGTCACGAATCATGTCGATCGACACTAACTATCTCTGTCGATCGACGCTTGCTCTCCTGTTTGAATTTGACTTGATCATTCCTCTTCAAAAAGTTCCAAAAGCTTCCATTTGACTCCAATCGAACATTTACCTGCAAAGACTCAAAAAACACCAAAAACACCAGAAAGACTATACAAAAACGACTTATACCGTGGTTTTAAATGGGTAAAAACCACGATATATCAGTTGCTTCTCAGGTTGCTCTGTAGTTGGATGAGAAGTAGCCCCACCATCTGCTTCTTTCTCTTTCCCTTTCTTTTGTCTTTTATTTTCATGAGTCAAAAACATCTCTGGATTGCCTTCTTCTCAAGTCCCTTCAACACTCTTATCACCAACATTTTTCTCTTGGTTCAAAGAAGCCGAAGAATCCATCTGCATAAACAAAACAAATACATTCAAAAGTTTAAACTATGTGAAATTAAACACATAATCATAATCAAACACAATTACAAAATCGTTTTCAATGCAAACATTTCTTTAAAGTTTTCTGATGAACAGTTTTTACAAAAAATTCCATTAACTGAGATAGGCCTAAACAGAGATAAAGATGATATTAATCCATCTCAATCACAAACAAAAAAACCTTATCTAAAGTTTAGATTCAAAACTATATCGAAAACAAAAACTAGTTCATCACAAATTGAAATCGAATCCCAATTCGAATCAAATTGAATCCCTAATTGAATCGAAATCCCAAATCAAATCAAATTTAGTCATAATCGAATAACCCTAATTCGAATCATCAAAAAATCGGAAACCCCCAAATTAAAAACCAAAAATCGAAAATCTACTAATCGAAATCATCTAATTGTTACCTGTGATCGATTTCTTGACGTCTCTGACTGAGGAGACAGAGGTCGGCGGCGAGTTGAGTTTTCCAGTTTGAGAAACGAATGATGAACAATAGGTTAATTGGGGATTTAGGTTTTTTGAATCGCGAAAATTTAGGAAAGGAAAGCCAAGAGTCTCTCGGGTATAATTAGGGTCGTGTATATAGTATGCGGGTTTTTCGGGTACCCGGTAAAATTTCGGGTTAACACGAAACCGAACCCGAAACCGAAATCCTTAAGATATAAAAACCATTCGGTTTTTACCCCCTACCTGAACACGATCCGAACCCTGTTTTTCGGTTCGGTTTCGTGTAAAGTGCCCAGCCCTAGGCGGAGCTCATAATCGCCGGTGGAAGCGGCCGTGCGGCGAATAGTTCTCTTTCTTTTGTTTTTTTATCAAAACCCTAATTTTACCTCTAACCGATTTTCCCAAACCTGATATTTTACTCCGGTTTTATCTCTTGTACCGTTGTGTAATCGTTGCCCGGTTAAGGGTTGATTTATATAATATATAATTTAAAAAAATAAATAAAAAAAAATTAAAGGAAAAGCTTAAAAATTTTCTTGTATCGTCTTACACAAAAATTTCATGAAGATGTGTAACTTAATAAGGTAATGTTTTTACTTGTAAAATGTTAGAAATTTGAGAATTCATATATAGTACTGTATATTAGTATTACACTTAGAAACATAATTACTATTTATTTTTATATTTTTTGGTATACAGAATTACTATTTTTTCATCATGATGAGATTAACACAATCAAGCATTGATGTAATCATACTGCACAAATGACAAAAACAAAAGACCTGGAAATGTTGATAACCAATTATAAATATCGAAAATGCGAAGATCATTCGAGTTAACGAGACTCCTCTCGGTCAAGAAAACGATTGCTGTGTGGTTAAAAAAAAAGTGAGGTAGAGTAAAAAAATTAGTATGGTCTTCTTCGGGTCCTCGTGCAGATTGCTCTGGCTTTTCAAGTTCAATACGTAATCTCGACATCTTTTCATCAAATCGAAGCTCTTCTAAGATGCAATGTCTTTTCCTTTTGCTTCTTGTAGGTTGCTTGATCTCCACTAAACTTGGAACATAAGAGCAAACATGTGTGCTACTACATACCCGTTCTCCGAGGAGCAATTTTCTTAAGTATCCATCCTCTCCAACGATGCTAAGTGTGTGGGCAGCCCCGGCCCTACTATTTTGTGGGTCCCTGGGCAAATTTTTTTTTTTTTTACTTTTTTTAATTAATATTAAAATATTAATATTTTAAAACATTATTTTGGGGTCTGAATTTTTGTATGTTTCTGGAAAAATGGATCTATTTACATATAAAAATAAAATAAAAATTGTGTAAACAACATAAAAAAATGTCTAAATTACATAAACATAAAATAAAATAGGCTCCTTTTTAAAAAAAAAATAAAAAATTTGGGCCCCTTTTACTCCCGGAATTTTAAAAAATGACGACGGCCCCCGGGCGGGCCGTCGCACCCCTGCCCACCCCACTTGGGCCGGGGCTGTGTGTAGGGATATAACTGACTTACTTCTTCAAAACCCATGGCGACTTTTTTTTCCTCGTCAATGAAGAAACCACAATAAGATATAATTGGATAGTCAAGCTCCGTATTCAATGTCAAGAACCTGCTCCACGACACCTTTTCGGCCTCAATTTGAGTCGTAATCCATATCTTAATCTCATGATTTTCCGTGTGGGTAAGTAAAACCGCAAGCTTCTCTTCTCTGACACAACATAAAGTCACCATGTTATCATCTCCGGCGCTAAACGGGAGAGGCATAAGCGGCCCAAATCTCTCTCTTGTAAAATCAAAACAAATAATGTGAGTATCCAATTCTTCTGAGTTCCTTTTTGAAGCACACCAGTAAGCGTTTCCCTCGAGAGAAACACCGGGCTGATTATATCTGATGAACCAGTGTAGAGGGACATCAAGAGTTGTCCATGAGTCAGAGTCAAAATCATAAATTTCATACCATACAAACCGCTCTTTGGGTGTATGGCACTTTTTGAATGGACTGACCGGATCATCGAAAACCCTCAAGATTTTGTGGCTACGACAAGATTTGTACTTGTTATTCACGTATCCGAGAGCGTACCTGTATCTGTTTATAAACCATCCCTTCTCTCCCTGGTGAGAGAATCTAGGTTCGATCCACCTTGTTTGCCCCGAATACGGATTCCAAACCACAACCTTCGTATCGTCTTTCAAGATGCATAGCAATAAACCCTGGCAGTGAAAGACCATGGATATCTTGACTTGTTCGTTAAGGCAACTAAGTTTGCCTTTAATCTCTCGAGATGGATCTTCGTCGACGACGACGCTCACTAAATGAAGAGTGTTATTCATCATTACGATCATCCGAGACTCCCCTTCCCTCGCTTCTTTACCAATGTGCATCTCCGAAAAGCTTCGACTTTTGGATAAAGTGTTCCACTTTTTGCAGGTTAGTCGGACTGGTCTCATAGATTTGAAGGGAACCCTCGACACAATCTCCTCTATCAAATCTCTTGGAAGATTGGAGATCATCGTTGTCATTGTTGCAAGTTACAACAAGGGCTTGTTTAACCTTTACCTAATCCAATCTGATTTCTTGCGGCGATACCTATCTGCAAAAGTTTAGAGGAAACGCATATATGGACTTGATAATCTAGTTGGGCTTTTAATGATGAATTGAATATCGAACTTAGTCAAGAACATAATGATATGAGTCTTGCAACAAATCCCCGCTTATCATGCCGAGAAGAAAATATATCTTCATATAGTCAGCACTTTGACACGTGGCGCTCCATATTGTTGACACGTGTCATATATTTTTTGTTCCATTTTTTATTTTCTGTCCAATTGAATTCAGAAACTATTCCGTTACGAAGCTTTTTCCTCTTCGGATAAATGCAATTTTAAATTGCTCTAATTGACGATCGATCCCCATTATAAACACATAAAAAAAAAATCTACATATATCCCATGTTCTAAAACTTGAACTCGTCACTTGGAGTGTATAATACTCCTATTCTGCCACTAGACTACAAGACAACTTTTGAAAACTAATGCCCTTAAAATTAATAAATATTTTGATGTCTAACTCAACATGCTTCACCTGAGTCACCTCAGGCCCGGCCCTGGATCCCGTCATGAAAGTGGTGTCGGTTCCTCTCAAAACATTTAAGATGTCGCGTGCTCTCTGATGAACAACATCTAAGAGAAACTCAAGGTCTTTACTCCTCTCTTGGCTTCAAAGCTTGAATTTAGGTCTATATCACGAGAAATCGGTTCTTATCACTTCCTCGCTAATTGATGGAGACTTGGTCCAAATAATCACGAGGTAGTTCCTAAATTGGAAGTTTTGGTTCAAACTGGATATTGGGTGTATGGTGGATTCTCGTGTCTTTTAATTTCGGAAATAGTTTGATTGGTAATGGTGAACTTGGAGAACAGTCTTTCAAGTTGGAGAACATTTTTTTGTTTATTTTTCTTCAGTAGGTGAAAATGTGGAAGAGAGATGGTTTACAGATAACTACAAAAATGGCTGATATGGTGGTTTATATGGGAAACTTGACACGCCCAATTGAGGCTTTAGGAGAAGCAATGTGAAAACTTGTATTTGAGTTTGTGCAAGCAATGTATGTGGTTTTGAATTTGTGTTATAACAAATGTGTGGATCCTGCTCTTGGTTATAACTGATGGATTAACGACCACGCTGAAGCCATGGAAGTCCAATATCGCTTATGACAAACTGGTACGACCTTGTGGTGTAGAAGCATTCACATTTGGTATTAGTGGCGCCTTAGACAATGCAATCTTTCTCTGTGAGATTCATCACACTAAATAGGAAGAGCTTATTCTTAACCTCATGCTCTCTCATGTTCAAGGTAACAACACATTGTTTAGTCACTATATCAACTTTGTTGTAACTTCTTTACAAATTTTAAGGGACTTTTTTTAATGATCTTAATGAATACAATTCTGGTCATAACTCGGTTCACACATTAATACAATTCTGGTCTAGTCTTTTTGTAGTATTTGTGAGAGATCGTAAACAAGATTGTTAAGTTTCCTGGGCATCCAACTCAAAACCAATTGGCAATGAGTGGAGAGGCTCAAGTTCCTTATATATTATTCAAGGTCCCTCCCAACTTCCGATGTGGGACTTATCTTACACACACTCTCTAGAGATTAAGGCTTCTTGGCCCATTAACCTCTACAATATCCCAATACAGTCTCTTCTGGTTTTACCAGGGTTCCATCAACGAAACCGAATTTCTTCTTCACCCGTAATGCCGTTCATGGCTTGGGTCCATTCGTCAAAGTTTTCACATATGAATTGCACTTGCGCAATTACAGCACCAGGATTTCGTTAGCGGCAAGTTGATATGCTGAATTCCTCGACGTATCATTATTTGCCACCATTGTCTCAACACTCATTTTGTTTATTGCCGTGTTGGCTCTGATACCATGAACAAACAGAGAATGTTTGAGAAAGTTTGTGTTGTCCTTCACTGTCTCTGCTATAGCCTATATATACAAGTCTATTACTTGGAGAAGAGACTCCATTATAAGATCCCAAATCAAAGGAAATTGACACGCTAATCTAATTTACAATCAATGGAAATCAAATCATATATACAATCAGTTCCTGACAACATGGTTCCCGGTCGCGCATTGTATATATGATTTGATCTCCATTGATTGTAAATTAGATTAGCGTGTCAATTTCCTTTGATTTGGGATCTTAGATTGGAGTCTCTTCTCCAAGTAATAGACTTGTATATATAGGCTATTGCAGAGACAGTGAAGGACAACACAAACTTTCTCAAACATTCTCTGTTTGTTCAAAGATTTATACATGAAGCTATGATTTAGGAAAAAAATGGGCAATGGTCAGAAATCTATTAAGATGTCCATCATAGTATAAACTATAAAGTTACTAGGATGTGATTGTGTTTTGCATAATTGATTTGTTGAATTTTTGCATCTTTTTTCTATTGCCAATGTTTCCCTTCAAGTTCGCTCATTGAGAACTTGGAACTGAACATACCAAATTTGTCACACATTTTGATTTAGGGTACCACAGTCACATAAGTTAAAACAATAACACTTTTGGTATAGGAAAAGTGAAAAATACATTGGCATGTAGCAAAACTGGAAACAGTGCCGACCCTGAATAGAAGCAGGAGAAGCATCTGCTTGGGGCCGGTCGTGTGTTTATATATTTTAAGGGCCAATTATTATACAAAAGCGCCATTAGTTATGTTGGTTATGCGGCAGTTTTCCTGTGTTGTAGGTCATGAGTTCGAGTCTGGTTTGTGCTAACTTCTGTCTTTAAGGCGTTTTTTTATTTTTTTATTAATAAAATCAGATGTTAATAGGCCAAAATATTTGGTATGTTCGGGGCCAATAAATACTCAGGGCCGGCACTGACTGAAAATGAAGCCACAAAATAATTGCAAGAACAAGTTTAGAAGAGAAAAAAAAAAATGGTGAGAATAAACATTGAATAGTCCAATGTGAAACACGACTACCTCAACCAAATACTAAAAAAAGGCTTTGATTAGGCATGGGTATATCCGTGTAGCGATAAGATTTTGGCGTGTTAAAATGAACCTAATCTTTGATTAATCTGACTAGATTGTTTAGTTAGATTTATCTGTAACGTGCTTGACATGGATGGATAAATTTTTTTGTTTTTGTTTTGGTTTAAGAATAGTTCAATGTTGACAAATAAAAAAATCAAATCGAAGCCAAACAATATTGTGATAATACTTTTTTAATATGACAAGGTAAGAATGGTGATAAGGTTTGCATAGGTCTTTAAGGTTTTGGCGTGTTAATTAAGTTTATGAACCCTAATCTATAATTAAGCCGACTAATGAATTTTAGTAGTAACATTCCTTGCACGATTAGTTCAAACTTTTATTTTCGTTTAAGAATAATTGTCGAATGTTGACAAAAACAACCTAAACCAAATTAATATTTCATTTTAATATGCGAACATATTCTTGGCTATATATATAGAGAAAAACGTGTGGATTAGTAGTAAGTAAATTAAACTTGTACTAGAAAGACGAAGAAGAAGAGTAATTAATGGAAGGAAAGGAAGAGTCATGCGTTTACAAGAACCCAGACGCGCCTGTGGAGGCGCGTGTTCAAGACCTTCTCTCTCGTATGACTTTGCCGGAGAAAATCGGCCAAATGACTCAAATCGAACGAGCCGTCACTACTCATCCCGGCATTACAGATCTCTTCATCGGTACACACACCTTTGATTTTGTAGTTTCTCAAGTCCATTTTCAAAATTTGAATTTGGTCAAAGGATCAAAATGTAAAATTATGGATTTTACAGGTAGTGTACTGAACGGCGGAGGAAGTTGGCCGTTCGAAGACGCGAAGACGTCGGATTGGGCTGATATGATCGACGGTTACCAAAACGCTGCGTTAGCGTCGCGTTTAGGAATTCCGATTATCTACGGCATTGACGCTGTTCACGGTAACAACAACGTTTACGGAGCCACCATCTTCCCTCACAACATCGGTCTCGGAGCCACCAGGTTCTCTTTTTTACCGATTACCATCATTTCTCTTTCCCTTTGAGCTGATTACAAACAAAATTGGGCAAAAGAGTGAGAGATTTGCATATAATGGGGGAAATTTGATTACTAGTGTTTACTGGAATAAGGTTGGAATCTAACTCTGGTAGTAGTAATTGAAGGAAGTGGTTGTTGAATGTGATTGGTAGTTCTTTGTGGTATTTCGATAGAGATGCAGATTTGATCAGAAGAATTGGGGCTGCAACTGCGCTTGAAGTAAGGGCTAGTGGCGCTCACTGGGCGTTTGCTCCTTGCGTGGCCGTAAGTTCCTTGTAGATGTCAATTTGTCCAAGGATTATATAAGATATTGACTTAGGTACCTAATTTCACTAGGGTCGACTCGAAGATCGATTAAGCTTATGAGAATGAGTTTCCTGTGTTGATTGTTTTTGGTTAATCCCTGACCTCTTAGTAATTGAATGGAGCCTTTAGTTAGATAACTTTTGGGACTTTCATTTTGAGAATGTTGATCTTAGTCTTAAATAAGAGGAACACTGTGTGTTATTTTCATTGGAGTATGAGTTGTGTTCAATAATGGAAAGAATTGCTAACAAGAGAAGCTAAGAGACATGTGTGGTTAAAGTAGTGAAAGAGATGTTTTTCTATGTATTTGACAGATGTTGAGAGATGTGAGATGGGGTAGAAGCTATGAGTGTTACAGTGAAGATCCTCAAATTGTTTTGATTTGCTTGCAGGAAGGTATCAAATTAATCACTTTACTATGGGGCTTGATTTGATTTGTGTCTTTAATAGTTTCAATGCTGTTTTCTCATGGAGTTGTTCAATGTGTGATAGAAACAACGTTGTTGCGTGTGCCAAGCACTTTGTTGGAGATGGTGGTACCGATAACGGCATAAACGAAGGGAACACCATTGTATCGTACGAACATTTGGAGAATATACATCTTGCTCCTTATCTGAATTCTCTTGCTCAGGGTGTCTCGACAATTATGGCGTCGTACTCCAGTTGGAACGGAAGTAAACTCCACTCTGATTATTTCCTCTTAACAGAACTTCTCAAACAAAAACTCGGTTTCAAGGTCGGCCTAGAAAATATGACTGGATATGAATTATCTAAGTAAGCCAGAGGTGCATGAATTGAACTCTTTTGTTACCAGGGATTTGTCATTTCAGACTGGGAAGCTTTGGACCGACTTAGCGAGCCACTAGGTTCAAACTACCGCAAATGTGTCAAAATGTCTGTTAATGCTGGAGTCGATATGGTAGAGTCTGAAACCCCTAGTTAATGATTTTTCATTGTTTCGGATAAATGATGTAGTTAATATCATCAATCGCTGTTGTTGTTGTAGGTGATGGTGCCTTTCAAGTACAAACAATTCATAAAGGATCTGACAGATCTGGTGGAATCAGGGGAAGTACCGATGGCTCGGATAGATGACGCTGTTGAAAGAATACTCAGAGTGAAGTTTGTCGCGGGACTTTTCGAACATCCTCTCACAGACAGGTCTTTATTGGATACCGTTGGCTGCAAGGTGAGGTCTCTTTGTACAGAATGCCATTAGACTGGAGTGTTGGGACTAGTACATGATTGACTTTGTTTATATGCCTGCAGGAACATAGAGAATTGGGGCGTGAATCGGTTAGAAAGTCGTTAGTTCTGCTAAAGAACGGCAAAAATCCTAAGAACCCATTTCTGCCACTAAATCGCAATGCCAAGAAAATTCTGGTCACTGGAACACACGCGGACGATCTTGGATATCAGTGCGGGGGATGGACAAAGGCATGGTTTGGTCTAAGCGGCAGGATCACAATTGGTAATTAAAGCTACTTCCAAATCGCAGAGTCTAGTAAATGTTTGATGGATATTTAGTTTGAATGAATCTGTTTTGGTCTGAAAATGCAGGCACTACGCTTTTGGACGCTATTAAAGCAACAGTTGGAGACGAAACCAAGGTGATCTATGAGAAGACCCCTTCGGAAGAAACCTTAGCCTCGAGTGGAGAATTCTCTTACGCAATTGTTGCGGTGGGGGAAGCGCCTTATGCAGAGACAATGGGGGATAACTCGGAACTCATAATACCTTTTAATGGTAGCGACATTGTAACCGCGGTTGCAGAGAAAATCCCAACTTTAATGATCTTGTTCTCAGGACGGCCTATGGTTCTTGAGCTGCCGGTTCTTGAAAAGACCGAGGCTCTGATCGCTGCTTGGCTTCCTGGAAGTGAAGGGCAAGGAATGGCTGATGTCATTTTTGGAGATTATGACTTTCAAGGGAAATTACCAGTGAGCTGGTTCAAAAGCGTTGACCAGTTGCCGCTAACCGCTGATGCCGAGCCATATGACCCATTGTTTCCTCTTGGTTATGGTCTCAATTGCAATTCCGGCCTGAATTCAAACCCAGTTTAACGTCACAAGTCTGGTTAAGGTCCTAGTTTGAAGATTGATACGTTATTCATATTGTTGAACTATAAACGTTGTGATACGAGTGTGTCTGTGTGTGTGTTTGTATTGTATACGTTGGAGTTTTTTTTTTGATGAATTTGTATACGTTGGAGTTTGAGTGCTAATTTAAGCAAAACCAAAAAACCATATTTGTCATACGTTCGTTTGTTTTGTCATTATCTGACTCTCTTGATCGACAAGAGACTCTTCTACCTTATAGGTGTTTTAGGTAAAACAAGTGGTTCATACGGTCATATCCACTGCGTTAGGCGCTGAGACCAGTACTATAAAAACAGAGTTCAACATCACAATCGTATTGTCGGACACTAGTCATGAGAAGACAAATGTGGTGGTTAGAGATATAAAAAAAATTAATGCTGAAACAGAATTAAATATAAGTGATTGTAATACATTTGTATGAGTCAATAACAGAATTTTTTGTAGTGTTCATAGTAATGTGTGGTTGGAGAATCACCATGTGCAATATCAAAAAGTGTTGATGAGACGAATCATTTTAAAATATTTCTTATGATATGAAACCCAAATAAGAGAGGGACACGCAAAATCTTTCTTATGACTTTTGGTTACGTGAATGTTTTTAAAATATTATCCATTACGGATACTCCACGGAAAATTCTAAAAAATTGTATCATAATTAGAGCAGGTTTCACACTTAATTTATAAAAAGGGGTTTGAGACTCTTTGTGATAGAAGTGGTAAATTGAGAGTAGGTAAATAAGTGTACTGTTTCGGGAGAGCAGGTAAGTTCAGGTTAAACAGAATAGTGAATAATCCGAACAGGCTAGATTAAAAGTGTATTGTTGCATAAATGTAGTGGAAAAAGCCTGGGGATTCCCCCAAATATCATACAACTATATATAAGATTTCTAATCTAGGGTTAATGTGAATATGGTTAAAAACTAACCACATTCCTTTACAAAAGTTACCCTTGATTAAATAAAAGCAACTATACCTAGTTATATTTTATCCTCTTAAGAAGTTTGGCCTAGGAGCTTGCCGGGCCGAGAGCAAGATTTGCCTTCGGGCCAAATCCAGGTGTAACAGTAGACCCTCCCCCCCCCCCCCCCCCCCCCCAAGTCGATCGAACATGTATGCCGAGTTCGTCGAGGTGATAGTGCGAGTGGGTCGGAGAGCGGAAAGGCCCGATTATGTTCGGTGGACAAGTCTTGGTCTGCTCATTTTTGGATTTGTCGGAGTAGAAGAGGCCCGAGGAGGGATCTTTGATTATTGCTACGTCGACGTCGTTTCCCGCGCTTAGGGGTAGCTAGGGTTTCTTGCCCTAGGAGACGGTTCGCTGTCCCGTCATACGTGGCCTCGATTTTTGCAACTTCGATTATTGCGTCCCCTCACGCTTCTCTATAAAATGGCTTTACTTCCTCCCTTCATCCTTGCTTCCTCCAGCTTCCTCTCTCTTCGTCTCTTTTGCCTCCGACGATCTCCGTTTACTCTGCTTCCAACTTTCTTCCGCTAAAACCATGTCCTCCGGGAGTTCCTCCGATCGCTCTTCCGAAAGTTCTTCCGAACTCGTCCTCGTCCCGCTAGCACGCAGATCTCGCTCGGTGGCCGACCAAATGAATGCCGCAAACTCTCCTTCCTCAGGACGTAGGCCCACTTCCGTAGATGTCGGACCGGTCTTTGGCTCTTCCTCTCATGGTGCTCTGGGACCTCATGTCGATGGGACGACTGTGATAGACCTCGAGCAGCCTTCGCCTTCGCGCACCTTTCGCCTTAGGCGGATAGAGCATAATGACGAAGAGGGTATTCCCCTTGAATATTTGAGGAGGTATATCCTGTATAACTCAGGGGAGCCTGCTCCGAGTGGTTTCGAAGGTAGCCCTCCGAGTGAGCCGAGGCTGACGGAATCCGGGCGGGGAGCGACTGGGATTGCGTTGAGAACACAGTCGAGGGACGAGAGCACCCTGGCCGTTTCCACCCAGGTCGCCGGGACGAGTGGCGCTGCCTCTCCTTGACGATTCCTTGGGGAGGCAAGGCGTTTCTCTGGAAGGATGGATTCCCAGGCCCGTAGGAAGTGACCGGATCGTGGTATCGCTCGATCAGCCTCCACCCCTTTGGCTTAGCCGTCTTGACCGGGTTACCACGACGGTCGTACGCAAATCTTTTGGAGGACCGAGCGGGTCATCTTCTTTGGGGTACCACGGATCCGCGATCCCCGATTACCAGGGTGGAAGCTCCGGCGGGCCATCAGAGGCGACTGGGACCGTTTCGAGGAAACGGTTGAGGGACGAGAGCGCCCCAGTCCCTCGGGCTCCAGTCGAATTGCAGGCTCAGGATATGGTTCCGACAAGCCTTGAACTGGGTGCCGTGGGAGACAGTTGTCCGGGTTGGATCGCGCAACTCGTGAGGGAGAACATGTCCTTAAAAGAAGATAAGGCCTTGCTGGAGAGGGAAAATGAGGCCTTAATGGGGCAGGTCGGGCCGTCGGCGGAGTTGGAAGGGCTAAGGAGATACGCCTCGGAACGGGCTGCTGCGGTGCAAGATCTCAGTCACATGGTCGGACGCGAGGTTGATCTGAGGGATTTTGCCGAGCAAAAGTGTACCGACCTTGAACATGTTAAATTCCAAACGACTTGTCTACGGACGTCTAGGAGAGATTATAGGCGCGTGCGTGCTCGGTCTGCCGTCGAGCAGGCCCACACAAAACTTTTCGGGATAGCACAGGCTTCCCTCACTAAGGCTCGAGACCACTTCCTTGAGCAGAGGGATTATCTCAGCCTTGTGAGCCGAGCCAGTCAGGTCAAAACCCAGCTCGACGACGTGGATCTGATGGCGGCGGTTGGAGTGGTGATTCTTCCAGAAGACAGGGCCGGGATCAGGCAAATATGACGATCTTGTGAGGGAGATCCAGTCAAAGGAGATGATGGACTTCTCCGACCGCGAGTACACGTTTGCTCCAGGTGCCTGCATTCTCCCGGACAGTTATGAGGCCAACCGTCCTTCTTCCCCGTTCGGACCCGAGGAATACGGGATTAAGGATTCCTGGATGGCTAAAACTTTTGGCAACTGTTCATCTGAGGCATCTGGCAGCGTGGGTGACACGGCCGAGGACGGTCCCGCTTCTGGTCGGGTCATGGCTCGTCCTAGGTCAGTCGGGATTGCTTTTTCATTTGCTTTTTCTTTCGTGTATCGGTTGGCTGATTGATAAATGTGCTTATAGGGAAGCGGACGAGGCTGGTCCTTCCGGACATGCACCGACCGGGGCTATAAGTCATGAGTTGGTGGCCGGTGAGAGCCCTTGATTTGCCTTTCGTTCGGGCCTTGGCGGAGCCACGGACTCTGCTCCCTGTTCTAGCTTTTGGAAAACTTTGATTATTTAGTTTTGAACTTTCTTTTTATTACGTTCCGGCCAGGCGTACCTTTTGACGCGCTGTGATGTAATTTAAAACTCTCCTTTATTTTGCCCGAGGATTCGGTCCTTTTGTTTTCTTGAATGAAAAAGCTTGAGTTTCTTTTCGTGGTTAAAGTTTTTCTTGTTGAAGCTCGGCGGGCCCGAGGAGGATGTTTTCCACCTTGTTAACTCGGGTACGCGCGTCTGGTCATATTATCCCAACGCGAGGGCGCGGCTTCTTTACGACACGTGGATCCAGGTTTTCCCGCTTTTATTTGGGGATTAGGGTTTTATCAATGGCGTCGATTCGCCTGGCCGACACGTGCCTCTTCGCTTTTTAGGTCAATCATGACGCTTCTTCATGTCTCTCCCCCATATATATATAGCATCCCCTCTCTCCCCCATTCTACATCGCTGCTTTGTCTCCACAGATCTCATTCCAATGCAACTTTTTTCCTTTTCCTTTTTCTCTCCCAATCTTCTCAGTTTCGTCGAATCCTTACGTCGTCGACCTTAATTTCTTTCCGACTGATCAATATATCTTCCAAGCACCCGTCCTTGTCGGAATCGAACGTGAGCGCGGTAGCCCGCGGTCTTCAGAGGGGACCGGATTATCAAGATGTTGAAGCTTCTTCCAATTGCGCTTCTGAATCGAGCAGGTGTCCTTCCGAGGAGGAGGTTCAATTGTTGCAGAAGAACCGAGGCAAAGGAAAGACAACGGATCAGGGGGAGCTCAAGGGACTTGATACGAGGCGGGAGGAGGCTGTCCGAGAGGAATGCAGCGCCAAGGAGAAAACGAGGAAGATGAAACATAAATCCCAGGTGGAAGTTCTGGGTAATGTTCCCGTTTTCGGGCCTGGTTCGGGTATATGTTCACATATTAAACTGGGCAGGCATGACAATGTCCCTTCTACTTTTACTCGGGAGAGTGTTGAGCAATGCGTCGTATCGGCCGAGTGGCTAAATATCAGTTTTCGCATTCCTGAAGCTCACGAGAGACCCTGGACCCTGGAGCCCTCCCGAGGGTTAAATTTGCCTCTATGAGTGTTTCTTTGATCAAGGGGGCCTCTATTTTCCTATTCCTTCCCCCATCCTGAAATATTGTAGTCGTCTCAAACTTTTGGTTTCTCAATTGACTCATGCGGCTTTCTGGAATTTCATGTCTATCCTTGCCCTGAGTCATACGGCTGGTCGGGAAGTCTCTTGCAACCATTTCGAGGAGGCGTGCTCGATAGCGCGGATGAAACTTTTTTATTCTGGCCGAATTAAAGTGAAGATCAAGCCCAGATTCTCTCTTGTACGGAGTTTCCTTGATAGGCTCGATGGTATTTGGCAGCGGAAGTACTTCTTCGTTAAGATTGACAAAAATTTGATTGGGAACTACTTCGAGCCTATCTGGATCGGTTGGAATAAGCGGTTTGGTACGTTTCCTCTTCTTTGCCTTCGCGGTACGAGACAATCGTTGAGTTTTCCCTTTTTGTTTTGTAGATATATTCACGAGGTTGCTTCCTAGCGAGGAGTCAACCGGAACTATAGGGATGCTGCGTCGGCACAGTCTTTCCGATTGGGAGGAATTCCTTTCTTGTCGCATTTGCCGAGTTTATCACCGAATCACCTTAGGTTTGACAAACCTTTTTATGCGCTTCTTCCTACCTGTACATGCTTCCTTTTGTCCACCCTTTACTCTTTCGTTCCTTACCGAGCGTCCGTTTCCAGGTGATCCGTGCCGCAGGCTCAATGCTAGTACGGCGAAGACCTCAGCAAGCCGCACTGTTGGTAAGAAAAAGGCTCAGCTGACCCTCGACCAGCCGCAACCGCCTTGGATTAAGCGCAAGGAGCCATATGTTGGTCTGAGCAAACCGGCTTTCGAAAGAGCGAACAAACCGGCCTCCGAAAGGGCAAATAAATCGGCCTCCAGATTTTGGAGGGGCGACGATCCGAGCAGATCTCAACGATCTGCCGCGGCCGGCCGGGATACTGGGACCGTTTCAAAGAAGCGGTTGAGGGACAAGAGCGCCCCAGACACTGTTCGGCATGGTCGAGGAAAGGACATCCAGAGCATGTATGCCCATATGGTGAGCAAGCGTGCCCATTCCGAAGGCGCTAGATCCGTTCAAGGTACTGACGGGGAAAAGGAAAAAGAAGAGTTTGAGGACGCTCGTAATGAAATCGAGGTGGTCCCGGATGAAACGAGGGATGTAGTCTGTCGCGAGGTGGTCATCGCGGAGGAGAAGAATAAAAAGGTTTGGGGGAGTTTGATTGGAGATATCGCTCGTGATGCTGGTCCAAGCGGGGTCCCTACTGAGACTCCCCTCATTGACTTGGATTTGGCGGGTCTGTCTGCTCGTGACGACTTTGAGTTTAGCTTCAAAGGTTTTGGGGGTCATACCATCGAGCATCCTTGAGAGTGTGGGAGGCTGCTCAACATGATCCGAGGGGATGACGAGTCCAACAACGTTGTGTTGGAAGACCCAACACGTTGTCCAGGTACCTTGTTTACCTTTTCTGTCCGTTAATTGTTGGTCGCTGTTTTTTATTTGTCATCTGCTAACTGACATGTGCTCACCGACTATAATAAAGTATGGAACCGTCTCTCGAATGCGAAGAAGAAGATCGTCACGCTGAGGTCCCAAGCCAAAGAGGAAAATACTACGATCGCGCAGCTTCGGAAAGAAGTCAAATCCTCAACGGGAGAGGCTCGGTTGTCGAGGATACCGGATTGACCGGAAGTAGAGCTTGAGAAGCTGAGGGCGCACGTGAGAGAACATGATGAACTGATTGAAGCTATGCGGAAACGCTCGACTGCGAGGATTGAGGCCAAGCAGTTTCTTCGTGAATCTGTCGGGCGGGCAAGAGCGGAGAAGTTCACGGCTGAGAAGAGATTTAACGATATTAGAGAGTGTATCAAGTTGGCCAAGAGGATCAATGCTGGGCTCATTGCATATGTGCGCGATCAGATGTCGCGTCTCCGGACCTCTAGGAAGGATTATGTCCAAGTGTGCGCTAAGTTAACCGAGCAGGCGCGTGAATCCCTTTTATTAGCCAAGGCTTACTTCGCGGAGTTGCAGAAGTATCAACGCCGTACCAGCCTGGCAAGTCAGACTAAGACTCAGATTGACCTCCTAAAGGGGATGGAGGAAGTCGGCTATGAGATCGACCCTGACAGCTTGGTTGATGCCCAGAGCAATTCAAGGAGTGTTCGGATCAGGTTACATTGATGGAGCTCATGGACTTCTCGGAGCAAAGGTATGAGTTTGTTCCTCATCCGGATACTTTCCCTGGCGGGTACGAGCAGCCTTCTTCCCCGCTCGGAGAGGGGAATTTTGGTCTTGAAGATTCCTGGGTACTAATGTCGTACATAAGTCACGATATGGTTAAGCTCGGGGATGCTGACGATACTGCAGGGACTGGCGCTCTTAATGTGCTTGCTGATGGGGTACTTGGGGGAGTCGACGTGGATCCTCTGAGGTATGATGACTCCGTTTGCAAGTTTATTTCAAGACTTTCTTTATAGGCTAGTAGAAGACTAATCTTGAAAAATGTTGTCAGGGATGTGGACGAGGTTGCCGCCGCTGAACAGGATCTTGCAGAGGAATATGTTCGTGACGCGACGACTGGCGGCGCTCTTTAGCCCCTCTCGACTCCGACTCCATCTCTCCAAACTCAGGGATAATGAGGAAATTGGCTCCCGTTTCAAGCTTTGTTTTTATCATTTTTCTTTTGTCCGGCCGAGTGTGGCCTTGAGAACTTGAATCTTTGTATTGAATGCTTTTCCTCGGGCCGACGGAGGCCCGAGTTTACTCTTTTTATTCCATGGAGATTTTCCAAGGTTCCAAGTCGAGTATTTGTGGCTAAGTTTGCGAGGATACTCGGCTTATTGATTACTTAGACGTTCCTAGGAAAACATGCAGGTCAGGGCGTGGCTTAAATTCACTACTGCATCTATGAGAAATGCGGGTGAGTATTCTTCTGATCGAGTACTTGGCCAGAGCATCGATACAGATTTTTGCTCGGGGCGCTTTTGAGAAACTAAGGGTTAGTTTAGTTAGTGAGATCGAATAGGAATAAAAAGATTTTATTATCACGGCTGGACTCCCGGGGAAGCTTCCTACCTACCCGTTAAACAGGGATCAAGCCAAACATAGTTTGGATTACAAGCGACAGATAGATAGTTCATTCGGAACGAGCAGGAGTACGGGGTACTCGTTTTTTTTTTTTGCGGTCGTGAGGAGGTTGGGCTGTTCCGCTCGGAAGGCGCGGTTGGTGTTGATACCGCTTAAGTAACTCTCCGAGGGGAGGGATGTGCTTGAGCGCATGGCCATGATTGTTGGTGACCTTGCTTGAGCGTCTGCGCGTTCCAGCTTGGTGGGGCAGGAGTTTTGCCGATAGGGTCGAGTTTGTACAATCCTTGACGGGCTACTCTGGCTACCCGATAAGGTCCTTCCGAGCTTGCTCCGGGTTGGTTAGTGTCTGACCCGCTCGTGTTGGATACCTGTCGTAAGACAAGGTCGCCGATGCCGATTGGAGTGATTTGAGCAAGCTGGTGATTGTTCGAAATCGAGTCGCTGGTTACCCTTGTCCATTCCGGGGGGTAGAGTATGTCGTCGAGCGCGTTCGTGGACTAGCATGATGGTTGGTTCTTTGATTTTTTGATGGAAGATCGTGGGATCCGGTTCGTGTCGCTCTGCTCCACCGCTCGCTCCCGGTTTTCCCTATTCGACATTTTGCTGGGATGGGGGTGTTCTCGTCGGGTGCTGCTTCTCGGTTTGTGCCTTCTTCCTTGTTCGAACCTATCTAAGACTGTTGGTACTGCGTGGAGTCGATGTCTGGGCGTCCCGGGATTTGGTCGAGTTGGGATTCCTTTCGGATCCTATGTTTTCCCCTGAGACGAGGCTAGGCTCTCCAGGCGGGCGTTTGTTTGTTGAACCCTCTGGTCTTGTGCGTCGAGGCGGCGCATCAGCAGTTGAAGAGACTGCTCGTACTTGGCCTGGCTCCCTGTACTTGGGGTTATTGGGCTGGGAGGGCTACTCGATTGGATTTGACTTTGTTGCGTTACGAGTTGGAATCTCAGGACTTTGGAATGGTTGGGGGATTGGTGCGTGTTATCGGAATCATCGGAAATTTGCACTAACTCAAGGAGGACGATCCTGTCGAAGACGGATGTTGAGTTGAGAATATGCTCGTTTCCACCAAGGCGGCTAAAGGGGCGGTCGGGTTCCCCTCGTGAGCGTTCCTCGCGGTCGGGAGAGGTCATGTCTTTGCTGAGATCCACCATCTTCAAGCGTGAAAAGAAATCTACGAAGGTCCCCTACCTGGCGCGCAAAATATTGAACTCTGAGAGCAGGTTCCGGGAGATTGAGAGTAGGTAAATAAGTGTACTGTTTCGGGAGAGCAGGTAAGTTCCGAGCAGGTTAAACAGAATAGTGAATAATCCGAACAGATTAGATTAAAAGTGTATTGTTGCATAAATGTGGTGGAAAAAGCCTGAGGATTCCCCCAAATATCATACAACTATATATAGGATTTCTAATCTAGGTTTAATGTGAATATGGTTAAAAACTAACCACATTCCTTTACAAAAGTTACCCTTAATTAAATAAAAGCAACTATACCTAGTTATATCTTATCCTCTTAAGAAATTGGGCCTAGGAGCTTGCCGGGCCGAGAGCAGGATTTGCCTTCGGGCCAAATCCAGGTGTAACAATAATGTTCATGAAATTTTACAATCTCCATTTTCCAAACAGGCAAAGGCCATACCCGAAATCAGCATCCATAACCGATATAAACCCTACAAAAAGACCGATTGGTACAAAAAGCTTCATTCGGAAAGAAGAAGCTTGCATGATGAATTCGAAGCCCTAATCACACTTTCCAACTCCTCGAGCATCTCAGTTCTCTCATCCGAGTTAAGGCCTTTTATGGAGAAAGTTGCTCTCTTCAAATGAATTGCATTTCTTAGGATGTATATCGCTACCTCTTTCTCCTTTTTGAGCTGCTCTTTGTAGCCATTCCACACAAACGTCTCGAGATGGAGCATCAAACATTCACATACATTCTTAGGTTGATTCCATTTCTCGCAGGCCGTACGTCCTTTTCCACAATAATCTTTCTGAGAACGAGGGGAAAACACAATTGTATAATTATATAGTAAAACTGACCATCAAACCTAACACTGAAACTGAGTTGGAAATTAATAGTTGCCATATAAAATTGCAATACTTACACCGATGAGCTTGAGGACTTGCAATTTAGGAGAACAATCGAGCATGAGCAAAAGTACATTCCACCATTCGGCTTTATGTGTAGAAAGCTCCAAATATACCAACCGATAGAAGATACTACCAGTAAAGAATGCAATTTATATATTACATGAGGCAATATTAGTACTTAAACAATGTACTTACAACAAGTAACCCAATTAATTGCAAGAAAACCATACCTCCGAGGGTGATGAAGTCAAGGAGAGATGTTTAACTGACGTGAGTGATCGAAGAAGCTTCTCATCGATTGTTATAGAGGCATTAACAATATTTGCTTCCACCAACTCGGGTGCATTCTCAATCAGACATAACTCAGGAGCCCCAAACCCTTCAATCTTCAAGTATCTTCAAGTATTTCAATATAGAAGAACTGAGGCTTGTGGCCCAGTGGTAAAGGGGTTGCAACTGTAACTACCGCCACCCGGGTTCGAGTCTCGACCACCGGGGAATTAACATTTGGGCATCGCCGGCGACACAAATTAGTTTCTTGGGCCTAGAAAGCCTTTGGGGAAACTGTGTATAATTCAAAAAAATACAAAAATAGAAGAAATATACCATCCTTGCATTGCCTTTAACGGAGAATAACTGAAGTGCATGGCTCAGAGTTTCAAACGCTCCCCTCAAAGCTGACGCAACCAAACGCTAGCTTTCACAGTATGAATCCGGCGATCAAAAGGAGGGAAAACTACAGAATCGTTCGTTAGGGTTTCCGAGGAGAAGGAATAGACTTTGTCTTCTCTACTGTTTTCTCTTCGCTAGAATTTCGATTCTGTTATACAAATCCAATTAAATAGTCTCAACTCCTCCGGTGTCGATTTTAACCCCTCTTTCTGAGATTAAGTAGACCGGCCTGTATAGGCCTTTGACCAACAATAAAAAAAACAAAAATAAAAGGGTAAGGCGCTAGTCAACAAGACCTAAACGGAGAAAACAAAACAAAAAGTACAAAGAACATCGAAAAATAAAAGGGTGAATATGTAGGAAAATCCAATTGTTTAAAGAGAGACAGAAAGAAATAGAGAAATAAAATAGAAGAAACCGCTATTGCCTTAGTGATGGAGAAAGAAATCATGTCCATCCATCGCCCCATTTGGTATACATATGCCGTGAATGAAAGCTCGGCCGCATAAATCCTTAACGTGACGGCCTGATTAGAAAACTGTACTTAGAAAAATATGAAACAAACGTGGTTGAATTAACAACCAAATTTGACATCGATATTTTGCATATTAAAAACCCATATTAATACGTAAGATTTGTGATGGAAAACGCATATTTTGCTTGCCAACATTGGAAAGAAGAATACAATTTTCACACCTGTTTGCACTCCAGTCTTGCATTTCTTAATATTTGTGATGGATCTACAAATTACTTTGATCCCATCACGGTATCGCCCATTGTGAGCATAAAGCCGGCATCATCAACAAGTATATGAAACTTCCAAAACGACAAGCTCAAAGGTGTTATAGAATTTCGATTAATATAAAATTTTATTCACCAATTCTCAATAATAATAAAATAAGTATATATGGACAGCGGCAAGGCTCCTTGTGTGTGTTATAATGTTACATTTGTTTAGCAGATTGCGGCCTTTTTGTTTTTTTAATTTCCGCAATTTTAAAATTGTATAAAATTTAATATTTTACATAAAATGGTATATGGACAAACTCAAAAATATATTTTTTAATTGCCCAAACTATATATGTATACAATTGCTATATTGGTTAAGAAACAAATATAGCAACTGTATACAATTATTGTTTACCATAGGATTGAGTCTTTTCGACAATCATTGTTTTATACTTATCAATATATTGTAGGGTTCTGTCTAGTAGGAAACACATTTTTATGATTGTTCATAAATTTTAGGGTCCTGTTTTTTCAAAAAGGAAAATACATTTCAGGAAATGAATTATAGGATTGTGTCCTTTTGAAAAATATTCATTTTCTAGTTATCATAGGTTGTATCGTAGGGTCGTGACGTTTTCTGGAAAACTCATGTTTAATAGTTGTAATGCATCATAAAGTTGAACCAATAGATTTACGCCACATGTTAAAAACTTAAACTCTACTCTTCTTCCTCTTTCTGGGTCCGACGCCGGTGAAAAAAAAAACACAAAACAGAGCAAAACTTAGTCTTTTTGGTTTGATCTCTCTCTTTGTTCGGTTCATCATGGTTGGAATCTCTCTTTGTTTGGTTCCTATCACTCTCTTTGTTTGGCTCTTCATCTCACATCTTGTTCGGTTTCTCATCGTCCTTCTTTCTCTCCATCACGTTGGAAACGTTAAAACTGAGCAAAAGAATAAAAAGTTGTTATTCTCTTTCTTACACAAAGTTGAATCTCTCTTTAATCAGTTCCTTCTTCCTCTCTTTGTTTATGTTTTTTTTGTAGATTTCATGTTTTGGGTTAATAGGTTTTGGAGATTTTGTATATTTCAAAAATTGGTATTTATGTGTAGTTATTTGGATACTGGACTTCTTTATAAGTTTTACGGTGATTTGAAAGATTTTGCAGCGGAATCGTTCAGATTCATAAGATTTAAGAGTATCTCGAAACTGCAGAGATATTATTGATATAATTGATACTACTGAGTGTAACTGTTATGTAGAGATAAGACTAATATAACTGTAACTACTAAGTGTAATTGTTATTTTCTTATTTTTTGCATCCGATACAAGCTATCATCTGATTAAGCAAAGAGATGGAGGTCCACCATTATGATTTTGCCTCCCCATTTTATCGGGTGAAGAAGTGGGTGAAGGCTTATAAGTCGACGATATATCATGCACCGCATATGGATACTTGGATGATACCTAACGAAGAGCTTCAAAACATCCGTTTTGGCTATCCTTCGGCTCACGAAGTTACAAAAAGACCGCCTCAACAAACACGGTACATGTCACCTGGAGAACATCGAGGAAGAAGTGAATTCAGTGAGCCCAATCATAACTAGGTAATTGTCTATGCCTGATAAAAATACTGCATACTACTAGGTATGACTGTGTGTTTTCTGAATTTCAAAAAAATCTTATTTTCTATGTCTCTGCCTGGTACTACTACATACTACTAGGTATGACTGTAAGACTTTTGTGTATTTCTACGGGAACGTTTGGTTTAATGATTAGTTCACTTATGTACCATTTATTCATTGTCTATAGGTGTCTAATTGATTATTTGATACCTATCTTTCAAAACAATTCTTATTAATCTCTCCTAAGGTTCAATCTTTTCAAAGATGATTATCAATGCATCCAGAGCCGTGCCTAAAGCTAATATTTTGAAGCTTTCGCTTAGGGCATTTTTTTATTTTGAAAAATTGAAGGGCATATATTTTTATCAGTTTCATTTAGTAAACTCAAATAATTAAATCATGGAAATATAGATTTAAAGGTTGAAAATTTTGTAAAATAAACAAACATGAGCCTACATGATAAAAATTATGAGCTTCTAATGGTTAAGTAACTAAAATATATCATAACAATTTATAAATGTTAAAGAATTTGAGTGGAGTAAACACATAATTAGTTTGCTACTGACTTGATTATTTTAATTTTATTCGAATATCACACATGAAAATTTGGAAAATTTAGTTATTTTATCCATCGAAAAATTTAGTTTAAAACTTTGATCTTGATAATTTAATGAACAATTTTGTAGAAAAGAAGTAATTAAATTTTGTAACTAACATTTTGTTCTAGTGTTTAGTTCTTTATTTGTCCTTTTCAATATGTGGCTAATATATTTATTATTGTAGTTTTTTTTTAATGAGTTAAGACATCTTATTTTCGTAATGCTTAGGGCATGCGTCAACGTTGGCACGGCTCTGAATGCATCAGATGATTGCGTCTAATCGAAGGAAAAAAAACATGTAGTATGAATATAAATGCTTCCTAAAGTTGTGTTTTTCGGAAAAGGATATTATAATTTTAATAACGTATCCTTAGGTGCGTCTTCTCGGTAAAAAGTTTGCTATAGTTATAAATGCATTATAGAGTATGGTCTTTTCAAAAAATCATTTAGTAAAATACTCATTTTATAGCTATTAATGCAGCATAAAGTTGTACTTTATAAAAAAACATTTTGTCTAATAAAGCATTATAGGGTTGTGTTTTTTTAAAAAAAAGAAAACTATTTTATAGTTATGAATGCATTATATAATGGGAAATTGGCAAATACAACACAAAAAAAAAAATTATAATATACTCAATAGCCAAAATTACTGTTCATTATATAAAATATGTATTACGGACAATTTTGCCCTACATTCCTCTAGATTAGTACGTATTATGTATTATGTATGAAGGATAAAATCATAAATTCCCCTATATTAGTTGTTAATTTTTTTATTATATTTATTACATGGCTATTACAATAATTATAATTCAAAATTGTGCTATTTGGCAAATTAACCCTTATATAATTGTATACAATAACCATTTTATGTTTATTAATCCATTTTTTAGAAAAATTGCTAAGGTTTAATCTTTTCATATTATTACATCCTACATCGTGTTTTTTTCGGAAAACATGTTGTAAGCTTATTCATGCGTTCTAAAGTTCATTTCTATTATTCCTCTTCATAATAATAATAATAATAATTCTGAAATTTTTTTTTTGAAACTTGTTCTAAAAAGTAATTCTAAAAAAATAGTATTTTGCAAAACCAAATGTACAAGATATTAATCTTCTCATTATGTATATTTTTACGTATCATCTTTTAATAATTTCTAATGTAAAGTTTAATGAACTAAGGAAGATTATATGGAAAGCAAGCACATTACGAAGTAGAAACCAAACCAATGAAATTGTTATTAATCAAGGAATGAAGAAATAGAAGGAGGTCAAGCAAACATGAAATGACCACAGAAAATAAGTAAGCGAAGAATCAGACAAAGAATCGAGGAATCAAGTTAAAAAAATCAAAGAAACAGAGGAACAATTATAGAGTAAGCAATACGCAAGTATACATATTTACATATGCATACATGCAAAATGTATGTATGTATAAATTCATGTAACAAATAAAGTAAGCAAGGAATAAAAAAAGATATTAAAACATAGTAAACACGCAAGAAACCAACGAAGGAAGTAAACAAAAACCTGGTAAGTAAGAAAGGAAGCTATGAAAGAAGGCAGAAATTAAGCAATCAAGTAAGCAAACAAAGAATGAAGGAATCAAGTGACTAAACTACAACTCAAATTAAAAAACACGGAAGTAACTATGAAATGGGTACAAGTAAAGATGCAAGTATACATATTTTTCATAAGCATGTGTGCATGTATGCGTGTATGCATGTATGCGTGTATGCGTGTATGCGTGTATGCGTGATTGTTAACAACCCATACAGAATTCTCTGGTCTTTAAATTCTCTGGCTATGCAGTTTGCTGTTGTGGAAGAAAAGTGAGACAATATCAAACTGTGTCCAAAGGAAATAGAGTCGCCAATTGCTCCCTACAAAAAAAATTTTAGAAGAGGTATCAGAGAAATTAACTCAGTCTTTTGAAATCAAAATAAATCAAAAGACAAATGATCAATTTTGAGGAAGATATAACACCAAAGTTACTAATATAACTGAATGGACTTAGCATCTCTGTTGTTATGAGAACGGATTTTTGTGGGAGAGTTTACTTTGAAGTCGAACATTTCGTTCAAAGCTACCACATTGTCCATTCCTGCTCATGTTCCTCATCTCTCGTTTTTAAACCGGATTTTATTTAGTCGTGTAGTTCCTCATCCGCGGAGACAACAAATACACATCTACAAACGCAGTTGATGTGTATTTGTTGTGTCAATGGATAAGAACTCGTGTGGTTGCTATACCATCAATGACTGATGTTACTGCATTAACTGAGTACTCGAGCAAAGTCGCCGGTTCCTGAAGTCAGAAAAGAAAAACAAAAAACATATTAACCAATAATTCGTAAGATTAAGCTTATCGTAAATGGGAGCCTCGATGTATTAAATAGTACCTTTACAATAAGATTGACTGCCTTGTAAGCTGAATCAACAGGCCGAGAGAATAAGCGACAAGCTCTTTCCCGTCTGTTGATAGCCCACGATTTTCACAAGTTATCTGCATTCCACTTCTAAATAAAATTAAGAATTGACAAGAGACGATAACAAGAAAAATGAGAAAATAATTCGCATATATGATCTCATTTTCACCTGAATATCCAGGAAAACTTCATCAGATAGTAGAGCTCTTATGTCCGCATCGGTAACATTCTGGATGAGTTAGGAACATATGTGGTTAGGAGACGTTAGATGAACCCTTGGGAGCTCTAAAATATACAAGGAGCAGTTTCTTTTCATTTGCCTCTGCATATCCTAAGGCTGTGCAAACAGAACTAAGGAAACATGAGTGCAAATGGATTAACATTCCAAACTATGCAAGGCAACTCAACTATTACACAGAAATGGATGTAAGCTCAGTCAAAATATGAATTGTATATGCGAGCTAACCATTTGAATAAACTTTACGATAAACACAAGCAACTACCTTTTTCTACTCATCCGCAGATTTGAACCGCCGAAAATGGTACTTAGCTGCTCATCATTCAATTCATACCCAAGCTGGAAAAGATAGCGATACCGAGTATGTGCATTGGTAAGATTGCTCTATACCTCAATCAAACAGTCTTTTAGCGCATAATGCCCACTGCATAATATGACTTCCACGCAAAAGTGGAAAACAACAGTTAGACTACAGCTTACAAACACATGTCATGTAGACTAGCATATAAATGTGATATTTTATATGTAGAGTAGTTTCACCAATTGTTGAATGTGAGCATACTGAGTAAAAAAGATTATGAGACAACCATTAATCTTTTAAGCAATCAACTGACCTTGTGGAAACCGCTTTCATGTGCAAAGGCATTTGCCCCTACAATAGCCTTATGGGCTGCATATGCATTCCTTTGTACTCTGCAACCTGAGAAAAATAGGCCATCAGTTATGAGACCTTATATGGCATTATACAAACTCTTTCACCTTCTTAAGAACATAAATGATTGTTAAATAGTTTACCATATTGCTTGTCATAACAATGTGTCGAATATCGATTACAGATCTCCTTATACATGATCTCCACGGTATTTTATGGCCATCACAACCTACACTATCGTAAACTTGATGAAAAGTCTCTTCTCTTGTTCTGTTTTTTCCAAACTTATTTCCTGATAAAAATACACATTTGCTAACTAAATTCGAGATGCAATAATCTGAATGACTAGATTAGATTAGAAATAAGGGAACTAAATATACAATACCTTGATGCATTCATGTTTCTCTTACTGAATCACGTTGTTCTCTGCTACTCGATGTTGTACTAATTTCTAAACCATGAACACTAATTAACGAAATCCAATAGAAACAACACAAGTTCATTACCATATATTAAGCACAAAATGTTATGACATGGTGCCTGAAAAACAAAGACATATTTCTGAGAAAGATCAAACTGAAACCTGGAGGTAAAACAAGATGCAGTGAAGCGGAACTCTGCATTCATATTCCCTAAAAATCAGAAAGAATTCCACAAATTAGCCTGTCAAAACATAAACCAAAAAGTTCTTCAGCATTCACAAACTTCTCTGACAACATTTGCCAATTGAGTTGGAACAGTACTTTGATGTAGTTTCTTTTAAATGTTGCGGTCTACTTATGTCGTCAGAGCCAGCTTCATATATCTCCTCCTTATGGTCTTTGATCTGAGAAGAACCGAGAGAAGATTCAAGATTTGACACATATACTGAAATCAAGACAACTTCAAACATTGTAAGCGAACCTTCCGTGTTTGTTAGGAGTTTCATTTGTTCCTCAAGTTTCACAAACTTGACAGTCTTCATGCCTCATTTCTAGATAAGCATCTCTAACCGAATCTTCATCTATAATACCAACATGACTTTTCAAAAGAAGACAAAAATATGCGAAATAAATTCTATATATACAGATAGTGTATATGTTTGCCGCTAAGCAATAAAGTTTATGTAATAGCAGGAGTTCAACATTTGTAAGTGTACGTCTTCATGTATGAGATAAGGCAATGTTGCAGAAATGTGAAATTTAAATTCTAGGCACCATAGTCTTATTGTGTATAAAAAGGTATTAAAATCACACCTTTGCTTTTATTAGGTTTTTTATTCCTTCTTGCCACTTCAATAAGCCTTTGAGGTTTGTGTCGAGTCTTTCAATGCGTGGTTTTAGCCACCAACATATTCAACAAACCTAAAATTTATCTGTTTTTCAAATGCTTGTAGGTTTCAGAATAAATAAAACAGTTCATTGAGTCTTATATTGATAAAAAAAAAAAAGTTTAGAGACAAATGGCTAACTTACGATATTGAAGTACCAATGTAATTTCTCATCATCTCTACTATTTTCCTCATATGAGTATGCATGAACTATTTGAACAAGTACACCATATGCTCTCTGCTTCTTGTTTTTTTTTCTTTCTTTTTTCGATATATTTGCCTGCAGAAAGAGCATCAACCTGAATAATGATTCTTACACATAAATATTTTAACATAAACAGTTTCAAGCTCCATAATTAGTACCTCCTCTAAGCAAGAATATATTCATAAATCGTTGTTCCACATGCACAAAAGGGATGGGTAGTGATACTTAATGACGACAAAGACTTTGCCTTGTAGACGCTTAAGAGTCCATATGTGATGTTTGAAATAGTAACATACAACTATCTAAAGCATAATACATATTTATTGGAAGATATATATATTGATACAGTAAGCAAATAAGCAAGCAAGTTAAAGATACAAAGTACGGTAATAATTAAGCATATCAGCTAGAGAACAAAGAAATAATTAAGCACATAAGCAAGTTAAGCATATCGTCTAGAGAGCAAGGAAACAATGAAGCAAGAAATTAACAAAGAATTAAAGAAGATTATATATGGAAGCGAGCAAGTAAGCAAAAAAGCAAGCACGTTACGAAGTAGACAACAACCCAGTGAAATTGGTATTAAACAAGGAATGAAGAAATAAAAGGTTTCAATCAAGCATGGAATCGGACAAAGAATATAGGAAGTAAAAAACAAATCAAAGAAACAGACGAACAATTAAGCAAGCAAGTACATGTATTTGCATATGTATAGATGTATGTATATATGAATTCATGTAACAAGTAAGCAAGCAAGGAATGAAGAAAGAAAATAAAGTAAGTAAACACGCAAGAAGCCGAAGAAGTAATACAAAGAATGAAGCAAGAAAGTAATGAGTAAAGGCAGAAATTAAGCAACCAAGTAAAGAATGAAGGAATCAAGTAACTAAACAACAAATCAAAGAAACATGGAAGTAACAATGAATGGGTACAAGTAAGCACGTATACATATTTTTCATAAGCAGAGATGTATGTATGTATGTATGTATGTATGTATGTATGTATGTGTGTATGTATGTATGTGTGTGTGTGTATGTATGTATGTATATATGTATGTATGTGTATGTATTCTTTGAGTGCTTGTTAACAAATCAAACAAATCACAAACTAAAAAAAAAAAAACTATCGTACAATTGGATGAAACAACAAAATCGATTGACCGCTCATAAAATTAAAGAACGGTAACGACGAACGAGATACATAGGAACAGTAATCCAATCGAGTAACAAATCAGAATCATCGGATCCGAGAGTCTGATCTTTTGTGTAACTGACCTAATTGATTTGAATCGATAATCTGAGAGAAAGCCCTTTCTAAATCTTGATCGTCGGTGGTCCAAGCACGGTCGCCGGAAAAGCACCGCTTCTCAACTTCTACAGATATTATTCGAAAATGAAAATTTAGGGTTTTTTTATGAGAGAGCTTAGAGAGGGATCGTTTTAACTTTGTTGATATTTCAGTTATATAGAGAGATTCGAATTTCAAAAAGAAGAAAAATCCGCCCGTTTCAAAAAGGAAAATAATTCAAAATCCAGGTATATATACACGTGACGATTGTAATGCGTAAAATGTTTCAACTTTGAAGTAAGCAAAAACTAATACAAGCTTTTAAAATTTTGGTTCATTAACGGCCTGAAATGTTTTTGGTTAAAGCTTAACAGTGATGTAATTATCTTGATCCGTGAACAATTTTAGATTGGTTCGGTTTGGTTTAAGATGTGACCTTGGTTTAAGATCGATGATTATAGCAAGCTAAGAGCATCTCCAATGCAAACTTCAAATTTGAAGTTTTTGTGTAGTCTTCTCCAATGGTAAACTTCAAATGAAACTTCAAAATATTATGTGTTTTTGCATTTTAGTCCTAAACATTACTTATAATTATTTAAAGTTATAAAACTTTTATTTATAAGTAACTATAACACATATATTATATAATTATATTAATTAATAAAACATTACATTACAATAGAAAATTACATCTAAAACACACACACAAACCAAATTACAAACTATAAATTATAAATAAAATAACAATGTAATTATAAATAAAAATTATAATTTACTTTTAATTTTAAGTTTACAATGTAATTTTATATGTGAAAATTTAAATTTATAAGAATTTATGTCAAATATTTATAAGATATAAAAAAAAAATTGGACTAAAATAATGAACAACAAAATAAATAAGGTTATTTATATGATTTATTGAAACATAAGGACTCAAATGCAAAACAAAAAGAAGAAACTTCAAATTTGAAGTTTTGAATAGTGACACTTCAAATATAGAGTTTCACTATTCAACACTTCAAATTTGAAGTTTTAGTATATCCCATTGGAGCAAAAAAAACTCTATATTTGAAGTTATAGAGTGTGCATTGGAGATGCTCTAAGCAGTGAACAGTCATTAGTGTTTTTTTGTTGTTGTTGCAAAATTACATCTATCCTCTACATATTAAATGAGTAGTATTTTGGAACAAATTTGCTTAGGTGTCAAGCCTACAATATTATTCATCTTTGTTATTTTTATTTACTTTATACTCATTGTCAAACACATTTGTTTTCAAGTCAATTTATTTTGAGTACTCTTACTCTAATTGTCAAACACATTGAAATAATCATAAACTTGCCAAAATTAAAATATTTCGAAATCATAACTTACCAAAGCTTCAACATTTCGAAAATTTGAAAGTTAAATCATATAATTAAATTTGAACAATAAATTAACACATATTCCAATATTTTATTAATTTTAAAATAAAATTATAATTATTTTGATTCTTTTGAAATTCTTTGAGCATGTAAAACAATTTTTCATATATATATTTACATATTTAAAGAGATAGTTAAGATATAGAAAAAATTCATTTTTTCTTTGAAAAATTTGTGTGAACAACAAAAAATTTGTATTATATCTTAAAAACAAAATCTAACAATATATTTAGAAACTTTTGGTTAGTTTGGTTCGATTTAAAAATAATTTGTGTTTAGTTTAAATAATTTTTTATTGTTTTGGTTATGTTTTGGAAAAAAATAGAATTCGTTTAAGGTAACTAAGTATAGAATTTATATACCATTCAAATTATTATATTATTTAGTTCACAATCGAATTAGTGATTTTTAATTTGCTTTATTTTATGCAATTTTTCTACCATAAATGATACACATTCTTAAACAAAATAATCTTAATTCAAATATATATAAGCAAGTTTTGAATTTTGTTTGAATAAATTCATTTTATCTTTTATTTAGTGCGGGTATTATTCTAGTAATATCTTAAGGTTGTCAAAAGTTGACACTCTTTGAAAAGATGACACGTGTTATTTCTTTTATTTACATCCTTATAATTTTATAGCCTTTTACATTTGCTCCTTATTTTTTGTGAATGTTGAATTGATTCTTTAAAATAAAAATGTAATGTTAATTTTAATTAAAAATAAAATAATTAACATCAAATTAATTTCAAAAATAAAATTATTGTATATATTTAATGATTTGCTACAAATGCTTATAGTCTTCTAACATGTATAATTATTTATATAAACACCAAATTTATGTAATATCTTATTTTTATTATTGCATATTTTATTATGTTGATTTTTAAACTATTATAGCAAAAAATAAAGAAAATGAGACAAAAATATAATAAAATATTAATTGTTCTCTTACTAGGATTCAAAGTTCTAATAAAAAAAATACAAAGATGCATTCAACATCTTTGTTGAGATAATGTACGTGTCTCAATAGAATTAAAAGCATATTACAATTTTCCAGATCAATAGTTTTTTTTTACAAATGTGTTATATGCAAGAAAAAAAGACGATCAATCATTTTATTAAGGAAACCGTGGTGAATATTAATAAAGACATACTCCCTCCATTTCATTATATAAGATTTTTAAGAGAAATATTTTTGTTTTATTTTATAAGATGTTTTACTAGTTTCTATACAGATTTTAATGTGATTTGATATTTTTGTCCTTTTAAATTATGTAGTCTTATATATGATTGGTTGAGTTATATTTTCAGTTAATTATTAAATGAGATTTTGTTTGTATTTATTATTTTCTTAATTCTCGTGAAATAAATCAAAACATCTTATAAAATGAAACGGAGGGAGTACAAGTTAGGGATTTGTGTCAAATGAGATATCTTCTATATGTTGTAATTATATGAACGATCTATTTCTTTTTCTATGTAACATCGTATATGTTAACAATTTGCTACAAATGTTTAGTCATCTAACATTGATAATTAATACTATAAACATCAAATTTATGTAATAATTAATCATAATTATTTTGTAAACTAGATTTTATTGCATATTTACCATGTTAATTTTTAAACTCACGTAACTTGGGCAATTCCTAGTTTATTACAGTGGCTTGCTATTTAAAAATGTAAAATTGGCATCAATATTAGTGTTTTGGAATTTAATTAATTATGTAACATGACCTAAACATAATTTAGTAAGTATCATTTAGTGTAGACAAAATTCCTATATTACCCTCTTATAATTATTCAGCATTTCCATTTATTACATAAAAATTTAAAATCAAATCTGTTTTAAAAATTGAAAAGATTTTTTTTAATAAATTTTCTTTACCCTAATATATTACAAAAATAAAAAACATTAAAGAAAAGAAAATAAACCCTTCTCTTCTCTTCTTCTTCGGTCTCGCCGCCGTCTCTTCAATTTTTCAACATTCATTTTTTTCTCTCCTTTCATCATCTTCATCCACTAACATGTTCAATTAACCCATATCTCAGCCACATCTTCACTGATTTCATCACTTCTCATTTTATCTTCGATTTCACCACTTCATCTCTCGAATCCGACGAGGAAAGATCCAAAATTGCCTAAGCGATTGTTTCGTTATGGTCAAGAGCTTGTTGATTGCAAGGTAAATCTCTACAGTTTCATCAAATACTATCGAGCCATTATGAAATTTCTAGACAAAAATCCATACCAAAAAGAACTCCTCTTCAAATCGCAATTTGGGAAAATACTCAAAGATGGGTTCAAGGTTTCTTCATCGGCATTTTACACATTTATTGTGTACTAGTATGCACAGCTATTATAGTGAACTATTGTACACATAATATACATCTATTATAGTGAACTATTACAACAAATAACTATTAAACACATAATATATATCACTTATAGTTCACTGCTTAAATACACATCTATTATAGTTCACTAAACATAAATTATAGTTCACACAAAAGCCTAATAGTGAACTATTCATTGTTTGAAAATACTAATATGTCACTACCTTTTTATTAGGAACATCCTACCAGGGAAGTACTTGCTAGTGAAGAAGGACCTACTAATTCCCATGTCACCAAGCAAGATTGTGCACAACCTATTGGCACAAAAATTCCACAACCAAGAGTAAAAATAATTCTTTCAATAATTCTTTCCATATCCCCATGTTTTTTTACCATACCTATTTACATTACTATAGTCAAAAGTGTTTGCTTTTAGAGAAGCTTCTCTAAAGTTGGATGATGTTGTATGATTAATTTGCTATGTTCTTGTCTGTTTGTTTGTTGTCTGGCTTTCGAAATTTCTTAAATTCAAAAGTGTTTGTTCCATATTTCCAAAAGTAAGTAACTTTTTTTATGAGAGCAATCTTTCTAAGCGGCTTGAACTCCATTTTGAACTCCATTTGTAGAGCAATTGAAGATTTTTATTATCATTATTCATTGGTTCACTAGTTTTGTTTTTGTGGTTAAAGTTCACATAGACCTCATAGATTTTTGTGCATATCATCAATATAGGCTATATAGCCCTCCTTTTCCGAAGTAACGTAGGACTCAAGAAACAAAGCACATCTTGTGCCACTCTCACTAGGGTTCTAGGGTTTTAGTTATTTTCTTCAAAATGTTTTGGTAGTTTAGTTTGGTGACTCAAAGGGGTAAATGAATTCTTCCAATTTGATCATACTGCACGAATGACAAATTAATGTACTGGTTCTTGTAAAATAATTTGGCTTTGTTTATAGAGATTGTTGTTTTTAAAAAAATTAATATTGATTTACCAATTTGGCTTTGCATGAGACAAATCAAAAGATGATGGAAGGGTTCTTTTAGGAGCTTTTTCAGAAGACAGATTTTCATTATCTACACCAGAGGCATTGGATATTCTCGAGCTAACAATGCTCGCATTCCCCGTAAACTGCTTAGAGTCTCCTGGCCAAGAGGTGTAACTAGAGGCCCCAGTACGAGAAGCATGGCTTGTATCCCCAGATTTAGCATGACTATTCCCCATAGAGGCCCCAGCGCGAGAAGCATTACTTGTATACCCAGAGCTAGCATGACTATTCCCCGCAGAGGAACCCCTTTGACGATAGTTAATCCTTCCTGCAAGCAAAAAAGAAAATGCAACACCATCGCCATTTAGTCCATAAAGCCTCTAAGCTAACCAGCACCACGAGACAGGCAGAAACTGACAAAGATATAGCAGAAACTATACCATGGAGCCATGAAGGATTCCTCCTGGTTCTAGTTTCTTCCCTAATGGGCTCTGATACCTCGTCAGCATCACTACTTGAGCTAATCTCAATAGCAGAATCCATCATAAGAGCTCCTTCTTCGTCACTATCTCCAGAAGAATCAGCACGCGAGCCTCTAATAAATCGAAGCAGCCTGCAGTGCAAAAAAAAAAAAAGGGTGTTATTCTTCTCCAAATACAACGATTACAATGCTGGAGCTATATACACCCTACCATTCGAAAATAACATTGGAGCAGTTATAGTATTCCGCACAAAATGATGTAGTTCACTATAATAGTGGCCTACTGTAGTTCACTAAACTTACTTGTGATTCCGTTGTACTTTTTTCAGTTTTAGTTCGATATAATTAGAAGCCATATAGTTGATTAAAACAAAAAGCATAGTTAACTATTGATCTCATTAAGATAGTTAATACATTCACACTATTTTGTAAGTATCTACAACGTAAAAATAGGTAACTATTTTTTAGAATATAGTTCACTATTTTAGATTATAGTTCACTATTTTTAGAGTATAGTCAACTATTTTAAAGCATAGTTGTCTATTATACCGATTTTATTATATAGTTGACTATATGAAAAATACTTATTTAAACAAACATAGTCAAAAATTAGAATGTAGTTAACTATTATATATAGCATAAGGAAAAAGAATAATATATATTAGTAAATTATTATCAGAACTAGGCACGGAACCCGCGCGAAATCGCGCGGAAATTCGAATTGAATACAATTGTCTAAATTGAACTGTAATTTAGTATTTGGAAATTGATTGTACAATATATTTATTTGAACAATAAATTTAAAAATCATTAGTGATGTTTCTAATAAGAAGGAAAAAATTTTATATTGGACTTTTCGATTGATATGAATATCCAATAAATAAATTATTTTGTATTTTAGTTATTAACTAACTTTGAGATTATAATTTTTTTTTTTTGGCATAGTACTTTGAGATTACAATAGAAGATGGGGTTAGACGATTAGAAAATATAATCTTGTATGGTGGACAATATAGTCAGTTGTTTAATTTTGCACATCATTGGAAATATAATACACATATAAACAATATATTAATTCAAACACTAAAACTGATTATTATATATCATAGTGTAGTTAACTAAAATTTAAATGTTATATATATATATATATATATATATATATATATATATATGTTTAAGTGTTACAATTTGAAGAGTTGCAAATTTTCGATTATTAAATAGTTATTTTGATGAAGAGTAGCTTTTGAAAAGACATGTAACTTTGTAATTAGTAGATCTAAAACTGTTTGAAATATTAACTAGATCATTAAAATATATTATTTTTTATTAAATTATATAGTTAACTAACATCTAAATGTTATATATATGTTTAAATGTAAAAACATAATTGGAAAATTATAATATATATATAATATATATATATATATATTGATTAAACAATATATAGAAAATAATTGTTATAAATAATGAAAAGTTACAATTTGAAGAGTTGTAACTTTTTAATTAGTAAGTAGTTAATTTATGAAGAGTTTACCTATCAAAAAACTTGTAACTTTTTAATTAGCATAATGATATTTTATATATTAATTCAAACACTAAAACTGATTATTATATATCAAATCATAGTCAGCTATAATTTAATGTTGTATATTATATGTTTAAATGTTACAATTTGAAAAGTTGCAATTTTTGGATTGTTAAGTAGTTATTTTGATGAAGAGTTACCTTTTAAAAGACTTATAACTTTTTAGTTAGTACACCTAAAGCTATTTGAAAAATTAATTAAATCATTAACATGGACTATTTTATATTAAATTATAGTTAAC